>CM042218.1:13610164-13632664 GCA_023566465.1 Cottus gobio | reverse complement strand
TCATGGCAATGTGGAAGCAGGTATTAAGTAACGTGTGCCAGCTTTTTCTTGATATGTGAATAGAACTGTAGGGGCGCAGAGCAAAAATAATCAGGAAAAGAAGCAAATAACAAAGAGCAGCATAAAATCCATTTCTGCACAAAAACTGCACCTGTGGTGTAGTATGTGTGTGATGATGATGGTGAAGAGGCAAAGGAGCAGCACTGCAGTGCAGGCATAGACCACAGGGTGGAGCACCTTGACAGAGATGGGTGTGGGGTTAGGGAAGTCAGGCACCTCCTAGAAAACAAATCACAAGCAAGTCCAATGAAAGTCTGATTCAACCTTGTTGATCCTGGATGAATGACACATTAAATACTCATGACTATCATACCTGCAGCACAGCATAGTTGCTAAGCAGAGAGCAGCGCATTGTGGAGGTGCTGCTGTCACTGTGGACCAGCTGACAGCCCTCCTGGCTCCAGCTTCCTTGTTTTTCCAGAGCCTTCAGGCTCCACTGGGCTGCCACAGCATCAGTACCAGGAGACAAGTGGCGCAGCGACACCCAGATGGGCTCTGAGTGGTTCCACCTGCTGCAGCCGTCTGTGACAGGGGGGGGGGATACTTTTATATGTTTAGATATTAGTTCATCTGAGATGCCCATTCTATGTTCCCTTAGTTTATCTCGTTGGCTTGTATATTGCGTGATGAATTTCTACAATTCTTAGAATGACTCTCAACATCCCTCAGAGACTGTGAATAACTGTGCTTTTCATTACTAGGTGAAAAGAGCTAAAATCATAGCAAAGACTGTCAAAGTTAAGAAAAGGTGAGTGAAAAGGGAACAGTGGTGTGGTTTGTCAGGCCTAGTAGCTCAGATTAAATAAATTCAATAATCTGGAAAACTAGTGCTGCTGTTGGTAGAGAAAGTGGCTTCCCGCTTCCTCTTCAATAGATTTTTATCTTATTTCATAGTTGAAAATACAAAAAAAAGTTTGACCCCAAGACATGTTAATGATTAAGAATTACGCTACATAGTCGTAGCACTTAAAATATTCTAACATGATGTCATATTGTACACAGCCATGTACAATAGGACTGAAAAAAGTGTTTTTTAAACATTAATTTTAAACAAAGGTGGTCTAAAAAAAATAAGCTTAGAGGCTTTCTCACCTAGGCCAACAAATATGACAGGAGTGTTGACGCTATGTCGGCGAGAGTGTCCCCCAGTGTTGCTTGAGTTTCCAGAGAGAGGGAAAAAAATGCCGGTTCTGAAGGCTACAAACTGCAGCTTACAGTCCGCAGGAGCATCAGGAGGAAACAGAGTAGCTGGGAGAGTCACAGAGGCCAGGGCAACTGAATTCTGAAGAAACAAAACACGTGGCAATCTTTTATTGCATGCTGAAATCCTCCAGTACACCTCGATAACTGTGAATGCAGATACAGTAATGATGGCACAGTATGCAGCAATAGCTACAAGCGGTTCACACCTTACCTTTAGGGGGAAATTGTTGAGTGAAGTGTTATGAGAGCCGGTGCTGCAGCGAAAACGAAGCTGCTGCTCATGAGCGGATTCTGACGTGTCCATTCCCAGGCTGCCTGTTAAGTCTTCGCGACGCTGATACGCGGTGCAGGTTATGCCAGTGAAGTGGGCTGGTCGAATGAAGTGGGCCTCCATCACAATGTTTCTAGACACCTGCACATATCACAATCAAATGTAATTGATAAACAATAGAATATGGCTTACATTTTGCTTACCGCTATATTTTCTGGAGATCTTATTGTTTTTCTGTATTACATGGCACAATCATGATAAATTACACATACATTGTTACAAGGAACTTTACACATATTCAGTATGATTCCCTAGAATAATAAGTTTGTGATGGGATTAAAAAAAGGTTACAAAATGTAGGATGATAGTCCCTACCATGGAGAAGTCCTGAGCATGACTGTGTAGCTGAGGCCAGGCCAATGTCTCTAGAGAGTAGACGATGGAGCTGCAGGCTCTCTTCTCTCTCTGGGCAAGAGTGAGGATCTGGTCGTCCACCTGCATCACGTTGCTACCCATCTCGACCATCACCTCTGACAACTGGAACACACACACACACACACACACATTTTACAATACAATGATATGATAGTAGTGTAATATATACATACCTGCATATTGCCATTTTAAATATGAATGAAATATTTCTCACCTCTCGCAGCTGTTTGACATAATCCATAAACTTCTCCATCATTTGCGCCACATACAACACATCCACAGAGTCAGTGAAGCCTGCAGCCTCCAGGGTGTATGTGCGCACCTGATGAGCCAAGGTGACAGCATTGGATGCATTGATGGGCATCTGTGAAGAGAGAGCAGCAAGGTTAAATACATAGTGTTTACTAAACAGGAAGCATGTCATGTAGTGAACCTAAGAACTACTGACCAGGATGAAGGTATGAAGGACACGGGTGATGCCATTAGTGTAGTGACAGTCTGAATAGTCAGCCTCCTGCCAGTTTCCAGAGCGGTCGCATTGTCTGGAGGCTTTTTTCTGTTCAATACCTCCCTCCATAGACAGGGAGGGGTAACGCAGCTGCAGGCAGTACTGGTGTGAGGTGATGCCCGCCAGAGTTCTGGGCCACCTGGGGATTCAAACCATAGAAGAGTAAGACCGCTGGATCTTTGCGCATGTACTAATAATTAGTGTCAGTGTAACTAACCTGAACTCCCCACGGTTGTTGACAACTTTATCCTCTGGACAGAAGGAGGCACTGTTCTCCAGCACCAATATTTCAACACTGCGAGATGCATTTCCCCGCCCAGTAGAAACCACACACTCCCACTCTCCCTTGGCCTCCACATGTACGTTGAATAGAAAAAGCTCACTGGATAAAGAGGATAGAAACAGCTCAATTTAACACATTATCGCCATATGCTCCATTGTGTGTCTGAATTTATTCATTCATCATTTTAAGTTGATCAGATCACTGAAATTGTCTTTGCACAAGAATGAAAGGTTATAGATGTTTGAATAGAGACAGCATAGAGGAGAAAAGAGAGCAGTCTGATTGCTTAAGTAACTTAAGTACCTGGTGATGAAGGTGCAGTCGTGCAGCACACTGTTCTCCAGCTGGACACCCATCTCTGGGTCAGAGGTCACCAGCTGACCATTGTGGCGCCAGTGCAAAGTGGTGATCTTGTCCACCAAGGCGGCGGTGCAATGGAAGGGCAGCCGATCACCTTTGAAGACCACCTGGTGCTGGGACGGCAGTAGCGACAGGGTGTGCAGCTCCAGAGGGCCGTCTGAGCAACAGAGTGGAAAAAGACGGAGATACGACCGTTACGTTTCATCACTCTGAATTATTTCTGCTGCTCTCTCATTACTCAACCTCAGCTAAATGTTTCCGCAGAAGTCATTATGAGTCTGCTGTTCTGGAGCAGATTAGATGCAGGCAGCACCAATACCAAAATGCAACCATTAGGATTAGTTGTCAACGCGGCTCTATGATACTTTTATAAATGTGTCCCTGCTGAGCTGCTGGGATTTATCTCTTTCAATCCCATTTGGTGTAGTAACCCTTAAAAATACTGAGACGATCTTGACCGCTGATATAAGAGTACAGTCATTATTATTCACAAGCCAATGTTCTCTGAAATAAAGTGGTAAACCGTCTCATTCATATGCCTCGTTCTCGCCAGGCTCTCACCACAGCTCAGCTGGCTTTCCCTTAGTCCTCGCAGGGGCTTTCCCTTCAGGCTCCTGGGATAGGCACACAGGGTTTCGTCCCCCAGCCGGGCTGAATTGCTGCTCAAGAATCCCGGGACCCAACGCAACCCGCAGTCACATGACAGGTAGTCTGAGTTGAAGTTCCTGGAGAGAGAAGGATGGGCATTTACACTGTTATCGCTTCATTATACACAGTACATTTGTCAAAGTAAATTTTACTGAAATTGAAAACAAATATAAAACAAAAAACTAATATAACATTTGGTCCCAGTCAAAATAAAGTAAAATTTTGTATTGAGAGTATTTTTTACTCTATTTAGTGTTCATATTACATTACATTACATTTCATTTAGCTGACGCTTTTATCCAAAGCGACTTACATGATATACAGTGTACAGTAGACCGTAGACACAGCAACGGTGAGCAATGAGGGTTAAGTGTCTTGCTCAAGGACACAACGACACGGACTGCCGGAGCCGGGGATCGAACCACCGACCTTCTGATTGAAAGACCGACTTGCTAACCACTGAGCCATATCTAACTCTACATGATGATATATTTACTAGAATTGGATTAAATTATATATAGAATTGGATTAAATTATATATAGAATTATATATATAGTTATATTCAATTCTATATAGAGTTAGATTTAATTCTAAATATAATTCTATATAGAATTGGATTCAACTCCCTTCAGCTCTCTTCCGTCCCGTAAACCATCAGCTCGTTCCAGCGTAGCGAGAGGTTTCATGACGGAGGAAACAGAATTTAAGGAATAGTGGTGGGCATGGTCATGCTGTTTTACTACAATAGATTTTATTCAGAATATTCGCTCCTACTCTACTGGCTTACTGGCTAGTAATTACGGTCCAAAATGATGAAATATTACTCCTTTAGAGGAAAATAAAACGGCAAAATTACTCCCCCATTTTTCCAGTGTAGGATCAATATATCTAACAAAATAATGCTAACTTCTTGTTGCATATTTGTCAAATGACAACAAATGTTGAATTACAGTCACTCCAACACTATTCATGTTCCACATCACAGATTTGTTGTTTTCACTCTGAAATTAATTGACTGTTTTATGCAATCATTGGCAGTATAATAAAATCAAGCAAAAGTTTGTTCGGATCTGAAATGTTTAAAGAGAGACTTATCTTATACTTTATGGTTGTTTAGGAAATATGGGGGTTTTGTCTACAAATAATACATCCATGAAATGATCCAAACTCAGAGGAATACGTGTGAAATAAATCTGCATTTCTAAATCCTCCGTTTTTCTTCAGACTTGAAGCCGTTGAGAAAACAAACCCTCTGTAAAATAAATATTAAGTTTAAATAAACTTTTTTTTTTATTGTTTTATTCAAATATGGAATGGAATGCTGTGAGAGTGAATTTGTTGAGGTTGTAGTGCCGACATTGTCTGATACTCACACAAGCTTGAGGGACGGCAGCTCCTGAAACACTCCCGGGTCCATGGTCGATATGATGTTGCCAGAGAGGTTCCTAGCAGTTCACAAAAATAGATATGAAATCCATAGCTTCCCACAACGTAGAAAGTAAAATATTTGTATCGGATCTGTCTCTTACAGTTTAGTGAGATTGGTTAACCCCTGGAACATGTCTGCAGTCAGGCAGCCAATGCGGTTGTTAGATAAATCGCTAAAAGTGAGAAAAGACAAAGGAATGTGTAGATTATTTTTGAATCCGGAGGACTCGTCACAGACACAGATTGTGAAATCTCTTTCAATACACATGTTGTTTTTGTGATATCAGATCAAACGCTACATATCTGACATAGAAGGTAAAACTGTGCAGGACCTCCTTCCTGGTCTTGTATATAATACAATAAATAGAGATTTTCCACAGCTAGAAATCTTACTAGAAAGCATGCACACAGTCCCTGCCACTTTCTCTTATCTCTACTCAATGGGACCCAGTAAAGGTTTATCACTAATGGTGTAAAAGCAGGGCCCCTGTCCTGCCGTCCACCTCTGAGTGTGATGTATAGCCACAGCCAGAGAGGGATCTGCTCTGTTGCACCTCTGACACTACCCAGTAGAGAGCTGTCCAGAGCATGTGTTTATCTCCCCCTGTTTGTTTTGAAAAGCCCCAGACCTTGCAGGGAAAACACAAGTAGGGGGAGGAGGGAAGGGGAGTCACGCGGTGCAGCACAGACGACCAGCTCCGACCCACGCCACAACCAGACCTCTATGTCCAAAGACACAGTGAGCGAGCAGCCGCCCTGTCACTTCCAATGACGGGTGACGAGAAACGTCGTAGCCCTGAGGTTTCCACCGTGGTGGATGAGAGACACCAGAGAGGACATTGCAGGGCCCCCGCAAGGATCAGCAGAAACACTTAGTGAAAGAGGCCTTTATTGTCACACTAAAACCAGGAGCTCAATATAACACATGACGTCTGCGATGAGCTGCCAAAACATTATCTGATAAGATGTGAAAGGATATGTGGGCCTGTCTCTTTTAACAACTACTGTGAATGGTGCTCGTATGATTAAACCAAAAAATACAATGTGCAAAATTTCAAAGCACGTGTTTATGATTTACTTTAATATGTCTGTTGCACTGAATCAGAATCATGTTAATGTCTACTTACAGTTTCCGAAGCTCAGAAAGACCCTGAAAGGCTCCAGGCATGATGGTGCTGATTAAGTTGTGCTTGATGTCTCTGAGGAGAGAGAAAATATTAGGTTGATGAGAAAATGCATCTCGGGATGATGATGATACGTCAAAATGAATAGTTCTACATTTTGAGAGATAGTACGTTGGCTTCCTCTTCCTTCCAGCACCTCTAATTAACATATATTATTTTGTTTGTTTCATCCAATCAAAAAACAAAATCTAAAAACAATAACTGGCCCTTTTGTTACCTTTGAACAGGGCCATGCTAGAAGTTTCCCCTTGTTTCCTGTGTTAATGCTAAGCTAAGCTAAAGCTGGCTGTAGCTTAACAGAGAGAGAGAATGGTAAAAAGGCAAATTAAGTTATTCACCAAAATGTTTCACTATTTATTTAACACAGACTTCAAGACAAGGCTTCTTTTGGTTTAAGGGGAGTGTACTGGAGACACATTTCCTGAACCTAGCTCCTCCAGTGGGACACAGCTGGGTTATTCTGCACACAGATAGGAAATTGTATCCCATCAGCCACCTGGGCTTGAGGCTAGCAAGATGCAGGTACTTAACAAAATAAGATATTGGCCAGATCTGAAAAATGCTGGTCATATTTCTTCTTGTTTGAAATGACTTGTAATAACGTTGGCCATTGCAAACCATGAATATGAATTCCTTGGCCTTCCTTTGAAGATCAAATTTAATACTGCTGCACTTTTCTCCACCCACTTCTCATTCAGCACCCATATGTTTTACTATTCAGCCAGATGCCTCTCTCCATCAGCTAACCTGCATTAGATTTTAAATTCAAGATGTTTTTTCTTATTGGTCAGGAGGGAATAGCGAGGTTAAAACAGGTCAGGAGACGGATGGGTTTCGGCAGGACATAGACACTGTTGGTTGGAATGCGATCCATGTTCTGACCTACAGCATAAAAAACAGTTCCCATTGGACCGGTCACAGAAGAGGATTTCCTTCCAGGAGCTCACAAGCATCAACGTCGTGGCTGCATTTTTGTCTAATTCACTTTTACCCAAGAAGCCACCGTGGTAGGCAAGACCTCAGGGGACTTTTTGGTCCTTTTTCCCACAAAAAAATATCTGTCACTGCTGCTCTTGACCACGCTGCCTCACACCATGTAGAACCTAAGGCATCGCTTAACCATTCTCTTGTCCGCTTTCTATGAGATAATCTATTTTCATAAAACTAAGGCAGGAAAATTGTTTTAGAAAATGGCTTCCAGTAAAGAATTATAATGTGCAGCATTGCTGGGAGAGACTCAGAGATCAAGGGTGTTGCTGTTGGTCCACACAAATCCTGAGCCATTGCTCATATCTGGATTATAGATGGGAGACAGGTTATAATGATGGAGCAAAAGCTATCTGGCCTCAGACCAAAAGGCTGAGGTCTGTTGTGTTTGTCTCAAAGCAGAGAGTCTTGAACAGCTCAGGCCAACTCCTTGAGCGTATGCCAGCTTGTCACTTTGCAACAACTTCACAGCTTTTAAAAAGGTGTATACATTTCCACCTCTATGATTCTGACAAAAAAAAATATTTCACTAATCAAATTTGTGTTTGAATACTCTCCAATGTGTGTGTGTGTGTGTGTGTGTGTGGGCCTGTCACAATGTATGCGGTGGTCTTTGTGTGCCTATGCATCGCACTCTGAATGTACAATTTCTAGATGTCAGTAGCTGTATTGGATCTGTTGACTAGAGAACAATACTGCAGTTTCCAGTCTGCGAGTCCCGGGACTCATTAGTGCAGCGATGAAAGACGAGGCACTGCCCACTATTTCCTCTCTCTGATGACCGTCTCTCCCTCCCTGTCCGTCCTTTTCACACTCATAGACACACATGTTTTCTTTTGTAATATGCTTTCATGTATACTGTAACGGGATAAAATCCTACAAGTAATCAAGAACGCATGAACACAAAATCCTGATTAGGTTACTAGATAACAATCTCACTTTCCAACCGCATGTCTAAAAATACTAAAATGTGCTTATTGGAATGAATTACATTATCACATTAACTATTGGTGATATCCTGGGAAAAAAGATGATTTCTCTATTTCGGCTGCCTTGATGTTGATCTGTTTTTCTTTTTCTATGTTATAAGAGTGCAATTTCCTTTTTAAAGGTCCCTAAACCTATACAAATTTGACTATTTAAGATATTGTTGTAGTGCCAAATTACTCTTTGGTAAGCAAAAAATGGTATGCATGATCTTAAATGAGCCGCAGATACTTTATTTCAACGAGAAGCACACATTAGCACATGCCACTAATAGTGAAAGCATCTCAAGCTTTCTCAAGATAAACCTTTTGCCAAGTGCAATAAAACAACCATCAATTAGCAATAAATAAACAAGTCTCACATATTAAACATTTTAAATTCCTACGGTCTGCTCCTTTATACTCGGCTTGAGAGGTTACAGTGCTGTGTGTGCTTTGGCCTGAAGAGTATCAGCAGTCCACTTCTTCTGATACACTGTCTTATCACCAAGCTGGGGAATGTGGAGGAGCTCACCAGAGTCAACAGGACTTGAAGCGCTCGCCAAGCGCTTAGCCCGCCACCATAATCCAGGCTAAACCTGTGCTGCACCCCTTGCCACTCTCAGATGTATTTCCAGCTTTAATTCAAACATACAGTTCAGTAGCTCCAGCAGGCCTCATACTCAGGCGATGACTTGTCTGTGTGCCCTCTGGAGTAGACAGCGCCCTCCCTGACAACAACTTCACAGCTCAGTGGCCTTGACACTGATGACAACAGCTGTCACCAAGCAACAGGATAATAGCAGAGACAAGAAATACTTCAAAGCCTCACGCTGGCTAAGGATGAAAATATTAAAAGGTGAAAAGGTTAAAAGTTGCAACTTGTAGCTATTACTTTTTCATTATCTCCAGTAGCACCATACTTCTTCAAAAGGCTTCATGATACGTGTTGACGCATTATTAATCCTCTTTGAGTTATGCTTTGTAACCTTGGAAGTGCTTTATCCTCATCGCCACATGCGGCCTGTGGGATAGGGTAGCGACAGATTCAAGCTCGCCCCCAGCCCAGAAGGGACCATTGTCTGCTGCCGCTGGGCCTAACACCAGCGGCTGCCATTAAGAATGTCTATTCCCCCCCACAAACTCCTCCTGATCAATGGGGCTGGTCCTCTGCCGTTCTGAAGAGTCATTTCTCTGTGGGTATAAGGGACGAGCACCTGGGCCCCATGCAGCCTGGAGAGGAGCGACGTGCTTGTAGGGCAGCGAGAGGGTAATAATGAAGACATGGTCTGTAAAGCGCTCCAGACGCAGAGTGCTCCATTATCAGGAGCACAGCGAGAGGGACTGGAGTGCTCCACTGACATTGTTTAGGCCCTGGACCCGGAGGGAGCTGGGAAAATGATTGAAGCCAGGGAACGGCCACTCATTATCGCCAGACTGGAATCAAGAATTTCCTGTTACTGTAAATTTTAATGACATTACAGTCCCAATTTCTATACTGAAAAATGTATATATCTTGTTGCAAACGTACATAATAAATACATAATTTTCTCAAATATATAAATACTGTATATTAGTTGATAGATGGATTAAAGGTTTGTTGGGAAGGGGGGGATAACTTGCACCTTGGTTTCTGACAGAGGTCGGTGGAGACCATTTTTGTGCAGCGTGTCATTTCCTGTCTGGTCGGCGTCCCTAGCAGAGGCCCTTGCTCGTTTACTTTTACAGTTTCCTTTTTCTCCTTTTTTTACTAGCTAGCTTTCCCCTGTAGGGAGGGGCAGGTGGGTTAGGGGTTTCAGTAGTGAGCAAAATCGTCCCTGTGTATGGCCCCGCATACCCCACCTCCCTTCTCCTCAACACACTTGCTCACAATGGGGGCTCTGTAACACTGGCCCCAAACGTACTCCTGCCTTCCCCCCAAAACAGGAAACCGGGATCTGCCGAGCTCTTGTTTTTCTACTAATTTCCTGCTTTGCTGCCCCTTCCCCAGATTCTTTTTTTTCTGGTTCCTCCCAGATGGGTTATACCTAATAGACTTTGTATCTGTGTTCATCTGGAAACCAACTTCATTGGTGCAGCCATGAAGGTAAGGTAGTCAAAACACACTATTACATTCATAAAATTGCTTTCATTTGGATTACCATTGGACACACACATTTAAGATTTCCTGTCAAATCTGGACAATCACCACCTGATCATCCACTGTCGATGCTGAACTGTGGTTCAAACAAGTAAGGCTCTGCTCATGACTAACATTAGCATAAACTGTGGACCCAACTGCACAGAAATAGCAATATACACTTTTATTTGAAGTGTAAAATGTTCTAAGTTGATTATATGTTTCTATAGTCTGCAGCAAGACGAGCTGGAGAATATTCTGCCAAGGAAAACTCTGGAACCACGGACTGTTATTGACTCCACTTCTGGCTTTTGGAGCGGCAGAGAGAAGGGGGCGATGCCCGTTTGGGCACCTCTGTCGATTTTTTTGAATTCTACCACCATGCACATCAGTCGGAAACAAAGAAATGATATGTTTTAAAGGGTCAAGGCAGCGAAATGCAATGTCCTGTCTGTTGTTCCACTGATCTTGAATTTGATTTGGTCAAAGTGAGTAATTTGATCTGAAATACGTAAAAGTTTCATAGATCATCTTTACCAATAAGTTACTAGACATAGAATTGAAACAAACAATGTACACATTATAACTGGGAAGAAAACAGGAACAAATGCTTTTCATTCATATTATCAATGAAAAGGCAGACTCAAGTCCGTGAGTGAATTTTCAGCCAGTAGGTGGACTACAGCATGTAGAGAGTCTGAAGGGGGAGGATCAGCGAGAGACCCTGTGAGCTGGGAGAGGGGAGATGCAAAAATAAAGCAGAAAAGGAACACAAACGGAAGTGGGGGGAAGTAAGTCCAGGGAAAGCTCAAGTTCCTCTGGAGGAAAATGCCATTGAAAGCATATCAAGTTTGCCGAAAGACAGTGCGAGAGAGAGAGTTACTGGCGTATAAAGCGCACAATTTGGTAATGGGCTTATGAGGGGGCTCACTCGCTGTTTCAATAAACCCCCAGAGCCATGACTGAGCTAGGCTTGCAATACAAACACACCCCGTTCCTTCAGTTTATCTGAAAGACACATCTGGACTCTATCAACTCCAGCAGCACCCCCCTTTCTGTTTCCACTCTCCAGCACGCTTAACCCCTTCCTCACCCGCTCCACCCCTTAATGTCATGCACTCTCATTAGGTGACTGTTGCCTAACTGGAGGCCACTCAATGGTGTGTGCAGGCAAACATACCAACTTAAATGTTCATTTTTCTGTGAGGGAGAAATGAGACTCCCCTCTGCAACCTCCACAGCTGGCCTTAGCTCTCTTCAGAATGGTGGGCTGCTACAATCTGAACCATGTCTTTCCCAGACTGGTCTAGACTGGAGGGCTTCTTGCCATGTTCGCACATTTTGCACTGTTTTCACATGCTATAACGCAATCCACTTCTGCTTTGTTGCCACTCATCAAGGTAATTTGCGTAGAACGTGTGGAAATAACCGTTAATCTTCCACTAAGAAAAACAACCCCAGATTTATATAAGACAAACTGCAGGAGTGTGCTTTCCTTCTCTCCCTCCCTCGCTCCCTCCGTCTCCCTCCCTCTGCAGCCACCATACCATCTTTAGCCATCTTGGCTCCACTTCCCCTGTGTCAGATGGTAAAGTTGTTTAAGTTGGACAACTTCCTAACCCCAGCTGCTCAGAATGGCAGAGGCGATTTCAAGGTCGGTTTCAGAGAGGCTGACTGAGTGGCTCGTCTCAACATTTTTATAACAGATACTATCAAGTGAAAAAGTAATGAATTAGCCTTAGCATTCGTAACCCTAATGTGATAATAGTGTATATATTTTCTGTCACGCAGACATGCATATAAAACATCTGCACAGTATCATGCCCTGTGTGACTTTGGTCACAGGTTTCAGTGCAAACTTCCCTTAATTGTTTTTGCTCTGTAAGCATAAATCACAACTGACTCCTTATTTCCTGCTTTTGAATGAGGCTGTCATAAATCAACATTTTTAATAATCTTGCATGATATTTCCTGTGCATGCTCTTCTGTAGCGTCATGTCAGGTAGATTCATACTGAAGGGATCATTTCAGACTCTTTTGTTGACAAAGTCTATCATGCTGCCAACACCTTTGAGCCTCTAACCAGTCCTAACCACAAGCCTCACTCCTGCCTTTCAGACCTGTTCACTGCAGGCGACCTGCGGCTCCCTCATCCATCATCATCGCTGCCCTCTGCTCTTCCCTCTGCTCCCTCTCAACCGGTGGGGTGAGCAGACCTGGTAATGAGTGCCCCTTGTACCCCTGCCTGCCTGTCCTGTGTCCCATGGTGCAGTGGGGCCCAGTTGGACAAGAGACAGACTGCCTTGACCCTCTCTTTGCTCATTATTCTCATTACCTCGCTTCAAATCAGTGCAGGACAGGCTGCTGGGATCTGTCCACAACTCAAAAAGGTCCCGTCTCATTAGAGGGGTTGAACGCGTCAGCATCCATCAGGAAGGGTGTAAAGAGGTGGAGGTACTCAAACAGGTACACAGGTACAGTATTGGAGGCTGGATGGTGTGTACACATATGCATGTGACTTGTTTTACATATAGCGAACACTGCCACAGAAGGCAGGTATGATTCAACTGGTGTGTCATCTCAAAAGCTGGAAAAAATGAGGTATTCCAAGATCCAAATGTAGCTGTTGGATTGCAAGCCTATTTAAAAGAGCTACAAAAACACAGTAGTCCAGTAAGAGGGCAAAAACAAACAAGGCTAAATTGCTCCTTTGCACTTGGGTGGTTTGGCAGGTTATGAAGGCAATAGTGGCTTATAGGAGGTTTGTCCCAATGAAAGGGCTAACTGTGTAGATTGCTGCACTGTCTGGCCCAGGCCTGGAGGAGGGTGGCCTGCTCAGGAGCTGTATTCTCCAACTAACAACGGCAGATCAGACTGCATTCAACTCTGAATAGATGTCTGGTGTGAGCGTGTGGGTTTGAGTGTGCGTCTGCTGGGAGAGTTACCAGACCCATTTGAAACGACTGGACAAGGAGCGAGGGTGCCCATACTAGGAAACACACTCCGCGTTTCAGTACACACTTGGAGTCACAACAGAGATGGGCCAAGAGTGAGAGTTTTCATGTGCAGTCAGGCAGCAGACGGTGTTCATCCTTGTCACGTAGGGGAAGAGATGCAGTGTAATTCCCTGATGTGTGTTTACTCAGCCCTAGTGGGCTGGCCTTTGATTACAGCACTGACCACATAATATGAGTAACTGTTCACAACTGCTCCAAATCACAAGCACATGTAGACGATAGACTGGAAACAATGAGAGGACCTGAAGAGCGATGGCGGGCTGAAGAGACCAAACAAAACTGAGATCTCACAGTATGGACAAAAACGTACATCCAAACCTTAAACTGACTTCTGTATTCATCCGTTTAAGCTCTTCCACTGAAACGGTGAATTTCAATGTGGCGTTTTTCACGTAGGACAGCAATTTTAGCCATGAGCTCAGATGTAATTATAAGCTGTGCAGTGCTCAATTAAAGGTTGAAGACGTCGGAGTGAGTGAGCAGACCTCCACCGCTGTGTCAGAGAGCCAGCAGAGGTTGAGGCAGAGGAGTGAAATGAGGCCTGCATGATTTACGTTCTGTACTCTCCTCACACCAGACGCCTAACATCTCCCTCTTTGGAGCACAAGTGAGTGTGTGTGTGTGTGTGTGTGTGTGTGTGTGTGTGTCGTTTGTCTGCCTGTTCTGTGTTTTTCTCGCAGGTCTTTTAGCTATGAGCCTGCAGGAAAGCTCCACCCTGTTGCCCCCTACTAGTTTTATCACTGCTTCAGCTACAAGGGCCAGTTAGTGGGTAAGCTCAGGTTACCCGAGCCACCTACGCTACGGCGCTACAGGGAAACCTGTCCGCACTTACAAAAACAATCAACATCATCTCATTTTACATCAAACATTTCAAGCTACAGATCTTTTACAATCAATGATTCTTCCACACACAGGGTCTCAGCGTAGTGTCTTCCTGTAAACAGATTTAATAACGTCTTTAGGAAAACTGTTGAGGTTAGAGCCGAGAATTTGGCCTTGGAACTATTCACCCATGGCGTTCACATGCCAGACATAAAAACGTAAATGTCAGCAAAGTTGGCTTTTATTCTCGACTGGCATGTCTGAGCTCCAGCAGGTAGGCACTAACAAGGTAACAACTGCAGCAAATTACCATATTTTTCTTTCTTTCAACATTTTTGAGAGGCTTGTTAGCTTCATGGGTGGCAGCTCTGAGTGGCATGTGGAACTAATATCCCTTCAACATACCCACCCCCTCGCTAACAAAATAAGTATGTCTGCCAGACTACAGTATCCAGACTGAAGTGGCTCCACGTGTGTTGTTAGCTACCAGGACGCTATAAAGCTTTAGTGGGATGCTCTGTAAAACAACACCTTGGTGGGAAACTCATACTATATGTAATGCACACGTTCCAGGAGTATCCCAGGAGCCTGTAGCTGGTAAATGAAGAGGGAGATCACAAAATAAGTACAATGCATCTTTAATGTAATTTATCTTCTATCTTTATCTCTATAAAACCAAATAAATCCATCCATTATTTGTTGAGATACTTCACTGAAAACACAAAATGTCAACATCATGGTGGCTCTAGATTTACAGTCAGGGGATCAAGTCATTTGGATTCATCATCTATGGATGAACGATTGAGAAAATGTCATGGAAATCCATCTTATATTTGTTGAGATAATTCAGTCTGAACAAATTGTTCGGCCAACCGACAGCCAATGTGTGGCTAAAAAGGAGTAGGATAGTAAAGAGGTGCTCTGTACTCTCTCCCCATAGGAGGAAACAGTACCCATTAATTATTTTCCCCCAGAAATGATCCTGTCTATCACCTGTCTCACACCCCATACGAGATTACGACGCTTCTAAGGAGGGCTAGACTGTCTGCGAAGCTGCCAACACGCACCTCCTCCCAAAGATCTCTCTTATCTTGACCTGATGAGTGGGGTTTACCTGATAATGAAGGCCTGAAGTGTAATTATATGAGCTTTTCAACATAACTCTATGATAGCCAGTCTGAGTGTATCATCCTCCCTGCTGGACAGAAGCCCATGGTTGGATAGAAGTGCATGGAGCAGCTCAGATCTCACTGATACCCTGTCTGTATTTCTCTACAAAGGCACTGGTTCTGCTGAAATAACTGCTCACACATGAATGCATAAAACATATGTCATATACACAATAAACATGACATTGAAGAATCTGCAGAAGTGAAATATATATAAAAGATTATAAACAGTAGGCTACTCACAGTTTCTCCAAAGCGTAAAGTCCAAAGAAGGATCCATTTCTCAGAACTCTGATTTTGTTGTGGCTCAATATCCTGTAAAAAAGAAACAATATCGTTTGAAATATTCCCTCTGAGAATAAACGTAAGCATATTCTCTGGTGCTGAGTTAGTATCTTCGACATTGGCTTCACGGAGAGTTCAGGTTTAACTAAACACACAGTGTATGGGTCACAAGAGAAGGGTAAGAGCCAAGTGAAATGTCCACATGGTGCTACAGTCACACGCCACTATCCTGACCAGATACATTAGCTTAAGATGTTTCCAATTAATGTTAAATGGCAAATGGAACATCAAGATTAGGAGGGAAGCTGCAATCTTGATAATTATTTTGCATACATTTCTGCATCAAAAGGATGTCTTTCCACATCAAACAAATGTCGGCACAGGCCATGTTAATTAGCCCTTTCCCTCCTGGAAAATCACTTGGCTTATTGGGCTCTTATCAGACCTGAAGGCAGAGGACCACGGGACACACTGGAAGTAAGGTTGTGATTGCTTTGTCTGGCAGGCGATCACGGGAAATGGATTTTTACAGTAATCACTTTGCTCTGAGGGACTTGTCATTGTCAAAGTCAGTTAGGATACCCTAACTGGACTTTTTAAAGGAATGATTTGACTTTTTGGGAAATACATTCATTCACTTTTTTTGCCAAGAGTTAGATGACAAGGTCGATACCAACCATATGTCTGTTAGCTAAATAGGATGCTTCAGCCAACAGGTTGGTAACAACTCCCCTGGTTTGTCCATAAGTAAAA
Source organism: Cottus gobio (assembly GCA_023566465.1). Taxonomy (NCBI): domain Eukaryota; kingdom Metazoa; phylum Chordata; class Actinopteri; order Perciformes; family Cottidae; genus Cottus; species Cottus gobio. The sequence continues at coordinate 13,616,166 of CM042218.1, read as the reverse complement.
TTAAATAATCTAATAATATTTTAAAGAGTAACGTAAGACCAGCTGAAATTGTCTTTGATGATCTCCAGTGGTGCTCACCCTGCTGCAGTGATGTAGAGGTGTACTCGGGACCCTGTGACATCACTGTATGGCGTGGTTGCTGCTTTTCAGTTTAATATTAAGTTACTCTTGAACAACTTCTGCCGTGTCTTTTCATGACTGTCCAAGCCTCAGTTCGTATTACTGACATGAACAAAACAGCATCCATCCCTGTTTGAGTCCTTGTGGAGAGCTGTCATATTCCAACCAGCCTCCTACAACATATTGTGTACTGTATACTTATTAACTCTGCCAAAAGCTCTTCGAATAAATCATAACTGCCACCTTGAATATGTCCACCGGTCAATGTTTGTGTTTTTTTATTCAGTGGGTGTGACGTTCTTATAGTGCAACCGAAGTTGAAGGGAGGAGGTCGGAGGATGCTTGGGCCGACACACCACATGATGTTGGCACCAGAGACTGGGAATTGCATCGTGCATCCAATGTGTTGTTAAATTTAGGCCACTAAAGTCCCTTTGATGTTGCAGATTTGTTCTGTATGGATATGATTTTCGGGAGGCAGAGTTCAATGTTTATACAACCGTCCCTGTGGATCCACAGACCTGCCGCAGTCCTCAGAGCAAGAGCTCAGGGTGCAGCAGGAGCCCAGCCCTGGCGACAGCCCGCCATCATTAACACACCCTTCGGTTTCACATCATCTCCGCCTCTACCACATGGTGCTTATTGGGCTGTTTGCAACATTAAGTGGGTTCTTAATCGAGAGAGTGGAGCTGTGTGAACGCCTTTTAAAGTGGGAACTGACTGTGAACAGTCTGTGAGATTTACAGATTCAGCAGCAGCAGCAGCCCCCCCCCCCTCCCCCCTCCCCTCCGCGCTTCCTGCCACATCAATAAAAACACTGCCTTCAGCTCTGCACCTTCCAACTCACTTAATGACCAGATTTAATCATCCGGTCTCGGTAAACAGGGACAAACTGGACTGACTTAGCCACAACTACCAGGACGATTTGAAAACAGAAAAGGAGTAAACAAAGGGAAAGCCAACATGGAAGAAAACCTTCTGCTCCTGGACACCTCAGTCAATATCTTCCTACAATTATCTTCTAAAAGTAGAAACCAGAGAAATGTATTTACGGAGAGGCAATCAAGAGACGAGAGCAGCTCCACTGATAATGACTATAATACTGAAACCAAGGCCACTCTTACTGTTTTACTTAGCATTTAAACCAAAATCATATTTATTTTAGGATTTGCGTTGAAAATGTACAGCATCAATAAAATTACTATCGCAAATTCCACACTCATTTCCAAACTTGAAGCCTCAGAACTTATTCTACAGCCTTGTAGAATAAGAAAAACATGACACGTTCACAAATCCAAGCTGAATTGTTGAATTCTTATTAAATCAAGACCTTTTTTAAAGTGGTTGTTGAGCGAGAGCAGAGTTAGTCGTCTTGTGGCGTAGCCTGTATTTGAACCTATGACTTCTGGACCTTAAGGTCTCTCACTTGACTTTGAGCACGGTATCTCTTGTATAAACTGGATGCAGCCCTGTGATGAAAGCTACAGAAGATCCGGAAGTGCCTGAATAATTCAATACAGATAGGAGAGGAGAAAGTCACATCTGGCAAACAAGCAAGGCATTTAAATCAGCGCAGCCAGTTTAGATACAGATTCTTTGTGACAAAGCTTATTAAGCAAAAGAAAAACAGAGAACAGTGCCCACATGTGTGCATTAGTCTTCAGAGTGCTGATATCAATGCATTTTATTTGAGAACAAAACACATACAACTAATTTTGAAGTAATTTGAAATGTTACCTTCTTATAACTTATACTTATGTGTTTATTTGTATATTGTGTCTATGCACGTTTGGAAAAAAACTGTAATGTGACATCTTATCATAAAAACACACATTTGCCTCAAGTAACAACATTTCAACACAACATATTCCAATTTGCTTGCTACTCTGTACACCAGGACTTGAAAGCTGACTTTCACAAATAAACAAAGACCACAAAATGCGCTAACTGAAAGCCTCCCACAGACAACAAAAGGCACAGATTTCCAGGAACGCAGGGGAGTTGCAGAGGCTGGGCACTACTGTGTAATCTCCGAAGCATGATGTTTGGAGCACATTTGTAGTGAAGGACATTGTTCTTTCATAAACAATACAGAAAGTACAACTGTGAGAAAGAGAGAGAGGCAGAACTCTGTAAACAGACAGAAATAGTCAGCGTTCCCATCAGGCTAAACAGGAAACCCAGCCAATTAGCTGTTTATTCAGAACCCGGTTTCAGAGGTCAGGGGTTGTAGTGAGAGCACTTCCCGGGCAGCCATCAGACAGATGAAGCAGTGTCTGGAGGCAGGTGATAGCTGAGGCATACACGAATGCATCACTTCACCACCGGAGTATACAAAGGTTAACAGAGCTTCACAAGCAGAGAAGATGAGTAGCTTCTTAATCATAGAGGTTCACTATACTTGGAGGCCTGGCGTCTGCTCTGTATTGCTACCGAGGCCTTACCATAACCAGAGGCTTCTGTTTCCTTTTGCATAAGTGACAGATCAAATGGCAGATTGAATTAATCTGCTTTCAAGAGCAATAACTGGATGGTACATGGCACGACAGGGTGATAACTCAATCCAGATTGAGGATGGCATCTATCATTCACTTAACCCTTTCATACCACAAAGGCCTCTGAGAAATCAGACGGGCTAATTGAATCCATCTAATCTATGGAAAAACAAAACAACAGCCAGGGACACATGTCAAGCTCCAGGATTCCAGTCCCCCATTTCATCTAATTAATTTACATGAAGTTCAAAAAGCAAGGAGGTCATATGAAAAGAGGCAGGTCAAACAGAAGCACAGACAGCAGCCCTTCTCTTGTGTTAAACAGGGCCAGTAAAACCGCAGAAGACATGGAAAGCAAATTTATATCACCACATCAATTTACGTGCTGCTGTCTGTATTGACGTGAAAAATGTATACTTACAGAAGTCTAAAATTTCAGAATGCAATTGTGTTTTACTACAAAAGTTCACACTATGAAATATCTATATCTATATGTGACATATATTCAAAGTGCCCTTATACATTGATGGGAAATCCTCTGCATCCCCTGAACCCATATGTTGCCGAGATCTATCCATACAATTATGTTGCTTTCAAAGCAAAATGTGTGCAAACACATGCATATGAAAAAATGCAATATTTTTTGTGTCCATTTCAATAAATTATTTATTGAATAAAACTATGACTGTATTGAGCATCAAGTGCTTTAGCTCAGTATTAGCTTCTGTTTTTCCTTGGTGCATGCCAGTGTAAAAAAGTAAAAAGCATACAAAGAGTCTTGTAGTTAACCACACAGCTCCTCCCTGCACCGTGCCACTCACTTTGTTGGTTCGCTCAATTTGCTTCCTAAACCCACAAAGCCTTTGAGGGCCACACAGGGGCATGACAGCATGTCGCAAATCCTATTTGCTCACTGATTTACTTCCGCTCTTCCCCCTGACTCCTAACTGGAAGCGAACGCAGTGTCGCTGTACTGCTTCAGGTCTGGGGGGCCGGATGTGTGTGTGTGTTTGTACACATCTGTACCTGTGTGTTATAAACTCTAGCTGTCTGTGAAAGGCAGCTAATTCTTGATTTTGGGTCATTGTCAACCAATCATTTCACTGAGGAATCATCTCTGTGGTGGAGCTGGGAGGGCTTGCTGAGAGGTGTGCGACACGAACACAGACAGCAGCTAACCAATCCTTCCAGCTTTTCCAGATTGCAGCCTGCAGAGGAACAGCGAGGGAAGGCCGCTCTGTCCTCAGCACAGATAGAATGCTGCAGACCCAAACTCAACAGGATGTCCCGTTTGTGGTCGGCTATCACCAAAGATTTTTGTGCAGCCTTTGTGCAGCCTTCATTCCGTCTGCCTACTATACAACACTTAAATCTTGTTTGTTTTTTTCACAAGCGGGAAGCACACAGGAAATGCTCCATCCTGGTTTGGCATTTAGTTCGGGACATGAATGTGATCCATTTGAGTGAAAAGCGCTGATTCCAATTGGCCTCTGTTGCCCTCTAAATATATTCAGGCATGCTGGACTCAGACAGTGAGCTCTATGTAGCTGCAGGCCTCTACAGCAAACCACAAACAGAATAAGAGTCTTTAGGATGGATTTATATTTAATAAGAATACATCTGCAGGCTAAACTGCCTGCGCTCATTACCTATGTATTATTCTGTTTTAATAATATGTAGCATTTATGCTGTATGACCAGCAAAACAAATGGAGCTTCTGCAGTGTGACTGGATGTTGGTCATTGATAAAACAGTGTGCAAATGAGCTGCTTCACCTCACGCCCCAGCCCCGAGCGCTTCAAGGCCAACAGAGACAGAAGGACGCAGGTTCAGTGTAATAAAGAGTCAAAACAGCCTGATGGGCCACTGTGTAAACATCATTTAACTTTGGATAGTCTCTTACCCTCAAGGACCATACGCAAGGTGAAAGACAAGAACCCTTGAAAGAGATTGGTAATGTGCCATAAATCCAGTCCCAAATCGTAGACCAATGGGAGCCAGATAATGGGAGTGCTTTTCAATGAAAGTCTCAGAGCGTCCTTATTGAATTAAGCCTGGTTTAATTAGCATGCTGACTTGATAATGTGCAAGCTGGTGTGTACAGCAGTGCTTAAGTTCATATAAATAAAAAAAGAAAATAATTTAGCCTTGAGGGAATTTTCCTGAGAGGTAATTCAATTCTGCTGAAAGCAATACGATTATGTACTTTTACACTAACTGCACAGCATTGTGTGTGAGCACTTCAATTTGTGTACGTTACAGCCGAGAACACTTTCATACAAAACCATCAGTGTTTTACTGCATTTTCCCTCCTCGCTTTCCATTTGCGCAGCTTTCTTTTCGCCAGAGTTGCATTTCAAGTATCCTGGCTGTTCACAGAGGAGAACTAAGTGGACATGGCAGCGCTTCTCTTTATATACACATCACACACATCGCACTCGGGGTAATGAGGACAGACGTAGTGGATCAACAAAATATTGTGGTTGAACCAAATCTATGGATTAAAACAAGTATTACTTAATTTGGCTGTTACCAGGTTTTCCGAAGGCTGCTAACTCCATCTAAATGCCAGGTCTAATAGATCAAAAGCCATGTTGACATTGCACTGCAGTTTAGGCTCACAGACACAGAGCTGGCCTCAATCAAAGAGCTCCGTTTCAGAATGAGTTACAAGCTGAGGGTTCAACAGTCACAACGGGTATATTAATCATACCTGTGTTATGAATCCGGTCTCTTTAAATGTTGCTTGAGGTAAAGGAACGTTAGACATTTTGGTAAAATACATTTACTTTCAGTCAAGAGTTAGTTGAGAAGAACAATAGAATACAATGACTAGTTGATCCCCAGCAAACAAACAGTCTTGCACATAACTTCCCATAAAACCACAAATACTTTTTACACTCAGGTTTTTGTTAGATTAAACGAGTGAGTTCAGAATCTGAATCAGAACCATTTATTGTCATGTTTGTTTTCACATTCAAGGAATTTGTCCTGGCAGAAGGTGCCCCGGAGTTACGACGTGTTAACTAGAGAGCTTTACAGGTGATGGTGGGAGGATTTAGTTACCTTTTTGGAGAGTTCGGGTTATCTATCAAACATAACAGGGTCTGGGGTCAAATATGTGATATGTGATAAACAAATGTTTGACCCAAGTCTAGTGGTAAACCAGCTACAAAATTAAAAAATTAGTGCAGTCTGCAATATCAAATGTATTCACACTGAGTTAAGATATACATGTAATATGGAACTTATTTATAAGTTTCAATAAGGGACAGTCGTCTAACACTTACAAACAACCGCATGCTGAGTCGAGCTTCCTGTGGCGACAGACAGCGACAGCCGTGATTAGTGTGGACCTTCATTAGTGGCGGAGAATTCTGGGTCATG
>CM042218.1:9475164-9522664 GCA_023566465.1 Cottus gobio | reverse complement strand
GGTCCACGCTGAGCCAAGTCAGAGCCCACCCCGAGCCCATCATGTGCCTGACCTTTGACCTCAAATGTCTGAGGGGCGTGTCTGGCTCCTCTGAGAACAAACTCTCCGCCTGGATGCTGGACAGACAGAACAACCTGCAGGTCAGCAGAGGACAGAGAGAGAATAGTAGTGTTGTCCTGTCAGTGTTTACTGCTGCAGCTCTTCATCCACTCCGCCCTCATGGCTCTCTTCTGGTATTTACCACCATAAACTATGTTGTCAATGCACAGCAAGGCTGGATGAGCATTCCTATGGAAGCCCGGTATTCAGGGGGTATTTTTACAATACGTTTAGCATACATTTTGAAGTATCAATGGTTAGGTCTGCTAGGTTCTAGTTTGCATTCGTACTACCGTGCAGCGGCCAAATCTCCACATTGAACCATTCATGCATTACTATTCTATTTTAACCATTTATCCATTTCTTTAAGCTAACTTTTTAACTGTTTATCCGTTTCTTTTAGCTAACAATTTTAACCATTTAGCTATTACTTTAATGTAACTACTTTAACCATTATATCAATGAGTTTTAGCTCATATTTTTAACTATTTATTTGTTACTTTTAGCAAACTACTACAACCAATTATACATTATTGTAGCTATTTTAACCATTTATCCATTACTTTTAGCTAACTTTTTTAGCCATCTATCAATGAGTTTAAGCTTACACTTGTAACTGTTTATCCATTACTTTTAGTTAACTATTTCAAACATTTATCCAATCCATTTACCTAAACAGTTCATTATTACATACAATTAGGCTAACTGTTGCTAACTGCTTTTCTTTCACTTTCAATCGCAACATGTAGGAGTTACATCTTACTAAATGTGTTGATTTTATTTTTTTTTAACTGAATCAGAATTAGAATTTTTTTCAAATTAGTTGTAGTTGCTATTTTTAAATTTTTACCATTTTCAAGTATGCCTTGACCATGTCTGTGTCCTGGTTGGGTAACCATTATAATATTAATTCGGCCTCCTGAACTGTCCCTAATTAAGGTTCTGAACTACTACCTGCTCACTAATTGTTAAACAAGAGCGTCTGCTAAACACCATGAAATATAATAAAAAGGTAATGACGGAGACGGGAGGAGAGAAAAGTGGCCTTTCTCTAGGCTCTCTTGGAAAACATCGGGGGCCAAAGAGGAAGAGGCTCAGTGGGGCTCCGGGGGCCATAAATCAGCTGCTGGTTACACAGCGTTGGCAGGGCCAGGGGCCAAGGGCCGGGCTGGATCTGTCACTCCAGACTCAAACCACCCACAAACATTCACACTGACACAATCACACATTAGGCGTGGATATGAATAGCTCTGCATAACAAACACATCACAAAAGAAATTCTCACACATGCTTTAAGAAACGTTTACAGTAAAGCCCATTGCCAGAGCCTCTTCTGATGCGTCCAAAAGAGACGCATCAGCTTTGCACCATAACTCATTTTACGTAACAGCCAGTGCTTCAGAGACCTAAACGCCTCATTTGAAGCTATATTTTCTCTTGATTTCATGAGCAAAAGGGAATGCTCCCATTTTGCAGCCAATCCCCATGAATCAGAGCAGAGGGGAACCCGAGGCACATATCGTGCAGTCCTGCACAGTGAAGGGGTATTATTCTTTCCAAGGCATTTTACAAATGAATGCTTGAATTAGAAATATTTGCAAAGCCCCATTTTTTTTTTTTCCACCATAAATATGCGTCTAGAAAAAACACTACGAAGCATTTGATTCAATATACCAAAACAGGAGGAGAGTAGTTAGTTGGTTTATTTTGTTCGAGCAACAAAATATTGATTCAGCATGTAATCCAGGATGAGGATAACAGGAAAAAAGCACAAGGAGAGGGAAAAGATCCAACAGGGGCTTTTAAATTATCCTGAAGTGCAGCTCAGTGTGACGTCCAGACAGCTATCCTCAGTTCTTCCCACAAAAGTATTTCTGTGTGGCAGCAGCACGGGGGCGGGAGGACCTGCCGGGTGGCGGACCCGGGCGCTGGATCCTGACGGACGACCCGCGAGAGGTAATAAAAATATCAAAACCTCGGAGGCCCCTTAGCTAAACAAAAAACACATCTGCAGTAAAGGGAACAGTAGTTCACAGTGGGAGGCTGCAATAAAGGCTGAGGAGGCTATAAGTGCCACAGCATCCCACTTCCCACAAATTACCTCTGCGATCCCATTGAATACAGCGGGACTGGCTGGGAAGGAAGATAGATGCTTTTTTGTGTGAAATGGAGGCGAAACTGAATGTGACACAACACAGTGCCGTTATGATTTAGTGAAGCTGAGGGGCTGTGAAGTGAGCTTATCAAGCGCAGATAAAGACAGGCGGCCTCAGGAATGGAGGTTAATGTATTACACATGGCTCCCAGAGGCCTTTATCTCCGGTTTGACCTGGCTCGCCTTGTATCTTTTCATAAGTAATAAGGCATCATCTTCCGCCTTTTTTTTCTCCTTCTCGCGCATATTTTTGGGAATGTGTCAGGGTGAGATTATGAGGGTGTGGGCGTGAGGGTTTACAAGCTGTTAAGCCAGATGGACATGCATTTAGGTGGCCACTCAAAACGTATTGACAAGTGCTGTGAGAACGAAAAAAGACAGAGGTTGCGGACCGGAGAAACAAAGAGAACGCAGGCAGACACAAAGGAAGATTAGAGGTGTAACTCAAGGTGACAGCAGGCTATTTATGAGCCCGATGACAGCTCTCTACAGGTGGAACTCGGCCCCTCGTCTTCACTACAATGTGAAATATCCCCTACGTATCCCCCCAGCAGTCACTTCCATGGTGTAAATTGTGAATTCTTTTAGCCGTCGGCCAATCCTCGTATGTCGTGACTTCCAGCTCCAGCCTCAGTCTGATGTTGAATGTATTTATGAGCTACTGCCATGAAAATGCTCCTCAACACCCCCTCTGCTTCTCTTCTCTTTCTAAATGGGACCGCTGGCCTGTTTGACACATCCATCCCCTGTCAGCCGGCACCAAGCTCTAACAGGCCAGGTGACAAAAGGCTGTAATCTCCCCGCTGCGGAGTGTGATTCAGGGACAGGGTGTGTCAGAAATACCTGCGGAAAGCCTCCCAGCCGCTAGGCTCGAGTGAGCGAGCGATGACGGGACGTTTCAGTAGATGAGCGTGAACGCCAAGATCCGTGCCAAGACCGAGGAGGGAAGACGGGGAGAAAAAGTGGAGCGAGGCTTGAGTGAGATCTGCCAAGCGGCCGCTCCTTTTGAACGCCTCCTCTGTCGGTGAGATGCGCCGCGAGAGGATGCCGAAGTGTGAGTTTGTGTTGGATCTGTCGCAGGCCACAGAGGAAGGAGTGTTCAAATAAAATGATGAAGTCCATAGACAGATTGCGTCCGTGGTGAGATAGTAGGGACGGAAGGGGAAGACAAATGGGGTGTCACATAAAAATAAGCCGGGACTCGCCGGTTAGAGCCGATGGATTTCATTCCACATTTAGAGCTCGTTAATGGCAGCGCTAAAGTCGGCGGCGTTTTCTTGGTACTCGTTCAGCGATGTGTGGCCCGACAGCAAGAACAGCGCTGCTGCTCGGGATGACAGCGCCGTTTAGACTTTTAAAAAGAAGGGTTATCCCAACATTGATGTATGACGTAGTCAAGGTCTGCAACTAATTGTCATATTTATTGTCCATTAATCTTTTGGTGGTTTTATCGATACGTCATTTAGTCGATAAATCATGGTGTTTTACGAGAGCTCAAGGCGATGTTTGCTGGTTTTGTCTCTCCTGTTGTACGAAATAGGAAATAAGCTGCGTAGCTTTCTAGCTAAGAACCTGCTGTCTCTGATTTATAAATATGAACAGTTATCTTAGCGTAATACAACAACTGGAAACGAACAGCCTGGCTGTGTCCAAAATTTCAAACTATTACTTAAGAAAATAACTTAAATTCATAATCGTTTTTTAAAATAATATTCTGTCGATCGACCAATTTAATTGAGTTGTTCCAACTCAAGTGTCGTTATATAAACAGAATATCTGTATTTTTTGTGCTGCAGTATTAATCAGAATATGGGCATATGCTGTGTATGACTAAAACTAATATTACGGTCAGGCCGCAACTAAAATAGATTTTAATGATGTATTCATAATTATTGCGATTAATTTATGAATTAGTCTCTAAAATGTCAGCGATAGTAAAACATTTAAAATGAAGATTACAATTGTTTTAATATATTTTGTCCAATTAACAATTCAACTTAAATTATTTAAAACAACCTTGAATAAAGGATGTAGCACTATAGTAGCACTGAAATGGCTCTTACTGACAGCACTTTGTAGTCGAACCTTTGACGAAATTGTACCTTCTTGATTCTTGTTGTTCTGATTCTTGTTTGTAACCGTAGAATGCACTTATTGTAAGTCGCTTTGGATAAAAGCGTCAGCTAAATGACATGTAATGTAATGTAATATAAAGCTGCAGAATCGGCACATTTGTATATTTTATCCGATTAATGACTTTTCTGTTGATCAACTAATTAATGTATCATCTGAAATCTGTGTCATCGCTCTGCAGCTTATGAACCAACATGGCCGCACATGAGCGCCATTCATTTGAAGTCGTACCTCAGGGCAACGTCTTTTCTCACCATTTTGATTTTGACTTTCTCAGACTGTAGAAAGTCAAAACAATTAGCCCGCCCGCCCCGCTGAATGACCATTACTTCATCATTAGCCATTTACTACTTACAAGTGACCCTTTAATGAAACAAATGCCTTTTCCTGACACAAACTATGGGAAGCAAAACAAACAAAAACAGACACTTAAACCCATCATTATCAGGCCTCTAATGCAAACCAGATGGGGAGAGGTAGGGGCATACCAACTTCTTGAGGTAATAACAAAGCTCCAAACAGCCTTTTACCCTCCGGGTTTCTTTGTATCAGTGTATCGGGCTTGTTTGGTCTAACTCACGTTCGCACCAGTGGTACCAGCGATGATGGTTCGCTAAACAAAAAGAAATCCCATCACTGCCGGTCCTGATCTCTCTCGCTCGGTTTTGATCAATGACATTCCTCCCTGCTCTCTCTCTCCCTTGCATTCCACTTTATCCACTTGGGCTACGAGTACCTGGCTTATATCTTCCACATGCAGCTCGTGGACGGTTCCTGCCCGGAACAGGAGCATGCAGATAAATTCTCCAGCGTCTCCTCCCATCCATTAGTCTCCCTAGACACAGCTTATGAAGTCAATTATACGCTGTCCAGTTTGATTCCAGCTCCCATATCCAGATGTTTGTGTCCCATCTAGAGGTCCAGCTGAGCTCCCCAGTCTGCAGGAAGAGCACGTTCGCTCCCCAGGAATGCCCACCTCAGCAGGCCCTGCAGATACCGATCTTCGCCGTCATTCATTATAATATGTCAGAATGTTGCCCCTTTAGAGAGATGGATACAGTCCTGAGACACTGTAGATCACAGGGAGAGGGAGCTGTGGCTAATCTTTAGCAGGCAGACGTTACAACAGTGTATTTATCGGGTCTCTTCTCCCGCTGACCAGACCTTTCAGTGTGAATGTAATTCATCAGCGGCGCTTAAAGCAACACGGCATCTGCAAACAAGCATTTCAGCGAGAGGGTCTCTCTCTCTCTCTCTCTCTCTCTCGCTCTCTTTCTCTTTCCTGCAAACTGTGACAAAGGTAACTCAAGCCCCGCTTCCAGAGTAGGCCCCCCTAACTCCAAACCAAATAGTGGGATGCAGAGAGATCTGCTCGCGGCCCTCGTGCCGTAATGTTTTATGGCCGATGATTGAGTCCCAGGAGTCTCCAGCCAGGTTCAACAAGACATCCAGCCTAACACTTAGACCTCAGTCATCAGATCAGCTGATAGTCTCTCCCTCCTGGTGTTTGTGTTGGCCTCAGTTTCCTAGACGGCAGTGATTAATCGACTTACTGACCTAATTATTATTTTTGTCTCCTTATTTGCATGAACATATATGTCCATTTGGTTTTAGGTTTCCCTGACAATGAAGCACAAATAAACGGCTGCTCAGCATCCTCTGTGTTTACAAGGTGTTTGTGATGCGTGTTTCCGCACGCATGTTTGATACATGGAGCTAACCTGCAGAGACCTGCTAAGATCCTTCTCCTCTTTGTGGTTTTACAGCTCCAGGACCACGTGACGCTGGTCAACCCTGGGGTTTCCCAGCTGTGTATCAGGGGGGACGGTAAACTTCTGTCATCAGCGGGCTGGGACCATCGGGTGCGGATATTCGGGTGGAAGAAGCTGCGACCACTGGCGGTGCTCCAATACCACACGGACATGGTGCTGAGCGTGGCCTTCTCCGACCACCAGGACTCCAGACACAGACTGCTGGCTGCTGGATCCAAGGACCATCGGATCAGCCTGTGGTCAATATACAGCGAGGGAGCGGACACTGGCTGAGCACATGAGCTCTGGGAGGACATACAGACTTTGAATTAATACTTTGTACTGATGTTGATGTGACCACAGTGATAGTCCACTTCAATGGTTTGATAACTGGACAAATGGACTGTTAATATATTTCGGTAATCGCCTCTCGATACATGGGGCTGGCAGACTACTTATGAACGCTATCAACTCTGCAGGACACCTACACTGGCCCTGCAGAGTTGATAATGTGTCTAGTATCAGGATCAGGAAACCTGGTGAATAATAGTGGTAAATAAAGAAACTAACATATAATTATAGAGGTTGGTTTCTGACATGTCCACGACGAGCACAGTCGGTTTTAATTGTTAATGTGACTTAATACGGTTAACACTGCATCCTGCTCAATTCAAGAAAAAAGTCAAACGTGCGTTTCGGCAAGCTGTTTAAAAATTAACCGTAACTGATTTTATTTAGTCCTCATATGAACTAAAATTACATTAGTAATGTCTGGAGTAGCTTATGTTTACAGGCTCATTGTACTATTCTTTCCTCCACAAATCCAAATGCCATTTCTCAAACAATGTGTACAGGTAACATCAGGAATATTGAGCTCAATATTTGTAACATAAAAACTGCAAAACCTTAAAAACAATAAAGATGTTTTGTGTCTGGTATAGTGTGATTTTTCTTGGCTTGGATTTTCCTTTGAATGTGAGGCCAGTTGAAATAGCCTTTATATTTAAATAGTTGAATAGGCATTTGCTAACCTTTTCATTTTGCTGCAGCCTTTTGTGACGCTCTGTGCTGCTATGGGATTGTGTTGACTTATGTGATAGGAGATTTGCTCCAGTGGACCTGAATTTGAGGGATACAACGCACCTGAGCAGCTATGTAATCGTGTGTTGTTATTTTAGCAGGTCTTAGCTTAACACACAGGCCCCTCCAGCCTGACCCGGGCAGTGTTTGTCAAACAAGGTTAATCACAGCAGGGGCATGAAGAACAGAGGTCTGTTGGTTTAGAGGCGCTGCTGATCTGCAGATGCTCTCCTTTATCAGCATGGTCTGCTCATGAGCTGATCTTATTTTCTCAATTCAGTATTTGTTAATCATGAATATCAGGAACTGAAGAAATCTACATCAATATCAAGCTGAATGATTAAAAAAAAGACCCAAGGTCCTTTTTAAGAGGAATCAGCAGCATTTGCAATTAAAAACAAGACAATTGTTACCTTCTACATTGACTTTACATGCAATGCCAAATACAGATACCTTTGTAGGAAGCAGACATTTGTCATGAACAAGGCCAAGGCTCTTGTTGTGAAAGTCCCAGAGTAAAAAGAGAGGTCTTGTTTTTCTGCCCACTGTCTCTAATAATACCTATATGTGAGTCAATGAGCAGCATGGGAGCTCATGTGTTGCAGCACTGTGCCGAGAGGCCGGGGGCCGGGGCTTCAAACGCTCGGCGTTCTGCCTCATGAAGGCTTCGTCTCCTGGGATGACCCCAAGTTGGGAAGCTCATCATGCTGTACAGGAAAGGCCTGAGAAATCAAAGAGCCAGACGACCGTGATGGTCACAAATCATTAGGGAACAGAGGAAAGAGAAGGTCATTTGCTACACCAGCTGCCTCGTGCGGACGTTACTGTCATTGGAAAAAAAAATAAAGTGCAGTTTTGGTGGCTTTTCTTGCTCGTAGTCCAACTCGTGTTTGGGACGAGTTGTGTTTTTTTCTTTTTCCACGTGCCTGCTTTTAATGGCATGTTTCCCTTGTTCCCTGCGGAGCTCCGGCTATACCTTTTGTTTCTGACCCCGCTGGTGACATCTTGCATTCATAACAGCTTCCTAACTCTCCTGTTGGCTTTGAACAAACACTCGTGGGCCAGCTTCCGTCCATTCTCTGATAAATCAAATGCTGTGTTCATTGGGGCAGATGTCCGCTGAATGGAGCAGACAGCAACCCACGGGCCTTAGAAGTGCCTGGTGAGGTGGTGGTGGACCTCATAAATCACTTCATAATAGATCATTTAGGAAGTCAATAAATGGACAGAGACCGTCTGCACAATAGGCCCCGTGCCTCACTTATCACCTAACGTGTGTCTCCCTTGGCCTCCGAGGTCAGAGGTCAGCCTTGCTTTGGGATAGGACATAATCCTTTGGGTGGTGTTGGTGTGTGTGTGGTTGATGCTGTCACTCCCCGAGCCTCCGGGTGTATTCGTTGACATGCGAGTCGTAACGCCGAGTCTGATTATTTAGAAAACAGAAATGGTTAAAAAGAATGATCTGAGGAAAATTCCGTATTAGCCAAAACCAATGTTCCGCCTCACGGTTGAGTGGGTTTTATTTATTTTTTCAAATGTGACTTAATACAAACGTATCAAGGCTGTGGTGGCAATGTGTTTTGATGTTCTGCATAAAATGTCCGTCAGCGACGTCATGCACACCATAAACTGTAGTTCCTTTTGTATTAGGCCAAATAGGAAACACGTGCGCTGTTGTTTCGGAGCAGGACTCTTGATTGTTTTATCTGGCTTTTTTTTTAATAACTGTCCCCAGATACGGCCGGCATGGGAGGCGAGGCTCAGCAGCCGAAATGTACACGGAGGCAAAGCGGAGGAATCGAGACCCCGATAGGCCTGTCACAGCAGATGTTCCAGATGCAGCGAAGTGTCAAATGATGCCTCAGGTCGCATTATCATCTATCCACTGCCTCCTCATACTTCACTGGCAAGTCCTTGGCACCATTTCTCTCGGAGCCTGAGACATATGGGCACATGGATGTAGCTCATGGGCCTAAGCAGGCTGCTCTTCTGCTTGGTGTTAAATGATGGATACATTGAAATGCTTAGCTTGAAAATGGCCTGGGCCTGTTGAAAGCATGCCACAGCCGATTAAGGTGCATGTGTAGAAATGTAATGTGGAAAATATTTGCCAAAACAGGCATTGTGCTGACAACAATAGATGACGTCGAGGTGCAATTCATTATACATCCTCCAGCGGGTGCAATTTCTCTGATTGCCATTTTGAAAGAAGTCATGACACTTGCTTATGTTTGCAAGGATTAAAGTGTCTAATCTCAGACTATTAAACTATATTTAAAATAAAAACAAAGCTTAATTGAGGTACAAAAGACTACAAATCCCATGTGTTCCTTATGTGTGTAGGCTCTTACTTTCAGATCCCTTCCAACTGTAGGACAGGGTTACAAAATGAGAGCGGCCTCAGGCTTCAATGTCAAGTCTCCCCCGACTGATGCATACTACACCAGGGAGACCATTTATTAAGAGAGCAACATATGAAGAACATTTTCATTGCTGTATGGGGATTGGTACAAAGTTGGAGAATTGTTAATAGTGCAGGTGGTGAGAGAAAATGAGAAGGCTGTGTCTTTATTGCAGTAGTGAGATGTATTTTTCTCAAGCACTATACATAAATACAAATCTGAGATACTTGTAGCATTAAATATACTCAAGTATAGTATTTTACACTTCAATTCAGAGGCAAATGTTGTAATTTAGTTTGTTTTGTTATAGCCTGAAATAGGTTAAGAGTTTAATGGCAAAACAAGTTTATAAAATGTGATGCATTGTTTAGATTAAACTACCCAACACTAAATATATAGGCCATTAAAATATGGTCCATCTTGACAAACTGACGTAAGGACTCAGGGATAATAAAGTAATGATATAATATAGTATAGATTCCTTATACTGAATACTCTCTTTTGATGCATTAAGTAGATTGCTCTTGTGATGGATCAATTCAATATATTTTTTTTTGTTGCAATATTGTTATCTGTACTGTGATCTGAATGCTTCCTCCGCAACTGTTTAAAGGTTACCTCACTGTACTAATTATCTTGTGTTACAGTTTGCCAGCTGGCCGCAGCCCTTTCATGGGAACGCGGACCCTCCGTGGTCCTAAAGCCCATATCCGGTGGCCCAGCCTGCAGTAACGCATTGAAGTGGTCACTGTTATTCTTCACTAAACTACGACGAGCACTAGCCGTCTCATTGGTGTTTCCTTCTGTGTTGTGAAACCTATAATTAGTCCGCATATCTCCTTTGGACCCTTCCTCCCCGCGTGCTACCCTTCCCCAAAGCCCCACGAGCCCAGTTGGCGCGGGGCTAAGTCAGTATCGTCTCGTGGTGCTTCTCGGCTTCCGTCCGTCGGGCGGCTGCAACACCTGCAGGCCGGCGTCGGTCCACAGCAGGCGGCTTCCTGGCCAGACTAAACAAGGATAGGAAGCAAGGATAGGACTAAACAAGGATAGGAAGCACGGCAGTGAACAGGCTGTGCTGGCACTTTGTGTGGACCAGTACAGCATTTAAATATTTTTTTTGTTTATTCCTTATTTGGCTTAATTATGAGCCGACATAATCAAAATGATTTAATTAATAACCTGTTGGAAAAGAAATAGCAAACCAATGAAATAGGCTTCACACTATATCATTAGCATATTGAAAATACAAACACTATGTCAATCCCTCTGAACTTTTATTTAAATTGACACAAAACGGAGGATTAATTGGTTATAGTGAAATTGACACACTATCGTTATTAATGTTTCATTAGGTTAAGTAGCTAGCAGCTTTCAGGCTATCCTAAAACCAATTGTTAAGACGTTGTTGGCTTCATAATACAGTTCAGTTGTAAAGTAAATGCTTTAGTCATCGCCAAACAAACAAAAAAATGTGACCAATTAGTCTGCGTTTAAATGAGTGGAAACATTATTTAACCTTTGACACCTTTACAAGCCATTAAACAGTCAGAGGTCAGGCGGCCCCAGGCATCCTTTTCCCTGCTCTCCGCTCAATGGCAGCTGGGTTCAAGTAGAAAAAATACATTATTGAAATGAATCATTAGGGTACGTTTCCCTTTGTATCGTGACAGGCACAAATCCCAAAGCAGACCCCCGTCCCCTCCAACTAGATTAACCTTGACAACAAAGCATTCCTCAGAGGACTTCTAAAAGGAGATGGAAATGGAGGCACATGTAGGAGGAGATGGTGACGTTCTTAAAATATCACCCAACTGTCCCGTTAAATATGATCCTTTTGTGAAGAGAGGAAATGTGTATGATGCTGTCTTTTTTTACAGTTTGTATGACATTCGTTCTTATCATCTTGGTTGTTGAAAATGCAAATTCCAGAATAAAATATTTGTTAACAAAATAATTTGCACAATATTGCACATTAATATTACATGCCCAAATTACTTGCTTCTTTTTTTTACTGGGATTTTTTTTTTAAATCTTTTAGTTCCACAGTTTGAATGACCTCTTACTAAATATTGTATTAATTAATCATTAGAAGATGTGAATTAATTTGCACTCTGTAATGTGACACTTCAAATGTTTTTATCAAAACTAAGAAGGAAATGGAAGTAGGAAGTATGGTCAATGAGAGAAGTTATGCGTGTATATTCTTTCTTCATAGAACCAGGTGTAGATTTCCACATTTGAACTATAGTGTTTAGACAATCTCAAAGTCCGGACTTCCAATGAGTGCACGAGCAACGGACACCTCAGCCAAATTCAACGGGCAAATCCGGTCTCAGAAACCATATTTCAGCAGTGCAACACCAGACAGAGCTTTGAATGGAACTTCTGCTCAAAGACAGATTTCTTTTTTATGAATTACAAGAATTTAATGTTTATTTTACAGATACAGAACAGTCATTCTGCTTCATTTATTTACTTTGAATTGCTGCAAGTCAGTGCCGTGGTACAAGCTTCTCAGAGCGGCTCAAGATGTTCAGAACATTTCAAAAATCAAATCTTGTTTTTTTTTTCCTCAAACAAAAACATTTGGGTGTGTTCGACACCCTCTCCGATGAGCTCAACATGCAAACATCTCGTCTACCTAGAAGGTTGATGGACTATATAACATATGGCTTTTTTTTTTTAAAAGCAATAAAAACAAGGCAAATCAAAAAAGTGCATCCAACACAAAAAATAGAAATAATTTCCAGTCTGTGATTCAAAGGTATTGTCTGTGTTCAGGAGAGGTCCCTCCTGTCCCCTCTGCTTGCTGGCTCAATGTCTGCACCGCTCAGGTAAGAGGTGCCCTGGTGTGGAACTATTGCCATTTGGGTTCAAAGGTCAAAGTAGACCTTTTCAAGGACTCAGAGCAGGTGCCCCCGCTTCACGCAAAGATGCATTTCCTTTAAATAAATACGGCAGGGTTTATCCAGCTGAGTTTCAGCCCGTGAACACACCCCGCAGCTTGCGTAAGCCATCGACAGACAGGACTGTGTTGCCTTTCCTGCCCGTTTCCATTCCAACAGTGAGCGTCGTTAGCCCTGGTGGACAGCAGTCATTATCTGGGCCCGTAGTCATAGTTAGAGGGGCCGCTGGTGGCTGAGTACATGTTAGCCGTGGCCGGGTTCATGTGGTGGTGGTGGTACGTGTGTCCTCTGATGCTGGGTAGCTGATAGGGTGACGGCCTGGTCTTGGCTCCCAGGTAGTGTTCATAGGTGGTGGGGTACTTGTAAGGGTGGTGGTGCAGGGTGTCCGGGGGTAAACCATGGGGGTCTGAGCGAAGGTCGTGGGGAGGACTGGGTCGGCCGCTGGTGAGTGAGACGCCGTGAAGGCCTCCTGGGACGGGCAAGGCCGGGCTGAGGACCCGGGACATCAGCTGGTGGGCCGAGTCGGCGTGTATGGGCGTGCCGCTGGGGTCTCGCTCGTACTCCCGTCTACTGTCCTCTGTGCAGGAAGAGACATGGCAACAGTCAGGGCTAGACAATATTTACAAGGTCATGTATATTTTCTGACTGCTCACAGTGTGTTTGGGTTGGCACAGTTACAATTTGCACTGTGCACTGATATATTATAAATTCTCATTACGCGTACAAAATGAGCAGTATTTATTATATTGTTTGCAAGGTGAAAGCAGGGTTTAGATCACTGATGAAAGTGAAACCCAGATCATTGTAAATATTAATATCTATCATTGTAAAATAATGACTCAAAATGTTGCACAATACGTTCCGAAGCTTCTAACAAAACAGTTGTACAATTCCTTCAGATGCATTCAAAGCTTTTTAAAGCCAGACTGAAAAGAGTATTATTAACTAATTATAAAAAAACACCATGTCAAGAAAATCAAGCTGTTGTCAGTTATATAATAACCTAACAGTCTCTATTATGTCAGCAGTGGATAACATTGACTGGCTGGTATTTTATGTTTAAAAGTATAGGCTTGATGCACTACTGTGGATCAATTCAAAAGAAAAAGAGGTGAATATGCCAACAATTGACGTAGAAATATTTCCTCTAAAGGCTAAATGTTTCATGTTTGATAGCAGGCATGAGTTTAGAAAAGAAACGGAGTGAGCTGCAGACCTTTTTCTGTGCCGTTCTGCTGAGGAGGAGATGACATTGGGTTTCTTGTTCTGGCAAAGGCACTCATCATTGGCAGAGAGCCTGGCCTGTGATTCCTGGGCCTGGAGCAGGGAGAACGGATTCAGTTACATACGCATTTAATGAATGTCAAATGCACCGTTTCTTTATTATATATTAAAATGATGAATGCACATATTAAGACTTTACACTGTATGTAATGGCGGGCCCCTAAGTTAATCAAAAATTGCCATAAACTTCAGTTTAATGGCTTCAGTTGGTGCACTGGAGAAAAAAAGAAAGTGGTTTGCAGAGCTGGAGGAGCAGCATTTGGAAAAGGTCTCATGCACTGAGCCCGCATATACCAGATGGGTGAGTTTACTCTATTGTTACAATTACAAGTCTGGTAATTTATCAGTGACAGTGAAGCATGGCCAATTGACGTTCAAACAATATCCAGTAATTTTTTTTGACTTCATTGTACTCATTGTATTTTCCATGAGGCAATCTCCACCCATGTGTGTGGGATAATGCAAACAGCACATCTATTTTTCAAATGCTCTCTGGTCCTGTTGAGCATTTTTACATCATGTGGAAACATGTTAATACGACTGTTGGAGTGTAAATGCTCACCAGTCCTCTGGATCACAGTCCCTGAAGCCCTTTGCAAAGGGATTGCTGGCTATCTTCAGCTGTGTGATCTGAAAACCAGAGCACATTATCAAATGTCATTTCCATGTCCACAAGTTATTGCATTTTATTTCTATTATAAAGGACAGCAGGGATTCTGTGTTTAAAAAACACATTTAAACCCACTGATGTCTTTAATAAAATATGTGAGTAAATGGTTTCAAGTCTGCTGTTAAGGGGGACATCATCAAGTTCATTCAGTGTTATTTAAAACACACCTGAATTAATTTCACTGCCAATAATACAAAGCTTATTGTTGACTATTTATTTTATTATTTCTCTTATCTAACATTTACATCTGCATAGTGTATCATTTGTAGATTCCCATACAGGCACAGCAGCACTGAGTATTCATATTTTAAAGGCTACATTTATTTTACAGAACGATTCTGCTAATTAATGTCATTTGAACCTCCATTGAGTCACGTTATAAAGGCCACAAATAACCCACTGTGGCTGTAGCCATTGGGGCTGAAAGTGTAACATTCATTTCTGTAACATTTAAAATCAAATAGAACATATTTGTTATCGTAGTAATAGTTATTTAATTTCCTAGACTGAGCGGTCATGCATCACAACGACGCGGCGAGTCTTCACTGCAGTTCTTTAACCGAGTTGCATTGCAACGTTTCACTCGTTACAAATAACATAACTGAATAGCATTAGAATGAGATGATGAGTCATTTAAACAGACCCAGAGCCTGATGGAAAACCGGGCGACGAGGAAAGGGACGCGCAGTTGTGCGCACAGAGCAGAGGCAACTTTTACGCGCAACAATCGAGCAATGGAGGAGATCGCGCTACATAACTTAATTATTTCGTTCATATTTTTGCACGAGGTAGCGAGGCAAACACAAATCAGACTATTTTTTTTATAATACTATTTGAGTTAAAGTGACCTCTTAACAGGCCTATATTATGTTGTGCAATATATTTGACTGTAGCATCACTGTACCCACAAAGTTTAAACAAAATGTCCTATTTATGTCACAATATGGACTCAGGTCACATCCCAGTACAGTATATATCTGCTGTTAGTTTCTACGGTTTCGTGCAAGTGAATGGAGGTCTTACCCGGTGGTTCTGGTACGCTGTGACCGCTGTGAAGCGGGTTTCCTCAAAAACAAAGGTTTTATAATTCTCCTCGGCATATTTCTCGCTATCCTTGCGGGGATCCACATAAACCACATGAAACCTGGGCTGGTAGCGGTGCATGGAGTTCAGAATGATCTGCAAAAACCAGAGAACTCATCAGCACTCATAGAATTATAATGCAACACTGCACGGAAGGACTGGAGGCTCAGCTCCACAAGTCAGACTATTAGAGTTTTATCTTTGGCTTATGATAAACAAGAATAAGATTGAGCAAATTAATAGTCAGATGAAATGAAATTATTTATAATACACTTAACACCAATAAACCAATGGACATTGCTAAATATTAAACTTTTGTCAGCCGACATCCACGTATTTAAATAAGCAGTTTGGTAAATGGCATTTAATGCAGAAATAACTTATTTGCTCTTATTTAATATGCAGACGTGCTTAGAAATATGTCAATCCCTGACATTAATCTTAACATGTAAAAACCACCTGCAGCACAATTCTCATTTAAAAGCGCAACATCTCCATTTAACCCCATTTCCACCGCACCGACATGGATGGCTTCACACTTTCAATATTTCAACTCGAAGATCTCCCGTTTTTGTTGCCGTTGCACAACTAAAGCAACGATTGCAGCGACAGACAGAAACACCCAGACCGGGGAAGACCAAGCGGGAAGGCCTGCACAATGTTTCCAGTGGTGAAATATTCCACTTCCTTGCTGTTATTCTTGGAGTAAAGCCTAATGTGCGGTACCATTTTTGAGGGTTGAAAAAAGGCCATCGGCAACATCCGACTGTTGATGAAAATATCAAAGTTGATGTCAAATCGCTTGTATCGGTCAAATGAGTGCGAATTATATTGTAATAATCCTTCTGTTGGGACCTATTGTCTAGTTTAAAGTGAATGCAGTCACCGGTTTAGAGTGTTTACTCCTGAAGGGGTCGGCAAAGGCCTACACTCTGACTAAGTAATGCTCCTTATTAGAATATTGAATATTCTATAATTATATGTAGGGATTTTTGAAGCCGTTGGTCTATTAAAATTGTTCTTAATGGAACTTTGGTCTCACTCAGTGAATATTTTGTGTGGCCTAATCAGTTCCTCCTCCAGTCGTGTACTCACATGGCCGTTGTCGTCCAGCAGGTTGTTGGTGAGTTTGAGTTTATCAAAGGAGACGATCTGCTTCATCCACTGGGCGCCTTTGGCCGGAGAGTCCGGGTGGTAGTGGACCCTGCCCGGCGTGGCGGGGTCAGCTTTACCGGCCACCAGCCACGACGAGCTGTGGAAGGCATACCTGAGCGGAAACAACGTCCATTAGAATCAAGCTTCCGAGTGTCCGATTGTATTAACTTTGATAAAAGTCGGCTACGCGCGCAAATAAAATGCGCGTGCACGTGTTGACATGAGATACACCAACTGAGGCTGTATAGACATTACACTAGGCCTCGTGACGGGGGAACACGTGGCAGTGAATGTGTTAATGTCAACATAATACTCATCAACATACTTTGTTCCTGAAGACATATTGCTACATGTTCTATTATACATCTGCATGGTAACACAGCGTATGCATACATTCATGCATCACATTATTATTAATGCATGTATGTTTTCTTCTTTTGCTTTGGAATTTAATCCTATGTGTTTCCTCCAGTGTTGTTTACGGTGCTGTGGCGACAGATGTGTCATTAAGAAAGTTACCTGTAACGTTTGTCGTCTACAGGCAGAAAGTCCATCAGGAGCATGTAGTCTGACATGGGATCCATCCCAAATATTTTCACTTGGAAAGTCGGAAACATCCTCCTGGTTAAGACAAAACAAACAAACACGAGGCGACTGTTAAAGCTATGGGCTTTAGGTTGCTGTTGCTGCTTGCATGTTTTTTTTTGGGGGGGGGGGGTAATCTGTGCGTCTCTGTGTTTGAACGGAACTGTTTGAATTATTACAAATTCATGAGAGGAACCAATTAATTATGATGCCAAAATCATCATGTTTGCAGAGAGACAGGCTGCTCCAGGCCGAGAGAGCTAATTAATCCCGAGCTCGAGGCCACACAAAGCTCCGAGCAGTCGGACATGAGAGATCCAGCCCGTGCGTAATGAAACTCTCCTCCTCATCTGAATGGAGCTTTGTGTCTGTTGCCTCTCAGCTCCGCGTTTATAACTTCCAACAAGAAGCTTTAACTTCTCTTCTGCTGTTTTGACGACTTCCAGACCCACGGAGGCCGATACACATGCAGCCTAGACATGTAGTGGAAATACTTACAGGCGCGCAGATGGGCGTTATTTAGGAAGGCGAGGTGTGGCACTAGAGTGGAGTTTTTTATTATTTTTATTTTATATTTTTATCAGGGAGGGAAAATATATCCGGAATGATATTTGTATGAGAGAGAGAAAATACAACTGGAGACCTCTCGAGGTAATGACCTCTATTCCTTATTTATCACTTCTCTGCTTCGGCCCAAGACATCTGGATTTAACCTCATCCAGGAGGTTAAATCCAAATGTCCAGATCCATATCCCCAAGCACCTCGGTTGAAAGTTGAGTAATCTGCCGAGTCAGTGAAAGGGATCTTAAAATCAACGCTCAATTAGCGTCAGTGTTGTGGCTAGGTGAGGCTGAAGGAGCTCCTAAAGTGCTCTGCTGCGGATCTCCTTTCTCCTGTTAGACAGCGCAGCGGGCTGACGCCACTCTCACTTTCAGAGTTAAATTGTCTCGTGCCTCGATTTACTGCTGTAATACAGAGAGACATTTGGAGACGTAGTGTTTATTGGTTGCTAACATTATATTTAATAGTGCAACATTGTATCGGCTTTCCGTAAGGGTCAGAGGTCAACGCTGGTAATATCGTCCTGTTTAGTCGACGTAATCAAGAATACGTTCAGATTATTATTTTTTAATTAGTAAATTAAAAATCCAAAATCGTACATCAGATGTATTTAAGTGTTTATATTCTGTTTGTTTTGTATATACATTTTGTTTAATTATTAACCCAATCAAAATATGTGTGTGTATTCATACAATTTATGTATCTTAAACTGATTTTCGTGAGACTGAAGAGGATAGGAAGCAGACAGGCACTGCTATAATGTGTAAATAAGTGTAAACACGTGTTGAGGCGGATAGAAACAAGAATGCAACACTACTTGTACAGGAGCTGATCTCCACTCACACATGCAGAGACTCCCGCAGATAAAAGGCTACAATGTTCCGCACAACAGCGCTGCGGGAAATTAGGACTGACGGTGAAAGAAAGCAGCTGAGAGCATGCACATTATTATTATTGGGTCCATAACACGCAGCAGCACATCAGCGGGGTGTTTACTGCTGATTAACACGGCACACATGCAGCCTCATGCGGTGGACCTCACCTTTAAAACACCTTCCTGCTGCTGCCTGTGCAGCTTACAATGAATATTTAATAAAGCCAAAACGGTCCGAAGGTGTATCAGTGTTCATTTATTTAATTCATCCGGTGTATAAATACATATTTATATGACTTTAAGTGCAAGAAGCCAGATGGGGATTTATCTGAAGTGGTTTAAGGTAATAACGTGTTACCAGTCTGGAGCCCAAAATATGGTATTTTAAAAACAATTGCTTGAAAAGCAAATATTGAGGAAAAACATGGTTCAGTGTGAACTCCATAAGAAGAAAGAAAAAGTACTAAATATATATTTTTATAAAACTAATTTCTCCTCAATTTGGTGATTAGTATTTGCAATTATATCTATTTTAAAACAAATCACACAAACTAATTAAAATATGTATCTCGCATCTGGTTTCCGTGAGCTGCATAACTGCTCAAAAATATTGACATTGTATATACAAAAGCGTCTTCCGGGCATGATATCGAGTAATATGTATAATAAAGCAATTATCAGTTAGAAAGAAAAAAATATCTCTATATATATTTTTTACAATAAAGCAACTCTGCTCTGAATTATATCTGGTCTCGAATGAGCATATCATAATTGCACCTTTAAAAAGTATATTTCGTGCTCACCTGCCAGCCTTGGTCACGATCATCTCCGTGCCCAGCTGATTAAACTCGTCCCATAAAGCCTTCATCTCCAGCTGCACGTTAATGTTGGCCACTTTGGGGTTCTTCTTCACTATAGTTTTGCCGTTCGGCGTGGAGTTGGCTGACGACGAGGAGCAGTTGGGAGTCCCGCCGTCGCTCGACGGGGCCGGACCCGGGTTCGAACCCGGGTAGTTGTAGTTGTGCTGGGCGGCCGGGCAAGGCTCGAAGTGGGCCTCATGCTGGCTGTAGGGGTCCCCGGGGGACGGGGAGAGGTGGTAGCCCCCCGGCGTGTTGAGGCTGCTCAGGCTGCTCGTCGTGAAGGCTGCAACATCGCAAAAATGGGACAGCTGCGTCAGCCACGGACTGGATATGGCTGAAATCATCCCAAAAAACTGGATTTACTCAATTGCCGAGCACTTTATGTCGGTTAGCACACAGACAGCAAACACAGTAGCAGGATGCGGTGATCTCCACACTATGTCACGCACGAATGCCCCCCTTTCGGTTTAAAAGTGTCCGACTCGGCTGCTCAATAATCCCTGAGGTTGGATCCCCTGCCAGCATGCTACAGGCTGCCCGATCTAAAACGAAATAGCGAACGTCCGAGTAGTGACGAAATGCGCAGAATCGCTTCACTACTCACAAACAAGCGTCGAGTGCGTGTGAAGGAGTGTTTGCTTTGGATCGATGGCGCGGTGAGCGGCCTCTGTTGTGCGCTGCGGCAGTGTGCTACACTGCAACCCAGTCTGCTCTCTTATCTGACGCAGAGGGCCTCCCCTTTGCGATAAAACCGGTTCTTATTTCTATTTAGATAAGGAGCTGCAGGTAATGCGCCTTTTCCTCGCCCTGGGACGAGACTGATTGACAGAGAAGTGCGCCCCTTTTTAATGGGCTTTCCGGCACCCATTTAACTTTTGGATAAGGGCATCGCCCTCATCAAGGCCGTTAGCAAACAATAGAGGATGTGGCCGGCAGAGCGGAGTAGAAACGGTTCACAAGGTAAACACACGGAGATTTGCATGAACAAACAAACAGGCGGCAGGTGACTGCTGCTTCCTCGTTATTGGACACATTGATCTATGGAATGGAGTATACACCCCCCTTCCGACCTGGATATTCTTATTATGGTCTGTTTCTACCATTACGCAGGGTGCCGGTGTACTTCGCTTTCAATAAACGTGATCCTGTCCGCGAATTAAAGTTGACTTTTTGTACAACGCTTTGAGGTTTTGGAATGGGAAACTTTTTACTTTTTCTTCTTCTCCCCACTTTGCCTGCAGACGTCTCCCTGATGGTGATTATACAATAGGACTGGATTTGCATTATTTTTCATAGAGGACCAACTGTGTCAGAATGTATTTTGAATGTTTTGTACAATTTAATTCCAACAAGGCTGCCGTATCATGTGGTTTTGCGCGTTACTTTCCATGGTGCGTTTAAGAACATGTCGATTAACCAGATTTCAGAGACGTGTAGGCTACATGTGGCTGCTCCTATAGGCATCAACGAAGTGCTTTACCTTCCATTTCCCGGGTGACAGTGCTGTAGTGCATTTTAAAGGAACTGTGGCTGCGCAGGTCTGGCTTGTCCAGGCCGGTGCTCTGCTTGTCAAACGCTGCGTTTCCTGCTTGCTCTGCAGCCGAAATCAGAGAGGCAATACTGAAAGCATTCGCCTTGGGAGAGAGAGGACCGCCGTCGTCCATAGGCAACAGATCGAGTCGCGAAAAGTCTTCCTTCCTTCTCCTCCGCTTTTTAACCGCGCAGAAAGCAGGAGAAGGCAGCGCACAATGGAGAGGAACATGCGCCAAATGGGGCTGTTCGCATTCCGCCACCAGCGCTCCGTGGGTGCCAGAGTCTGAGCAAACTGTTCCTCAAGTATTCCCACGGAAAGTTCAGTTGATGAATCGCTGGACACGTCCCGGCCTCAAAACATATTCATCCTCAGACAGTAGAAAGACAGCTTCCCTCTTTTCTCCTCCGGCTGGTGGCGGGGTGGTGTCATCTGAGTGCTGCCTTGAGGAGCAGCGATCCTGCTGCGAGAATGCCAAAAGTGAGCGAGATCCACGCCTCCCCTGCACCAGCAGGGAAAAAAAGAGTCAGCGCGCTGCACTGGAAGTTTGATTTCAATAAGACCTCGTGTCAGTCATTTGAATTCAGCTCCAACGTCACTGCAATGTCCGGCTTCTCAGTGCGCTATACTTTTACTGTAAATGATGGGCCCGTATATGCGTTTGCGTGTTTTGAGCTGTGGGAAGCTGAGAGCTGCTCCTGCGCCGAGGTGTGGGACACCAGGAGCTGCAGTGTGAGGGCTTTACGCAACAGTTCACTCCGGAAATGTAGCTTTCTGTCAACGTGGTTAGTAATAACACAGAGGAATACAATACAAGTACATTCACATTGCTCATTCAGTTCCATTGTGTTGGTGTTTTATGAGTACACACATACGACATTGTATTATTATTAAAGAAAATATGAAATGTAATCAAGTGAGACTTAGTCAATATTTTACTTTAGATAAGATGATTCACTAGACATTCAGCTGATAGGTTATTTACCTTGGTACACAGATATTTTAATATAAAAGCGGTGCACTCGGTAAACACAGATAATGAGCACGTGGCATTCAGACTTGACCTCTCCGCCGTGCGCATCACGGTCGTGTTGTTGGCATCAGCTTATCGAGGTTCAGCTTTAATGTGCACCCACCAAAGATGTGTTTTGTTGGAGCCACTGCGACCGGATAGTCTAATTTACACCGGAGTCATTGAATCAAGCTTCTAATGGGATGAAGCAGCTAGGGGGTTAACCCTATGATGTTTGTTTTGGATGTTTCTCCACGGGAGGCATGGACATACATACACTACTGCAATATGTTGTTTAGGACAAACAGGTGGATAGGTGGGTAGATAGATACTGATAGATAAATAAAATATAGATCAATATCGATGGATATGGGTAAATGGTTGAATAGATGGCTGAAGATAGATAGATAGATAGATAGATAGATAGATAGATAGATAGATAGATAGATAGATAGATAGATAGATAGATAGATAGATAGATAGATAGATAGATAGATAGATAGATAGATAGATAGAATGTTAAATAAATACATTATAGATCCATATCGATGGATATGGAGATGGATGAATAGATAGAGACAGAGATGATGGATGGACAGATTAAGAGATCGCCTCTGCACATTAAGAAATCATGGCCCAGTGCACACCAGCCTTTTAAATCAGATATGATGCCATCGATACCGACTCACTTCATCATTGCCAAGTCGGAAGCCTCCTTTGTAAATACTCAGGTGATAACAGACAAAATACAGGAGCCGATCAGAATGGGAAGAGACAGTGTTGGAATTCGCTCGCAGGATTCAACACTGCACTTATTAACATAATCCGACTAACTTTTATTGCGACATTAAACGGAAAATAATATACTCCAAACTAGCAACAATCACATTTTAACGATGCATATGAAATGCTTAGTTATTGTAGCTTTGTGATGGCTTTTCGTTGTTGCATACAAGCAGCTTTAACAGGTAATATGATGTAATATATGTTTTTAACGCTCATGTTTTACATTATTAGAAATATCTTTAAGAGCTACAGACTGTGCCTTGATGAGTTTCGCACGTACACATCAAAATGAGCAAACAGCCCGCAGAGAGCAGAGGGAACGGACTGAACTCCACAGAGCAATACATTCTCCCTCTAGCTCAATGTTTTTGTGCTTTTGTAAAAAAAAAAAAATAATTACATTGTAGAGACTTCTAATTACGGTAATACATATTACAATAATAATTTTTCTCACATATAGTCCATATAGAAGGACACAGCCTCGGATGTTGTGATGATGGAAAAGTTAGTCCTGTTGCTGAGGTCTTTTTCAAGTTGATTCAATTGAAAGTTTGGTATGAATTTCTAGAAGAACACTCATAATAAAAATGGCTTGTAGTTCACATAAGTAAGCAACACCTCGTTTTGCTGTTTGATGTTTAGGTTTAGAAATACATTTTGTGTCTTTGAGTCCCGAATTAAAAGCGTTTGCTGCAGGCATAATTTCCACCTTAATACCTCAATAAGAAGCACACTGTGGATTGGACAGGTTTTAATCAGGTTTGAAAAATTGGGCGTATTTATACTTTTATTTGACACAGGAAAATAGTGCCCACTTCGTTACTATGTCACTGAATCACTGCTCTTGTCTCCTGGCGGCACAGGGAGACAGAAGGTTACCCGACAGGCTCACAGGGAAGAGGGCCTCAAAGCTCTTCCAGCAGATGCCGCGCGCCTTTACGCACTAGAATGAGCACATGAACGCATCTGTTTGATATAAATATAACAAAATAGATGTGACTGCATTTGTTTCTTATAAATAAGAATAATCACACTTTGACAATCATTTAGCGACACACAGCACATGCTGTTGTTTTCTTCCTGTTGTTTTTTACGTAATATCTGAGGCTGTCTCTCAGGCCTGTGTGGTCCTGTTGCAGAAACATGATGACAAATCACCAAATCAAAACAAAGAAATAAATAAACTCCCGCCCATTAAATGACACAGAGCTCGTGAATGTCAAGGCTCGGTGGCTGCTATATTTATGTTATTATTAATCAGACATTTTAATAGGTCATCAGTGTATCTCCTCTTCTTCTTCTCTCTTTCTCTCTCTTTCCCGTCTCCTTCCCTCAGACGCATAATAAAACACCGGATCTCCTTAGATGTGTTTATGCTTGTGTTGTGGAGATATATATATTTCGTCAGTCTTTAATTTAATGAGCACCTCTGTGCCACAATCAGACTAATACAAGTATTAATTACACACTCACACCATTTACAGATAATAAATCATGGGTTATTCCACCTATCATTAAAGAAAAAAGAAATATTTCACATTCATGTTTCGTGACTGAAGCAGGGGGACCGAGGCCGCGCACTCCACGTATAAAACCTCATCCTACGTAAATATTAGTGTAGATCTGAATAAGAGGTAGCGGAAGTGAGCAGTTGACCGCTGACAGCAGAGGAGCCGGCCCGGGGTCGCCTCTCTCCGCGGGGCAGTAATGCACGGAGAGGCGCAGGTATGCAGGAGGAAGTATTCAAAAAGGTGCCTCAACTATCTTTAGGGCCTCCGGCTGGTGGCCGTCGCGAGGCACAAAATACATATGAAAATAGTTTCCATATTTAGAAGAAAATGTAATTTAAAAAAAATACTTCTTAAAAAAAGTTGTCAGCAAGTATTATGTTTACACCTCATTTACACCTAATTTCTTTCATGAAAAAACGGAAATTGGAAATAAGTAATCGTATCTGTAATTGATTTTGACAAGACAATTAAATAACGTATAACGTGTATATATATATATATACATATATATATATATGTATAAAGTAAATAAAGTAAAAATCATCAGAGGCTACTATTATTGTATTTATTCCATATTACTATAATTACTCATTACATAGATGTGGGGAATATTAAACCTAGCCTTCAAATAACAAGAATAGCAACTATTATTCTAGTCCTTATTAAACTTACATTTTAACGTGTTTTTTCTATTGTGCAGGTGCAATCATGCAACCTCAAAGCACCAGTGGTCTAATTGTGTCGTTTGATTATTTATTTTTATTTACTTCATTCACTCCTGTTGAAAAAGAAAAAGTCCATGTGCTTTCCCGACATGAAATACCCACATCAGCGCGAATACTTATTTGAGTTTTTCTGTAAAAACGTCCAAACATTTGACCACAGTGATGAATATGTGTCCGATGTCTATCAGTAATTGTTTTCCCCATTTGTAATTTCATTTCTATCGTCTGTCGTTGAGTGGTTCGTTGCATGTTTGGACTTTTTAACGTGGCGCTGGTTGGTTGCCATCATGAACAAGAAAACAAAAAAAAAGCTGCTGTATGAAGTTGTTTTTATGTGCCAATGTGCACGCGGATCTGAGAGATGATTACAGTGTAAACTGAGTTTATTTGTGCACGCGAGTGCGCGTTTGCAACGTGGTAGATGGATTGCACGTCGTCCCTCGTCAGTCATGCCTGGAGGCGACAGTCAATATAAATAGTTACAGTAATAATCAATCACAGCGATGCGACAGAAAATAAAATAAGGGTTATGATAAGATACTCAAATACCATAAAATCACAATAACATCATTTAAAGATATAGTCTCGTGTTTGTATGTGAAATTAAAAGTCTGGCCTTTAGGGTATAATGGTGGTAATAATGTTTTATAATAACATATAGGGGATTTATTTGTCTCTTGTGTTAATGTTAACTTCTTGTAAATGAAAAAAAAAATACAATAAAAAATGGACCCAAACACATTTCCTTGTTGGCATATAAATGTGCTTTTCCTGTTCAGTCCTGCTGTCTTTGTATTTTTGGGGCTCTTCATAAAAAGGGCATGTGCATAAAAACACAATGGAAATGAACACAATGGTTGACCAAAGGTTAAAATCATGACTCCCTAGTGTCTGTCTGAGCCAAATTCCAACATTTATTCCCACACACATTGTTAAAACATGGGAAAACAGGCTGCAGACTCCCCCTTTTAATATTGTTCATTAAAAAAAATGAATAAAGAGGAAGCACAAGCATGTTTTTGAAAGAACATTACTGAACCACAATGGAATAACATGATTTATACATCACAATAAACTTCATAAAATGTTCCTCTTTTGACTTGACATGTTTTATGCTTATGTTTAATGCTTTTTCGTTTGGATTCTGAAGTCGAACTCCACTACCTGGTATAGGTCCAAGCCGGCATGCAGAAATAAAAAGAAACAAAGAAAGAGAAACACCATTCCAACAATTTTCCCTTTCTTCCATCCTCTTTGCAGTTGTCTGGGAAGATGTGTGTCACTGCTATTTGTATATTTTGGGAAGGAAGGTCCTCTCTCCACATGTCTTCTCTGAGTTAACGAATATAGGCCTGACAGCTGCCAACTGCGCCCTTCAACAGCCTCTGCAGGCCGGCCCATGAAGCCTTGACACCCAGCTCCCCTCAGCCAGCACACCTGAAGCAACACTGCTGTTATCATTACCATATCATCCAAATAGGTGATTACTCACCAAGTTACTGACTGTTATTAAGATAAAGTCTTATAGTAGCATATATCAATAAAAGTGTATTTCTTTATTCCATCAGCACAGGAAAAAGGCAGGGCACGCATGTGTTTGTGTGTATTTACAGTTAAAAAACTCAGAATATTCCTTTCTTATCAATATTTATAAAGTTTAATTTCTCATAGAGAAACTAGTTTGGAATGTGTGTGTAAGACATAGGAAGGATGGTGTGTGTGTGTGTGTGTGTGTGTGTGTGTGTGTGGGGGGGTTGAGTCAGATCCCTTTTCAAAAATCACTTCTTCTCTTTCCCTCCCGTCTTTGTTTTAAAACTGGGATGCTTTTAGCTTTTGAAAAGTATCCTTTCCCTATCTGTTGCGCCGCGGCCCCAGTCGTCATCACCTCGCCTCTCCCCGCAGTCCTATTGGAGCGCCGGTAAATAGCTGGCATTCCTGCCACAAAGAACCGATGATGTGGGCTCGGGGCCTCCGTGATCTCCCCAAATTAATTAAGGCCTTTCTTCTCCCCGAGCAGGCTCCGCGGCCTTTTGTCTCTCTAATACATCTTGAGCCCGGTATTAAATACAAGGGCAGAGTCGAAGCTCATTATAAATCTGTCACTGCCTGCTTGGCTCTTCCCGGCGTGGCCCGTGAGCCTAAAGAGGCTTTCGGCGTAGCAGAGAAGCCATCCTCCAGTCTGGCTCTCGCACATTGCCTCCTCCTTATCTGCCGCCCCTCCATGCTCCCCACTGGCTTGGTATTTATTTGAATATGAGAAGGTCTGCTTGTTGTTTCTGGCAAAAGGGGGCTTGAGGCGGAGACCCCCTCCCCACTACCTCATGCCCCTCAACCCCCTCAACCCCCTCAACACCCCCCCCCGACTTCTCTCGTCCCTGCAAGGCTCGCTCCATCTGCCCCTCCTCAGCCACCCTGGCATGTTCAGTCTTCACCAGCCTCTGCTTTTGTGAACTTGAACCACAGACCTCCAGTCAAAGGCCATTACACACAGGCCCACTGTGCATGTGTATGAGTGTGTGTGTGTGTGTGCATATCCCAGAAATTAATAACTGTTAGCAGAGGGTAATGTGCAAGCCAGCGGGGTGGCCGGAGTCTGCTTCTTTTCTTCCAAAAACTGAGTGAATATTTCCTTTCAAGCCACTCAGTAAGTGTACCTTTCAGAGGCTGATCCTTTTTTTATTCCAGTCTCCCTTTTCCCCATTTTTCCTTTCCCGATTGCTTAGTCCCTTTGGCACATCTGAGGAAAAGGCCCCGCGGGGTCAGTAAGAGGAGGAGTCCTTCCAGTTCGTCTCCAATTTGAAACGCCGATGGTGTTTAGTGGGCTTTTAACGTGGCGATTCGTTCTGTGACAGCAGGATCAGGATCGCCTCTTACCAGCAGCAGGAAGCGGATAACATGTCCATTAGAGAAACCCCCACACCAACCCTAAACAGTGAAATTAGGGGATCACAGGCGTGCAGAGATTTGACCTTGAGGAATGCCGATACCACACCCCGGGCTGAAAATGTGCAGCGGAGGAGACAGGAAAATGAGCTACAATGTGGCGTATTGTTTGGGCGGACCAGAGATTTGGGATTCGGGCCTTCCTGTGCTCCTCTTCCAAGATGAAGAAGCAGGAAGTCCCACAGAAGGTAAACAATGTGCAGAATGTGGCTGATACCAAGGACTGGAATTTACACCCCCATCATTCCTGTTGGCATGGCTCGGGGCCAGTTGATAATGGACACAGCGCCCACCAAACACCCGGCCTCCATGTTGGAAATATTCCCCCACCGTGGAAAATGTTTACATTCAGCGTCGCTCGGTGAGAAATGACCTGCAGACTTCGCTCGGTGGTGGTGGCTTTGCATGGATTAGCCATACCTCAGGTCGCGGGCTGCGCTTCAGGTCACAGATCTTGCTCTGTGCGTCTTGTCACTCAGTCACTTGGAGAATCTGTCAGAAGCAGCCTCCACCAATCAGAGCGAGCTCTGTGCTGTCTGATACTGATTACAGCGATTCATCATGTCGGGCTCTCCCTGCCACCACATGTTTGTTTTGATCTCTTCCTCTCCAGCACGGTGACAGTGAAAGATGAGGGACCATGTGGCAGCTCCGGCACGGTGCCATGGAAAACCGGAGCACAAGAAGCACCTCTGGGTCCCAGCCCCGGCCTCTGTGCACTGGCCCCGGCTCGGAGCTCTATGTCGGGACTCGGAAACAGCAGGAGAGGGGGGGGGATTTAGCCGGCTGGCTAATTGCAGACCCAAAAGTGTAACTTTAGGTGATAGGGGGATTAAGGCATGTTGACTTGTGTTCACTGGGGGGCTAAACTGACACTCAGTCCCCCCACAGCGGACAGTTCCTGAAACCCCCTGGAGTTGGCTGGGGGGTCTGGGTCACATTAAGGGGTACTGTGTGGCCTGCTAGGGCATGACCACATGACCAGCTCCTCTAAAACAAGCACTGCTGTGTCCATAATGTCAAATACTTCCTCCATCTGCATCCATTAGCCAGCACTGGAGGTGGCTATAGGAACATTTGAGAGCCGAAGGAAAATAAAGGGTCCAGGGATTAGTCGGCCCTTGGATAATGAAACAGTTCCCTTGTCTATTGTACTGAAGCAGTCACGGAATTTACTAACGGAAATATTGATACGCTTTTCTGTTTTCATTGTTGGAAATGAAAACATTTGATTGTATTGTTACTTTATTGTAAATCCAATCAGATGAAATCTCACACTGTCTGTAATATTTATGGCCACATTTAAAATACACTGTTTACATCCCAAAATAAAAATAATATTTTATAGAAGTTGATGAATAGTAGAGATTTGATTCTTAGCTTTAACTTTAACTTTTCATGTGGACTTTATTGTGGACATTAAATTTGAATCAAATGATCATAAAATTGTTTATGTATTCGTATGAAAATATATATTTTTAAATGTAGGTCACATTAATAGACAAATGCTGCATTTATAAATGCATGTGCAAAACTTAAATTGTGGTTCAAAAGAATCACAAATCTTTTAGAATAATTAGCAGGACTTTATTTTATTGAGCAAATCATGGAGATCAGATTAAACTGGAAGGATAATTTCCTTGAAAAACTTGCATAAATTAAGTTTACACATACATTAAACATATAAAACCTGATTTACTGTACAGTAATGTGACATATAACAACATTTCTAAATCCTGTGTTTTTTTGTTATTTAAAAATAACTAAAACAAACTTATCTTATGATATAAATTTTTTTTTTTTTTTAAAAGAAACAGTTTTAGCAATGAAAAGGAACGCTAGAACCAATGAGCAAAAAAGCTGTTAACCTCAAGAAACACGTGTTTTATCATCCAAAGTCCTAATGATACAAATCATGGGCGGCAGTGACTTCTGGTTTCACAATAAAACGTTGTGTGTCTGACACGGTTTTAAACGTCTTTATTTACAACCACACACTACTTTCACAGGTATTCCACGGGCCCCTATCGTCCTCTCCCGCACTGTAAAATATGGGTGGACCCTCTGACAGATGAACCGAGCAGCACAGACGAGCAGGAATCTTTCTCGTCATGCGTGTTAGAGCAACCTCCCATGCGGCTTACGTTGAGAGGGCCTGAACATTGGAGGGAACTGGATGTGGAAAGAAATAGCCCCTGTGTTTGGGTCCGATTTCTCAGCTCATTAATCTTGACTGGAGCCGTACAGTGCGTCGCGCAGGCTGGCATATTTTCAGCCCGGCTTGAATGTAATGATATTTATTAGAACATGTCCTCGCCTGCAGTATGTTCCTTACCGTATCTGACATCATTGTCCTAGATACCGAGTTGTGTTTGCATATGACTGAGGCAAAGAAGGGTTAGGTTAGGGTTCTCTTTTTGTAAAGATTGTTTTCTTAATTTAACCTTTTTGTCTCGTCTAAACCTAAAATCCTTCTGCTAAACATGATTTCAAACATGCATCAAACAGCTGTGTGCATAAGCAAAACTAATACTAAAATGACATCAAATAAAAATTCCCCAATGAACAAGTTTTAACACACTGTAGAAATAATAATAAGACCTTCAGTCCTGTTGAAGCTTTGTTGCTAACCTAACAACATAATATCAAACGTCTCTATAGCTAATAAAAAAATAGCTATTTAAAGTAAAGAAAACAAACAAAATTGCATTATTTGTTGAAGGGAAAAAAATTCTACTTTTTGCAAAGAGAAACCACTGTCTTTCTTGCTTTAATGTTAATATTTGACTGTAGGAGTGAGTGTGTGTGAATCTGTGTGTGTGTGTGCTACAGCCCTAGGCAAAAGCAGTAGCTCCCCTGTGTGGTCTGCTGGTGTAAGAACACCTGGTACTGCAGGGGGAGAGGTGGGCACCCAGCAAGAGGCGGGAATTTTAATCCTGTAAATGAAGCACTGCCATGAATACATCTCTACGAGTAATGTCTGCCACTTAACTGGAGCCGAAACATTGCTGGCAATCTTTAGAATCTAGACTCAGTTAGCATCCAAATATTGGATGCATTTCCTCCTCCATGTTTAACCCTCAACCGGAGCTCTTGTTGTTGAAAACACACCTAGAAAAGCCTCTGTCATCACCTGGGACTCTCCATGTGACTTATGACACCAAGCACACACACGCACACGCACACGCACACACACACACACGTCTGCATTCATGCACACATGAGTTACTAGAGCTGAAAACAATTACTCAACTTCATGTTTTCCAGTATCCGTGTCTTTTAAGTTTCTGTGATTTTTAGCGAACATGACGAACACTTACAAGCAGAAATAAGCACATCAAAGTAAAGATACTAACACGCACGCACGCGCGCGCACGCGCACGCACACACACACACACACACACACACACACACACACACACACACACACACACACACACACACACACACACACACACACACACACACACACACACACACACACACACACACACACACACACACACACAGTTGTTTGGTTGGAGGCCGTTTGGTTCAAGTTGATGTTTGGTGTGAGCCGTGATGTTGCGTAGCTTCAGAGGCGGCCTAATGCAGGATCAGGTGTCTCCGTCCGTATCGGGTGCCTGTGTGGAGTGGACGGATAGCTTTAGATGGCATTTGTCCTCTCTGGACACTGGACCCTTCACAACCCCTCCACCTTCCAAATATTTACCTGACATGTCTCCGTGGGTGGTGGCCTATCTAAAGAAACATGTATACACACATTCACATTGATGGATTTTTTTTTAGCATGCAGATAAACACTCTGGGGTTTTACTGATTCGTGTTTTGAAAGCCGATATAGATGCTATTCATTCCAGTATTTTACCTCATACCAAAATGTGTACAAAATACAAGTATTTTAGATGACCATCGTTATATAAACCCTCTGAAATAGCATGTAGGTCATCATGGGAGTCCATAACTATCAATACAAATGAGTTTCCAATTAAACCAATATTATTATTTAATACACACACTGGCTGATTGATGCATTTACCTGCACACATGCTTAAACTCAGGTCCACACCCGTCTCAGGCCTCATTGGTGTCGACACTTTGAAGTTGTCGGCTGCTTGTTTACTGATGCAAATTAGCAGGTAAGGGACCTTCAGAGGAGCAGAGAGCGTGGCAGCTTCGTGGGTGGTGGGTCCTCCTTCTAACACCCCAACCCGTCTTCTCCCATCCATCCCCCTCTCTATCTCTACCCCCCCGTGAAGGAATGCTTTCAGCTGGACTCACCTGGTTGAAGGGCCTGAGTCAGGCCTGTGGAGGCTGAGGTGAGTGGAGCTCAGAGGGGCTCCAACTTTACTGCCTGGATGAAGCAGCTTGGCATCCTGGTGCTAAAATGATTCATTTATATATTTTATCTACACATCCTCCTGTTTTGTTAAAAACAATACATCTCCAAATTGATCCATGCGATTTAAATGCAAACCCTAACCCTAACCCTTAAATTAAAAAAAAAGTCTACTCACTATGCTAAAAAAAGCATTTCAAAATCCATCTGATTCTCTAAAAGCATCGTCACAAAGCTGAAGACAGGGTTACTTATGATAAGTTGTTTTGGAGACGCATGGTTTTCCACAGTGCAGAAATTATAGTTATGTTTTATTTCTCTGATTTCTCTATACACAATTTATATTGAACCCAAAGAATATTTACCTCCAAAAATCCTTAATCACTGCCATTAATCTCATCTAATTTACTAATTTACAATGGATTTACATCATGATTATTATGATGGTTGGATTAGCTTTATGCTAACTTCATGTGATGTAGATTCTGTGTCAGGAATAATTTAATTGTCTTGACACATTCATTTGTATGCTTCTAATTAATGGTACAAATGAATGTAATCTTAACGTTTGTTTAATACATGTATAACAGCGTATAGCTGTTAGTGGGGCGGGCAGCATATCCATTTAAAGGTCATATGCACTGAGGTTAACCAAGGAAATATCCAGGGAGGCATTGCAGAACACAAATATTACAAGGGAATAAAAATCCCATTTTTCCAAATTTAGTTATCACATTATCAGTTGCCAATTCATCATTGTCTTCCATTTTTAGTTATTCAGGTTGTGCAGAGTAGAAACAAACAGGAAATGTGAAAAGTGTAATACAGTTTCAGAGGGCTTTACCAGAGAAGAGTAAACCGGAGTCCGTCCGCTGGGATCTCTGCTGCCCCGACTTTCAATGGTGAGAACGCCACACTCCACCTTTTCCCACTTACTGACCCAAACACACTGACTGCCATGCTCGCTACATTGTGTGTGTGTGTGTGAAGAATGCAGCTGTGAGTTATATGTGTGTGCCTACACTCTAAAACAGTATCAAAATGCATTCCATCACATTTTCAGAAGTCACAAGTTAGTGACACACAATGTGTGTGTGTGAAAAAAATATTGTAGCACCCCTGTTAGGCCAGTTGGTATGGTATTGAAACAGTTGCAATA
The DNA here is from genome assembly GCA_023566465.1 of Cottus gobio. Lineage (NCBI taxonomy): Eukaryota > Metazoa > Chordata > Actinopteri > Perciformes > Cottidae > Cottus > Cottus gobio. The sequence goes on along the minus strand of CM042218.1, from coordinate 9,489,059 downwards.
GAGCACATGATCCCCAAAATATTCTGATTGCAAACTCTTGGACAGTTACTGATGTATAGAGGCATCGGATCCAGAATGAGCTCTCTGCGTGTGTGTGTGTGTGTGTGTGTGTGTGTGTGTGTGTGTGTGTAGAATTTGCTTTGAAGGCAGGTCATTACTGTGGAGGGGGATTTTCTGCCTCCCCCCACCTACTACTTCAAACCCCTATCACCCCAGTGGCTTGTGACAGCCGGTGGTGTCAGTCACTTAGTCCGGTGTGTGTGTGTGTGTGTGTGTGTGTGTGTGTGTGTGTGTGTGTGAGTGAGTGAGTGAGTGAGTGAGAGAGAGAGAGAGAGAGAGGGATTGTTTGCATTAGGGCTGGCTGAGTAAACAGGGTTCGAGTTCCCTCTGAAGACTTTTCCATATAATTTATTCCAATTTAAATGTGGAAAAATATCACATGGGTGACAGGGGAGTACATTACTTGGTAGCACCAGATCGCGTTTGTTTACACGTATAATGAGGACTCGCATGACATGTTGGCATGTGATGAAACTCCCAACATGCCGTTTGGCCCTTTTAAAGTGTTTGATATGCATTTTAATCAATCTCCACATTGGTGAATATGAGACTTCAGCCCTTTGCACCCACATCGAATCAAATATGACACACACACACACACACACACACACACACACACACACACACACACACACACACACACACACACACACACACACACACACACACACACACACACACACACACACACACACACACACACACACACACACACAGCCTCCCATACTAAACGGTAAAACAAGCAGTTAGTCCAGTTTCTCTATGGCAGCGCCATGTTTCAGAATAGTCTAAAACTCAACACAGGTGTTCTTGTATGATCTGACAAGTGATCAGAGGTGATAAAGTCGGCTTTGAAGTGGAAGTACATCGGGCGTGTTTGCAAAACAATATGAAATGCAATCAGTAGACAATGACTGTAATGACAATCATTTGTCCATATTTTCTAAAAGAAGTTTTGCTTTTCATGTCTTTGGTTTCTTTTTAATAAAAATAAAACAATGATAAGAAACAGCTGCCAGTGCAAGTGATTCTGTGTGCAGAACAACATCCTGGAGATGAAGAACATTATACAACAAATGCAGAAAGCATCAGGTCACAAAATACTTTTTCACCTCTAATTCTTTTTTTCTACATTTATTTCAACCTTTATTGACCTGGATTTGACCACAGGGGTTTATGTTGCTCTGACTTATCTGCTCATTCGGTGCAGTCATATGACTAAATGAAAAACCTAAATACAAATCTAGCTGAAATATTTCCAACTCGAGCGGATGCAACATTGCTCCAGATTTCTGTCAGTTTATCAGCTATTTTCTTTAAAAAAACAACAATTTTCCATAAATGACCCAGACTTGCATCACAACAGTCTCCTTTCCTTTCTTCTCTGCCTGATCCCTGTCAGCTCAGTGATTATCACCAAGACACCTGTGAGAACAAGGAAGTGACACACACACACACACACACACACACACACACACACACACACACACACACACACACACACACACACACACACACACACGATCCCCCTGGCTATGTAATGTACTTCCTCTCTTTACGTTCAGACATTCCTGAATGTTGCAGCAGGGGGGTCATGGGGTTTGTGTCTGTGAGGGTGATCTGTGTAGCAGAAAGCCATTCCTCACATGCAAGTTTAAAGAAAGATAAACAAGAAATGCCACAAAACACTTTATGCTCCCAGCTTCTGATTTTGACTAGAACAGTGTAAGGATATTAGCCGATACATAATTACATTTCTTTGAATACTTCTTTATTTTCTAACTGATATAGTACACTATTTGACAACAGGACTAGTCTCTATTACCCCAGCATGGACGCACCAGACTCCCAGGTGCCCCAGGTTTATGTGAGTCACTTGTTTTGGCCCAACAGCATGTTTTTATTTGGAGCCTTAACTAGTGCACTGTCCATGTTCATGGTCTAAATGCTGTTTGCTCAGCATCGTACAGCCCTGCTGACCCTTTATGTTCTTATTTCTACGTCCTTTCTCTTGTGCCTCGTGCTTTCCTTCTTACTTAGACTCTTTTCCCCCGTCTCTCTATCTGTCTCCCACCTTCCCACCTCTCTCTCCCCCCCCAGTCAGTTGATTTATTCCCTTCTCTGTTTTCCCTGAACCACATGGCCCGGCAGTTTGCCCTAGCTCCACTCATCCAGAACCAATGTCATTCAGATCCAGTTAAATAAATGGCCCTATAAATTTCCTCCAATAATAAGCCCCGGTGCTGCTGGAATGTGTGGCAGCTCGTTGGGGACGAGACGGGTGGAGGGTGAGAAATCCACGCAACCCAAAGACCCAGACGGCATGGATGCTGTGCAGATGAAGTGGAATCTGGGTTGAGCAAGTGTGTGTGGAAGGTGGTGGGGGCAGGGTTGGGAGTGGGAGTGAGGGAGGCAGGGGACTGGTCGGGGGATTCTGGGCCTCGGTCTGCCTCTATACCTGGAACGAGACCTCGGGGACACTTTAAATCAGCCCACCCAGAGACAGAGACACCAATGCATGTGTGTCTGCATCTGTGTCTACAGGTCCGTGATCATCTCCAAGCCTGCATTTATAATCACCTCCATCACTGGGATCTCACAGCCAATCCTTGGACTCTAAAATCTAGTGTATATTCTATGAATAATCAGGGGGTCAATGTCAACAAAGAAATTATAAATTAATCAGACTGTTTTTCCATTTATGTGGATGCACATACAGTATGAGTAAGTTGCAACAGTTTGGGACTGGACTGGACCTTTAAACTGTTTGTATAATGCTTCTATCCTGTAAATACTTGCAGTGCTTTTCTTTTTTCTGCCTTGTTTGTATGTTAATTGGTAAATGGACTCGCCTGTCTAGTCTTCCGACCACTCAAAGCAATGTGCATTATATGCCGCCCCAAATGAATGAATGAAAAGTTTAAACAGACATCATGACATCATGATAACCTTCATGACTCAATGATCCTCACATTTTACCATTCAAAAAGCAATCCAAGGACAGCCTATTTTTACAAGCTACTTACTCCAAATACAATAGAAAAATTAAAATTAAATGTTAAAGCAGTTGTTATGTTAGTATCACAGTTTAACTTGGAGATCCTGACTCCTGAAATTCATGTGATGCAATTACGTCTGCTTTATAAAGAAGACGACTTATTCTATGCAATCAGACATTGGTGGTGTTTCTTCTCCATCACAGGTTCAGCGGCCGGATGCAGACACACGCTTGCAGGGACCGAGTTAAGCAGACAAGGGCTTGCATCATCACTTGAACTTTGACCTTCACGATCTAATCCACAAAGCACTTTACAGATGGTGAGCTCTGTTGTCATTTGTTGTTCTTTTTCAATCAGTCACAGTCTGTGTGTTTACCTCCAGCTGATTTATCGGCCCTTCACAGCACCGCGGTAGCTGGCAGCACATGAGAAAAATATCTGACCCCCACGCCGTTCCGCCTCTTTGACTCTCTGTGGGAAACTCAATATTATTTCTCCCACCAACAGGGGGATGCGCTTCACACACGGGGGTCGGGTGGCTTGTGGTGGTGGTCACAGCACAGCAGCGATGACAGCGTGAGAGACGGACGGATCACATCAAAGGGCTCCCACGCACCTCTGCCAGTGTCATCTGAAAAATGGTTGGCGCACAGACTTCAACCATTGACTGTCAAACAAACACACCCAGTCAGGACCCTTATTTCAAGGAATGGTGAGCTACCATTTCCACTGACTCAGAGGGTCTGCAGGGTTGTGATGGGTGGGTGAAGGAGGTGGAAGGGTGGCCATCTATGAACCCCCCCTGCCTCCACACTCCTGACTCCATCCCTCTACTTGTCCAGTTATGGAGCTGAGTGACTGGCCCACTGTGCGATGTCAGTGACCCGAAACCCATTTACTGCCTTAAATCGCTGGCCCCGTCCGCCTCCCCCACCTCCCCCCCTCTCCAACGCCACGCTGCCACCCTCCTGTCCGTCGTCTGCAGAGGATGACAAATCACCCTCGGCTCCTCAAATGGGTCCAAGACCACGCGTGGCCCCTGGTTCCCTCCCTACAGCCTGCCTTGTCTGCTTAGAGAGGGGATTCCTCATCCTGCAATGAGGCCGTGGACCCCCCCCCCCCCTACAAGAGCTCTCGCTCATATCTATGTGTTTAATCGAATCTACATGGAGAAAGTAAACAATGATTGAGCGTGATGTTGACAGATGTTCAGAGATATGAACATCAGCCACAGTGGAAAGAAGTGGGCATTTATCAGCGGGAGGATGGGTACTGTCACGTGTGTGTATGTAACATCCCTGACATATTAAATGATCCGTCTGCGTGTTTGTTTGCCTGTTTCTGTGTATGTTTGTATACCTGTTGCATGAATCGGTCAATATGTGTGTGTGTGTGTGTGTGTGTGTGTGTGTGTGTGTGTGTGTGTGTGTGTGCGTGCATGTACGTGTGTGCTTACTACATAACCGTCTGGCTCCCATGTGAGGCAGTAAATCCATCATTCCTGCTGCGTTTACCTACCACTTCACAGAGCTGTATGTCCAGTGTAAACAACGTTTATCACTGCATGCAAATGAGCCCGTAAGCCGCAGCCTCCACAAAGACTCCATTCACTGCCAGCACGCCGTTTTACCAGCGCGCAGAATCCGATACCCCAGATTACAAGCTTACTCCCAGACATTGTGCGCTGCTTTGCTGTCACTCACGCTCCACAATGGTTCCCTCCAACTGTCATTTTACAAATAGTCTGCATTTTCTGCAGCCATTATTAGAGTTATGACCAATAGCACTGCACATAAATGTCATGTTTCAACGTTGACAGGCCTGCTGTGAACGTGAGAGACAAGATTTATCTCCTCTCCCGCCTCTTCCCCTCCTTTTTTAACCTTCTATTTCCGTCTCTTGTAACTCCTCTCTCTATAACCCCTCCTTTCCTTCTCTCTCAAGGAGGTGGTGGTATGTGTTGATTGTAGGCATTTTGCTCTTACAGTGCATTATGCTTTCCTGCCTTTGGGAAGCAGCATCATGGTTAGATGAATATCTGTCATATGCATGAGATCAAATATAATCATTTTATTAAAAACCCAGTTTTTCACCTCTGATGAGATGAAAACCTGGATTACACCTAAAATACATCAGTGATTGGATTCACAACATGTACAGTAGAAGTATTGTGACCACTATACTGGATTCACAGAGTTGTAATGCCCATGAGGATCTTATCATTTTTGGAATCAGCCCCCAAAAACCCACATGGGCTGAAGTCTTAACAGCAGCACGTGTTGCTATAAATTATGACTGAGAACCGGACTGGGAGGTAGAAAAGATTTATAGGACACTAATAAGCACTGTCTTCTCAGCAGGTCACAATACAAGACAATGTGTATGTTTTTGGGTGTGTGTAGGTGTGTTCAACCCATCTTGTGGGGACATAAATCTAGCTCAGTCACATTGTGGGGACTCGCTTTCCTTTTGTGGACAAACTGCGAGTCCCCACAATGTAAATCATTACGGTTCAGTCTCCAGGAAATAAATGGTCAATGCAATGTCCACAAAAGTCACGGAAACATGTGTGTGTTTGTTTGTTTGAGAGAGAAAGAGATAAACACAAATTGCACACTTTGAGACACGCGTCAGTGGTTTAAGACAATGTAATATAATATAACATGTGTATGAGTTACATTGGGAAAACTGGAATTTGGAGCAGTAACAGAAAAATAAACAGAAAAATAACTGCTCAATGCAGTAGAGCATGATTTGATATAATAACTCAAGTAGGTCAACAACATGTACAAAGATTTATGAATGACAAATTAAAAGAAAATCAGTCACTGTTATGGTGCATAGGAAAACAGCAATAAAAAAATAAATGAAATGCCGGTAATACATTTTATGCAATTTGTTATGCAAATAAAATTTTAATATGTTTTGTAGTTTGTGTTTGTCTTATTGTTTGTCTGTTCTTTATCAATTTCCAGTTGAATCTCAGTGTGTTTTTAAGTAACTTATGCTTTTCATGCCTGATTTAAAGTCGTCCGCCAGCAATTTACACATAATTGGCAGACTTGCGAGACAGATTTAAAAAAAAAAAAAAAAACGAAGGTTAAAGTTGATGCAGCAGAGGAAGATATATCCTGAAGTTTATTCTGGGTCAAGCTCGAACATATTTCCATAATTCAACTCAAGAGCATTTCTCGTTAGACTCCCACTGCCTGGAACCTCCCTGTCTATCAAACTCCATGCCTCAGTTTATAACAGAAGATTTCTGTAAACATGATCTCTAAACGCAGCACCGAGTTACAGCTTCACGAGAGGCCAGAGACGGCATCACTGTGTGTATGTAGCTGCTTACAGATACAAATTGGTTGGCAGTGAGACTTGCCTTCTCCTCCCAAAAGGCCTTTTGATAGCTCAGAATATGTCTGAGCCCGACACATTTCTTTATCAGAGGCATGGCTCTAATAAAGATGTCATATCCAGCCTGGCCCTGTGCGTGTGCCAGCAGTGCTTTGGGTGTGCTGCCTCCTCATAAGAGCTGCCTTTGACAGAGCAACAATAGCATCACATCTGACTGAAGACACAACAAGGGAGAAAGAGAGCTGAAATGCTGACATTGTGAGTGTGTATATGTCTGAATGTGGAGAGGCACCTACACAAATGCCTATTTAGTGTGTGTGTCTGTATGTGTTCACCTGTGATCACGGCTATTCATTAGAGAGAGATGAGCTCATGAGGGTGGGTCCGACAGAGGGATCGGTTTATGTATGGGCTTGCGGCCCGCTTCAAATCCAAGGTTAATCCAGGCCTTTCACACTGGAGAGTCTGGTTAACAGAGAGCGTGGTGGGTGGGTGGCAGTGAGTGAGCGGTAACAAGATTAGGAATGACTGGATCGTTCATATGCAAAAACATAGGGAGCATGTATGGATTTTGTATTGGTCTTGTTGTTTTTCCAGTATATCAAAGCCGGTATATTGCTCATACTGTAAGTCAACTGACATGACTATGCAGCATATGCATGGGGCTTTACCTTTCCAACTCTATGGATCTAAACAAATGGATGGGGAGTGAAGAAAAAGGGGACGGAGGGGAGGTGGCCACTGTGAAGTGTGTGTCCGTACCCTGAACAACTCACTGTACATTCAATCTGCAGTCACAGTCCCTGACCACCATTACTTCCAGTTATACACGGACCACTCATGCTGTATAAACACGTTGTGCCACCATCCCCGAACCTCAAGCACACACTCCCTCTCAGGGTTCATATGTGCTTCTTGGCAGCAGCTGCTGCCCTTTGTACTGTGGGTTTAGCAGTGTGTGTGTGTGTGTGTGCGTGCATGATTCACTGTGAGTTCATGTGTGTTCCCATCGCCTCAGCTGACAGGGCCTTAAACCCCTCTGAGCAGCATGTAGCCACTGGCATGTAGTCCACAGGGGATTTAGAGGGTAGAGAAAGTGGCAATGTTTTTCTCTTGGTTGCCCCACACACACTTTCTGTCTTTAATGCGGTTGTCACTCCCTTTACTGTTCTCAGACATGTGCACACACACACACACACACACACACACACACACACACACACACACACACACACACTTGGACAAAAAAGGTGAAAATCCACTGCGAATGATGGAATCCATCCTTCGAGGTTAACTTTCCTGCTTCCCAGAAACTCCATTTCTCTCCCCTGCCTGATGGATTGTTTCGCCCCGTTTCAGTCAACAGAGAATTCCACAGGAAACGACGATAATTAAGAAATATTGATGCTGGATACATCTATTTGCTTTTCCAAAATGATCATTAACAAATTTGGTTGCGGTCGTTCATCACTGCACAGCGGCTCTTGGCATCGGACACGACGCTCGCTCCGCTCGCTGCCGGCCTATCAGTATTTCTCTTGGCGATGACTTCATTAGGGCTTGATTTGCTGTCCTGTAAACATGTGTCTCTCTGGGAGATATGATTTAATGGCTGGACTAACTGTTCATCTGTCTTCCATACACATGGTAAAGCATAACATCCCTGAGCCATACGCGGGGGTGGACACAATACTGGATTCAACATGACACAGACTTTGCATGCTCGTACGTTACAGCTTTAAAATAGGCCTGATGATGTGTGGTCAGAGACATATGAGGCCATTAGTGAAGTTTGTTAGAGGCAGAACATCGGTCACAGAAACGGAGTGGCGCTTGGGAAATTGTGTCACCTTCCCGACACACTGAAGCAGTTGAGGTTTCCCATTCCAGGACCAGAAGAATCACTGACCAACACCTAGAAGTTGAACTGAAACTGTTTTCCATACTTCATCCTCTGGGTGGGCCGCTCCCATGGCGGCGGTTGACCGACCGTTGAGGGTCAGCATTACGGAGATTGGCTGTCACCGTCTGCAGTGCAACTCGTGATCGCAATGCAACCTGCCAATGTTAATACAAGACATCCTTTTGCATGTTTAAGCCCTCACAGCTGTATAGTTTATCTATAGTGATTTAGGACGTTTGTCCTTTTGCAACAATTGGAAGACAGCACGCTAGGCTAACTAGCTTGTAATTGGTAATTCATATCTGGGCAGTTGCTTAAATGATAATGAACATATCAGGCAGTGTATTTTTTCATTTTTCCCACCAAAATAACCAATCTTTATACAATTATACAATATCTGATTGGAGTGAATAATCGTCGAGATCTGAACATGGAGACATCTCTAAAGTTCAATTGGGCAAAATTAATACAAAACCTGTCTGCGGTTCACAGATCAGATTTTTATGTAAGGTTTTAACGGTCGTTATCAATGCAGTTTTCCTGTGCAATGACCCACATTTTGGGCATGCTCACTATTAGTTTAAGCCCTGAATAAAATACTTTAAATCATTTGTCTTCACTGTTGACTTGTTTTAAACCTGTTGGATTGTCTGACTGCTTTTTTTTTTCCCTCTCCACTCAGACTTTGTTGTATACGTTGCTGTGATTTCACCAATTATTCTGATGAGTGCAATGTTATATTTACAGCAAATACTATGAAAAGTCTCAAAGTACACTCTCAAATATGATCATAAAATTAAAATAACACATTTGAGACACACATTTGTTTTCTATCTCTTGCATTCATAACAACTCGTCACCCAGACCAGCGCACACTGAAGACTAATTAGTTGGGAGGAGTACAAAGCCTGCAGCTCTGGAAAAGATAATAAGGTCTAATGAATCTGTCATATTTTGCCTCCAACCAGACAGGTTTATATTTAGAAGAAGCCAAAGGAGGCCTCCAACCATTCACAGATTGTGATATGTAAAGCCAAGCCATTAGGTTTAATGATTGCTCTGCATGGATGAAAAGCCATGTGCCATGGAGAGCTGACCAACACCAGCCCAACACTGCAGATTTCACTCTCCTGCCAAGATGTGCTTATCAATAAAATCCTGACCAAAACATAGGCAGAAAAAAAAAAAATCACAGGAGATGTATAGACATGCAATATCTTGCACACTTTTCGATGAAAAAACTAATGTTGTACATTAGCTTTTTTTTTTCACAGTGAAAAGACGAAAGGTGATGACAGAAGAGTGCATCATATCCACAGATGACATCACTGCCAAAGCAAACACAAAGACCAGATTAACAAACATAACCAAGCTGCTGTGTAAATTTATCAGCGTAACAATAGTCAGGATTTACACCGACAATACCTCACCATAAATGATTAATCATGAAGTGGAGTAAGCCTGTCTTTGTCCTGTATGTGTGTGAGTGTGTGAGTGTGTATGGTGTGTGTGCATGCAGAGTTGTGGCCATCAAACACTGTGTGAAAAAAATAAACTTGTTTTCACACTTCCACGCTTCTACAAATCGGGTCTAAAGGACAGAGAAAGAGCAGCGAGGCATAAGGCAGAGCTCCGTGTTTAAAGACATCTATACCCAGCATGCCTCAGGGTGGTTGTTTCCTGGCTGAACCTGACCTTTGACCTCCCCGAAGACGTGAGAAACAGAAAGAGAATTTCACTGCAAGTCATCGTTACCAAATCTCACTAGACACCGTCTCATAGGGTTTTGTCTGTACTGGTTTATCAAGAACTATGCCAGTAATAAGTACCTGATACAGCAGGCAGTACTCAAATGCCCTCTACATGTTTGGATGAATGGTATTATTTAGTGTTAACACAAGCTCACCTGAAGAGCAGCCACTGTGACAATTATAATAAATGAATCACATTTTAAAGCATCAAAACAGTAAAACATAAACGTATTATTATTAATATAGTGTAAGCATAGTGATATTGTTTACTATGCTTTTTAGAAGCACAATCCATCAACATTGCTACAATAGGTCTTTATGCACATATTCCTTTCAAGCTCCGAGTCCCAGACACAATGAATGACAAGGTGTGCCGACATGGGCCTGGAGACGTGTTAGTTATAGCTTCTTATTTTACAGCATGTTCTCTCTGTGTCGCTGGATCCTTTTCCCTGTTAAGTAGCAGGGAAGAAGAGAAAAAAAAAAAGCAAAAGAGCGCTGGCACTTGTTGCAACTCGCAGCATCCAGTAAAAGGAAAGAGGCAAATGGCAATTACAGAGCAGGTTTTCTACAGGAAACCAACAACTGGCATTTGAATATAAATACTGTATGTTTGAATAATATATAATGAATATAATCAGCATTTAAGTTTTAAAATAGGTACTCCATCGATTTAATGTTCTGTAACATTGTCAGATTCACGATGGGAAGTTTAATAATAAGTCATAATCGATACAGCAGAACCAGAATCTTTTTGACCCCATCCTTTCTATTTTTTCTGGTGCCTACTTTAAAATACAACTTGGCAGTTGACAGTTCAGTCTGAGATTTAGTTTTTTGTTTTGTTAATGTAGCCTCGAGCCTTAAGCTTTCGGAGCAGGACACAGAACTCACTTTTTAACTCCACAACATCAGATTTATTTTATAAACTTGTTCTCCAAATCGACTCCAATTACATAAATTGAGGCACTTTATCAGACTTCAGACTAAAGCTATTTGTTCATTTCTAACAGTAAAAACAAAGCTTCATGTGGATAACTTCCTTTTGATAAAAGGCAAAGTCTTTTACAATGATATCCAAGAGTTTTGAAGCTCATTTCCTATTCTGCATGCTTAGTCTCTGGAGGATGCACATTTCTGAGTCGCTGGGGTCTCATCTAAGTTTCCAGAAGTTAACATGATGTCCTTTGTGACTGTTGGAAATGGCTCCTCTGAGTTCCCCCCACCCCCAACATCTCAGGAGGTCTGGCCAGGCCTGGCAGCCCCTCAAAGACGCCCTTCTTTTGCCCCGTGCCCCATGGGAGGGCAGCCCCCAACATTTATGCAAAGTCAACAAGCCCTAATTGTAGGATCAGCTTACAAGCTAAATTCCTCTTGAGCCCATTAACAACTGCAGTTAATTATAAGTCAAGCAGAGGGGTGTGAGTGACAGTTAGAAAAGGCGATATAGAAACACAGCGGAAGGGGAAAAAAAAAAAAGCCTGGAAACATGTCAAGTAATATCAAGGATACAATACACACACATGCACATTAGATTTTTTGAGGCGGACCTCCCAGACTCCAGTAAACCTCTTCTTCATTGGTCTTAGTGGAGGGGATTTGCTCTAATGAAGGAGAGGATCAGAGCAGTGACTCACACCTTGTCAACGTCACTAATTTCTCTCCAGCCTCAATGTGTCAGCTTGACAGCAGGATCTATCTGCCCTCTAATTACACTGTTGGACAGCTGAGTGCACATTCATTTAAACATAAGACAGTGATATGAGGATGTGAGCCATTACCCAGCGGCAAACAAATGGGGGAAAGCTGTAGGTTATTACTGACCCTGGTACAAGCTATGCACACTATTGCTAAGGTTGCTACACTGCCTTGGTAATATATATATATCATTTATATCATTTATATATACATACATATACATATCACAGTGTGTCATAACATATTCATAGTATAGAATGTTGAAACAAGCCATAAAGTATTGAAACAGAGATAACCACATAACATTTAGAGTCATCAATTAACCTGAGATACATGTCTTTGGATAAAAAGCCTGAGAACCCATAGAAATAATATTTAATAAAAAAATACATAATTTGTTGAAAAAGTCATAGTATAGTACTAGTCACATTACAGTATTTTCTCAATTTATAAAAAAAAGTCATGTCAAAGGGTTATGAAAAATAGGTATGTTAGAAAAAGTAATAAAAAGTCTAAATAGTTGGAAAAAAGTCACAGAATAGTAACTTGTCAAAAGTCATGGTATAGTTTGTCGAAAAAAATTAATCATAAAAAGTAATAATATGTCAAAACATACAGTCCCTGCCAGCCTCACACCAAGATGTATATTTTATAGTTTATTCATTTGTTCGTATCTTCCCTCCTGCTGTTCCGAATAGCTAGACCTCAAGTTTTCATTACATATATAAAATCCACCGCTTCGTGGAAGTGAGGAGGAGGAAGAAAGCACGAGTTACTATTACACAGAGGCACGCCAGGCCTCGTGGCTATAATCCTGCTTTATTGAATTATCTGTAGTCTTTATGAAGGCCAGGCTAAGATGGGCCAACAGGTGCCCCGTCTCAAGTGGGATGAGCATTAGGATGCTCCTTTTGACCCTGGAGGGGGACTGGACAGCTGCATTGTCTGCGTCTGGGTGGGTGTGGTGGGAAGGAGGAGGAATGAATTGATTGAGTTCACCAGGTTACAGACAGGGTGTTTCCAGGTCGAGGACATAGGCAGGTCGGGAAAGGCATTACACGTGATAACTTGAGTTGGACAGCGGGCTTCTTAAAATGTAAAACAGAAATTATGAACTCATCTTAAAGCTTGTCATCGTCCATGAAACTCAGAGGCAAATTCAATAAAAGGACAGAAAATAAAAACTATTATTTTCAAAGCAAAGTTTGAAATGCACTCATAACTCCGCTGGCAAAACGTTTATTTTTTGCACATATTTAAATGGAGTTAATATGAGGTCCTGTTCTATGCAAATTAGTCAGATTGTAAGTCTAATGATGATAAAGAGTCACGTTTGAATTTGTTACCAAGTATTGAGTAACGTCTCTGCTGATCGACAGTCTGGACCTACAGCTCGTGGTCTGAACATTTTATTTTTCTCTCCATCATCGTTCTTCCTAATTGGTTCTTGGCTCAAAGGGAACATTTATACTTTGCACCATGGGTAAATGCAATCAGACACAAAAAAGGGCAAATTTCCCTCAGTGGCAAAATGTTGGGCGTGTTAGAACTGATATCATTAGTACAATATCTTATTGGATTGTTATTGGACAAACAACAAACTTAAAACACATGTTATAGATGTATGTATAGCATACGTGTAGTTTCAATACTGGCCAGATTGACCTTGTCACAAGGTTTTTCTCCATAGGTGTTGGCTTTGAAATCCTTAGTCAGCTGTATGGTACATTGTAATATAATGCAATAAAAAAGGTGATTGGCTGACAGCGATTGGCTGATTTAACCCTCCACTGTGTGCCTTGAATTGGTCCGCCTGGCAAGAAGAGAAGCACGTTGAAAGACACGGCGAGCGCATGGATGTGTTCGGGATCCCGAGGCAACACCAGAGCAAATTGCTGGCACCGTGCTCAGCCCCCCCCCCCCTTCTCCTCCCCTCCCCCCTCTCTACACTCACCCTGGCACACTCTCCTCACCCCTGTGTCTCTCTCTCTCTCCTTTCCAGCTGCAGACGAGGAAAACCCCAAACCAGTTGGCCAGTGAGCCCGTCAGCCAGTCGGCTGTGCAGAGGGCCCTGCCAATCATCCTCTGCTTCTCATGCTGCTTTACACGAGTCTTTCCATCGCACACGTG
>CM042218.1:9147664-9470164 GCA_023566465.1 Cottus gobio | reverse complement strand
CGAAGAGATGGGGTGGATAGGGGGGTTCTTGAAAATACAATGCTTTGTCCGAAATGTGGATTCGGTGTCTTTCACTGAATCACAAGCTCCCCTGAATGACAATTTGGAGCAGGTTACTTTATAGCGGTGACAAATTGCAGGTATCTCTTTTGGCTTCGGGTGAGTATTTCGTGGCGGCTGGCCAGCTCTCTGATTGGGAGCCAGGGCTTTGACTGACTGCTGCACCTGACCGTGCACAATCCCCGAGATCAGCTGCCGTCACCGGCCGCCGCAGCAGTCTGCCGATGAAGACGAGTGTCCCGCCCACCTCGCAGCCTCACAGAGCGGCTGGCTCGGCTGCAGACTTTAGTCCTGTTTAAATCAGTCTCTGGCAAACCCCCCCAATTTTTGAGTGAAATATAAAAACTAGGAGTGATTTATGTTTTCTGATTGTTCATATAGTTGGTTGTTAGGCTGTTATGTCTTATTTTTGTATGTATTTAGTTTTTTGTTGTCTAGTTTGAAGTAATGTGTAACGTGTATAAACTTAACATAAAATTATTGAGAAAAAACAACAACTATGTGACACGTATGCCTTCATGTGGGCAACCCTGATACTCTCCTGTCTACCTGGGTTTGGGGTTGTCTTTAGGTTGCGGCCGGCCTACAAGGGTTTCTGACTCTGCCGGTTGAGACTCGCTGCTGTAAACAGTCTAACTTTTCACCACCACCCCGTCCACTTGCATGCATACAGCTCGTGCACTCGCAAACAAATGATGCTACTCTTGCTTAAAAACATGCACACACGTTGTAGTATCCTGTACATGAGCGATGTCTTGAGCCCAGCTGTGTGTACTGCAATGCATAAACCAGGGATGCTCAGTCTGGCTTATATGCTAATTGCCTGTGGGGCTCTTCTCCATGCAACGCTCCTGACTAGACCACCCACAGTGAGGAGTGGGTGCATCCGTCTCCATTTCAATAAAGCGTGTCATTATCTACTCGCCTGTGATGTGCCACTGCACCACTAAAAGATAAACGCTGTAATAACATTGAAGACGTCTCTATGGAAACGTGATTGATGTTCCAAATTGTGTTGGGTCCACAGGGAAGCGCTTTGAAAGGTGTGATGGCGCGTTGATATTTTTACACATACTTTATTTCTCGACGCTAACTTTAGACGAGACATCTTTCCTGCTATGTCTGGCCCTGCCGGTTCTGCAGCGGAGGATTTGGTGGGTAACGCATGATTGAGAGTAGGTGGTGCTTGATGCTGGAAAAGCTGCTGCTGAGCGTGAGCAGACTTTCCTCCTCTGACCAAATCCTCTTTGGCCACGGGCTCTCCCCTGTGCCAAGGCCTGCTGAGCTAAACCAACAACTGGGCCGCTTGATGAAAGGGAATAGCGGGGGTTGGTGGGGGTGGGGGGGGGACGCCATGAACCCAGGGTCACCTCACAATCATGACGACTCTATCCCCGGTTCCCCTTTCACTGGCCCATAGCATACAGCACCAAAGCATAAACTTCACCACAGGCCGCTGATGTTCTTTCGCCATCGCCGAGCCAAACTGAGCAGAACGGTTGTGACCTAGACGCTGCAACACTTGGCCAACTGACGCCACATGGCGCATGCTGCACAGTGTAGCTGGTTGTGTGCTGGTGGAAAGGAATGATGCAATCTGAAGCAGAATAGGTGCTGGTGAAGAGCGTGGAAAATACAGCGAATGAAATGCTTGCGTCTCCGTGCACTCTGGTGAACTGCAGACTGCAAACCACCGAACCAAATTGAAGATGAGCTCTCCAGCTCTTTGTGTGGAAATCTTGTTTGTCTCGTTTTTCTCTCGTGACGAGCGTCAAAGGCGAGGAGGATTGGAGCGCTCGCCAGATCAACTGACCCAGAGCTTGACTGTCAACTGTGAAAACCAGGGCGGAGTCACGGGACGATGGGAGGCGTTTTGATCTTGCAGATACAGTACGACATGAATGTGTTTGTCTTCCGTGTGTGTGAGAAAGAGAGTGTGTGTGTGGGGTGGGGGGGGGAATAAAAAGCGGTACCACTCATTGGCACTATGTTGCAATTTTTAAAACATTTGGAGTGGAACGAAGCCACGGGGAAATGTAAAGTGACCACCCAGGGTTAAGCATATAGCTGCAGGGAACAACACAGCTTGTAAGCAAGAGAGATCTCGGCTCCTGACATGTCCCTGCAGCAGCCTGGAAGACTTCCCGAAGATAAGACAAAGTATTCCTGCGATTCGCCGCGAAAGAAATGAATATTCCGAGAGCAATTTCTTCGCTGCACATTGCTTTTCGAGGCTCACGTTTGCTTATGCGATTCCAATGAAAGCAGCAGAAACAAACACAGCCTTGTACCGGGACGTGCTATTTGTTTTCCTTCAAGCACGCCACATTTTGCAGCTCTGCACAGGATGTGAGGCGTGACAGAATATACATATGATTTTGTTTCTCTGATCACAGGCTCCCACCACCCCTCTTGTTTTTTTGCACATGGAGCTCATCAAAGATGAACGACTTGTTAATGCCAGGATTGCTCAGCTGGAAAGTTGTTTTCGAGCGCAAGGGCCATTGAAGAAACACAATGTAATAAAACACCAAGCCAGTGCTGCTTCTTTGAGCTTCAGAGTTTTCCCCCCGCCACAAAGAAGTCAATCTTTAAAAAGCTTTTGCTTGTGGAGCGGAGCACAGTAAAGCTTCTTAGAGCCGGTCAGCATCACCATTGCTCAGATAAGGATCAGGAGGCATGATTGTACTCTGAGCCTTGTAGCATTAGCATGCAGACAACCAGCTGGCCCTCGAGTCAACCTGAGCACACACAGACTCAAGCGTCTCAGTTTGCCCCCAGACATGTTTTAACACTGGAAACTCTCTGGGGCTGCATCATGGTGGTCTACATTTAGCCATTGGAGGCCACTGTGCTTATATGCAATGGCAAACTGAGACACATTGTCCTTGGACAGAGGTGTTCATGTCCCATTCCCGAAGCAGCTGCCTCATTGAAACCCATATAGTAGATTTGAAAGCCATGCAACATTAACCGTGGAAAGTGTGTTGGCATGGAAGTAAAGTAATGTAGGAATGCTAGTATTGTAGAAGTAGAAGTGCAGAGTAAAACATTAGGGACGTGTGCAGCTGCACCTGGTGCAAGCCACCACTGCATTGCATGTGTGACAGGCTGCTGCGTTTCAGTGGAAGTTCTAGTTTGAGCAGCTTTGGATGTTGTGGAGAAGCGATAAGAGCATTCGGCTGAGCGTGACCTGCTATAAAGGCAGAACTCACACCCACACACATCAAACTGTGCACACTGCATGCATATATGGTGAGACGTGCACACCTAAAGCACACACACACACACGCACACACTCACAGTCATCAGGTGCAATTACCCCTGTGACTGTACTTGTTGATTCATGTGGAAGGTGTGTTATGGATTCACACAGAGCTCTGCAGCACCAGTGTAGAGTAGCAGAGTTGCTGGTTCACTGGTCGTGTTACTCTGCCATAGCTCCGACAGAGACGCACTTAGTGGGTGCTCCAACTCACAAAGCAGGAGACACACATGGCAGGCTGACTTTTCTCTGCTTCAGTAAACCATTACGATTCACGCTGTCTGACACGGACTAAAGTATGGTCTATATATATAAGATATAAATTAATAAAGGCACACTATTAGTCTCTCTCATGCATTCCTTCCCACACTCTGACATAAAGCAATAGCTACAAAAGGTTTTGCTTTTTGCAATAATGTCTAAAAACAGACTTTTCTAACTCAGACTGCAGTGACGTTTTGAGTGAAATGTCTCCACAGCTAATGGATACGTTTCCTTTTAATATTGTACAGACATATCTGACTTTTTATCTTACTCCATCATCAGGTCAACTTTTTATTTGTCCAATATACTTTGGACAAATTTCCCAATGTTAGTCTGTGACTTTCTGACCTATCTTGTGCCACTAAAAGGTCAATGTTTTTCCCAATACAAAACCAGCGACATCCATCCAAAACTACACTTTGTGGTGATTGATAATCCATAATCCACAAACACTCACATGCCAAAAAAGAGGAAGAAATCCCTTGTATGTGCAGACAAGTATAATTTTGAGTAAGAAATTGAAAGTTGCAACCGTTGTGTGCTGCACTAATTTACGTTTTAGTCTTCAGAAACCTCTCTGACTTCAGTGCAAAATTCTGAAATATGAAAACAATTAACAGAGAGGTACAAACTAGTGCTGAGATTCCGCTGCAGAGCCAAGTGCATGCTGTAAATGGCACAAGCACCCAAAAACTAATACTATAACACAACCACACGCAAAAGAAACCCATGGATCCCGACACATATACATACTGTGTGCACACACTGATACACACTGCATGTCCTGCGCTGCCACTACTTTATCTGCTGACACACACAGAGTAGATGTTTATTGTGCTAATGTGTCCAATTTGAAACAATCCAACATGATCTGCAAGAGAGACGTATGTGGAGGAATGTTTAGTTTATTCTCAGGGAAACTCGTGGTTCGGTGTGTGTTCTGCCAGTTTAAACACATTACTGTAACTCTGCCGCATGCTGGAGTTCCCATGAGGTCCCCTGCAGGTTTATTCAAACGTATTACGTGCACAGAAAGACGCTGACATCATCATGACACGATCTCGCTCTCAGGGGAAATTGCATTCACTCGTCACTCTAATGCAGCAGCTCTGATCCTCTGACACTAGTAGCACTTCTTCTGCTTTCCTGGACAGTGAAGACTGGATGGTTTTGCCTGAGGGCAACCAAATGGTTTCCTCTGTCTGTCTGTCTGTCTGTCTGTCTGTCTGTCTGTCTGTCTGTCTGTCTCTCTGTCTTTCTCTCTCTCTCTCTCTCTCTCCCCCCCCCCTCTCTCTCATAATGTTCCTTTGCATATTTGGCTGCTGACTCATGACACCCAAACTCATTCATGCTCATTCACAACATCTTGATAGTCTGTATATATCACCTGTTTGGATGACTGACAGCTCCTACCAGCAAGGGTGTAATTAATCAGAACAAAGCCGTGCTATGCCTCTGACAGCCGTGATAGATTGGGGAAGTTGCTCAAGCTGACTGGGTTTGTCAGGTCAAAGTTATGACTGTCATTGAGAATGCATGAAAAGAGCCCGAGACAGTGCACTGTACCTGTGATTGATAACTGGGCTGGTAATAGCTATTTGTCCTCTGATCTGGAATGTGTCAGCCTGAGGCCCAATGATTATTTACACACAGCATTTGTTGTGTCTCTAGACCTTTCCGAAATGTCAAGTGAGGAGAAAGCTGTAATTTCTCCTGTCAGTTGAGTGTAATCCTGCGGCCGCTCCTTGCGTTACCATTATGCGGCCATTGATGAATCACAGCAGTGAGAGTTATGCAATGGCCCAGTGAGCTGTCAGTGTACTCCAGACTCATTCGTCTCATCTTCTTTTGATTGCACAGAGATTACATTGCAATGCACAACAATAACACATTAAAATTTAAACGCACAAGCCATGTACTTGCTATAAAAATGACATATTTCCCACCTGTGATCACGTTCTTCGGCTCTTCCTTGGCCTCTAGTGTGAGTGCAGAAATAACATTTCTTCATTGTTTCACGTTGTTTCCTGTTAAACTCTTGAGGCTTCTTGGGATTTATGATGCTGTTTTTATGATATACGGTTGTTGGTATGTATTGTGTTGGGTATTGAAGTGGACCATGGAGGTTTAGGGATGGGTTCCAGTGAGGGGTGTGTGTGTGTGTGTGTGTGTGTGTGAGTGTGTGTGTGTGTGTGTGTGTGTGTGCTCTGCCAACATTAACAAGGAGCTGAGCTATCGCACCATCTGCTGTGATTTGTGACTCACGGCTTATGGACAGCAGCCATCATCTCATTGCCGGCTACCTGATGCCTACCTCACTGACACTTGTGGGACTCTCAAGAATTCCTCTCGCCACCTTAGTAAATCAATTCAAAGAGAAGCAGCTGACCATGCATATTGTGTATGTTCAATGTAACTTGTGATAAAATATCTGCAGTAGAATGAACCATGGCCACCGATGACACTTGCTTGCTCGTCGGTCTCTAACATAATATATGGAGGATAATCCACAGATCCCAGATCAGTGACTGATAATTGATGAGAGCATGTTAGCCATGCTACTGCCCATGTCTGTCTGTCGGTCGATGGGTTCACCGCTTTGCCCCAGAATCAAATATCTTAACACAATTAGAACAATTTCCATGACATTTTGTAAAGACTTTCACTTTTTTTGGTGATCCCCTGACTGATATTTGAGATACACGGTGAAACGTTTTGGCAACTGTTGGAAGCATTGACCAGCACCATATATTACAAATACATGACACATAATGTTCTGAAATAATTAAGGCCATATTTCTTACTGCTTCTATATCAATATAATATTAAAAAATTCAACTGACAATGACACAAGTACTTAGCTACTTTGAAAATGAACAGGCAACTGCTTATTGGAGAGCAGTGATGAGGCTGCTATGTCAGATCCATGCATGCTAATTTATAATAATAAATAGAAATAGATGATTTTGAATTAGTAAAGCTCCAATCAAGCAGCATTCATATTATTCTGAGCTACATACGAAGGATGGATTGAATCATGCCCCTCCCAGCTGAGTTAACTTCCCCTTCCTGCTTCCATTAAATTGAACAGCCCTCCAATAACCTTGAAGCACACATCAGCGTAATAAACACAACATTTCAAACATGAGCATGAATTAGCTTTAGATGTACTTAAACATGTCTGGACAGGTTTAGCAGAAACCCATAAAGACCTGAGCCAGATTTACTGATAGTGTAACACAGACGTTACAGCAAACTAAAGACCATATGTTCCAGTTGATGCCAGCTGTACTTGTGATCCAAGCACTGACAACACTGTCAGGCAATCAGTGTTTGGTGGTGAATTCAGAAACAGAGCTTGATCTGTAAAATGTAAAAGTGGAGAAGTGGACGATGACAACTACAAAACTGATAGATATTACAAATGAAGTATCCAGGATGTTTGATGTAAAACAACACGTTTTCAAGTACAGAACTCCTGGACATTGTTAGGGACTAGCTTATGAATTATGAGTGTTTTTTTTTATAAAGATAAAAGCACACGTTCTTCTGCAAACTTTGGAAGTGACAATTACTTTGGTTATTATGAAAAGAAAACATCAGCACAGAGTGAAAATGCATTTTTTTTTCTCATTTAAACGAGACTCCCTCTGCATCGGCACCCCAATGCAGAACTGCAGCAAAAACACTGCAGTAAATTGTTTGTCGAGTAAATTAATTGAAAATGACTCAACTTTTGCCACAATTGGTCAGCCACGTAATGCAATGCAGTATTTCTGCGGTTTACTCTTACAATAGTCGTGTCGAAAGATACAATGATTGACATTGTGATACAGTAGAAGTGATTTTACATATTTTGTCACCTAAGGAACCTTATGCCCCCAGATGGAGGGCTCTGGGTTTGACCCTCTGAGACTGAGCATACACATAACACTATCACATACTGTATATGGACACCCTCTGACATGCATGTCATCCTCTTCCTCACAATAGTTCTCTGCACAGTAGTCGGTGAGACCGTTCAGACACAACAGCGGCTTTAAACGGGCTAATTTGCTTTTGTAGTTAATCTGGTTTCCAGGCCAGAAGTAGCAGCTCTTGTACCTGTACATTATTCTTCTATAGTCCCGTATACGTTGTTTTGGCCCCCAAGACCCTTTTCCCATCAAGAAAGAGGCCCAAGGCCAATGTGAAGGCCAGGGTTTGGATGACAGCACATATGCTGCTGCCATGTCTGCTTTGTTCTGCCTCCTCTACCTCCAATCCTTCACACTATTGGCTGTCAATGGCTAGGTCAGTGGTTGACCCCGCTGTTAAGCCACAAGCTTTATAAATGGACACGCTAGCTGAAGAGACTCAGTCGGGATGGAAATGCACGCTTCGGAGATAAACTCAGCTGAAATTCAGGGAACGATCAAGGGTGGCGGTGTAGATAATTAATGATTTCTTTTTTTCTGTGCTGGAAAAAAAAGCCCCCGCCCCCTGTCGTTACAGCTGACCAACATTAGTAATAAATTCCTCATGGTTTGACAACATGTTGGGTGGACTTTCTGGCCCGGCTAAGGCTCAGCACTGCATAGCCTCTCATTGTCCCATAGGTTTTACATTACATTTGGGACTGAGCGAGTCCCAGAGAGATCAGGATCCCACGTTAAGTCTCTCTCTCTTTTTCTCTGAATCTCTCTCGCACTCACGCACATGCTCATGCTTTCCCCCCTTTTTGGGCTTTACTCCCACACACGGCTCTAGGTCAGAAAATCTGATCTACAAATCCTGCCAGTTAAGAGAAGAAATACAAGCTGCTATTGAATTAGCACTGCAGTTGTGTTCGCATCATGGTGACATGTCAGTGCATGTTTTCCTCTGCTGAGTAAAACTGTTGGCCTCAGCGCACCCCAGCTGCCAAGAAATGGAGCTCAGATCTGGAAATATATGGCATTGTGACTAAAACCACTAAATGTTATGGTAATGTTTCACTAATTAGTTAGCAGATATATCTAGAGACTTACACAGAAGAGGACACAGTAGATGCCTTCTGAAGGGTTTCTAAGGGGCTGTTTGACAATTATTAGAGGGGAAATGGGGTCAGATTTGGGGAAAATTAAGCTTTTTATTCTTTTTGCTGAAGGAGGGTTGTGGAGGTTTCTTCATTCTTTTTTCTTTTTTCTGAGCAGTCTTCTGTGGACAGTTCATTCATTAAATTCAAGTATGTACATTTATTTAAGCGCATCGAGTGGCAGTACTTTTTCTGGATATTTGTTTTATTACAGTGTGGTAGTAGTGGGAATATGAATCTGGTGTTTTAAAATAAGATGAGTACTTGCTCTTTTAGCATTGGCTAAAGCAGTGGTTCTCAACCTTTTTTCAGTGATGTACCCCCTGCAAAATATTTGTTCAGCCAAGTACCCCCTAACCGGAGCAAAATAATTTGCACATAAGTGTCTGATTTATTTAGAATATATAAAATTAAGTTTATGAAGATATACTTAGAATTTCTTGAATATGTATGAATTTGTTTTTAAGGATTTTTAAATGGATGCTAATTTAAAATAGATTTTTTTTATTTATCTCACGTACCCCCATTTGAGAAACACAGGGCTAAAGATACAAACTGACTGGGACAAACCATACATTTTGGACTTCATTCACAAATTGAACAGTGCATACAAAAAAGCCCAAAACAAACATAAACATAACAAACATAAAAAAACAAAGATGTCATCAGATTGAAAGTGTTGGCATCATCCCCTGTGTGGCACACGGTGCATTTCTCTTGCTGTCATTCTCCAAAGCCTTGTCATTAGCACAGACGAGCTTAAGAGTACAATGATCACATTTACACCTACATGCTATCTCTCAGCACCTGTTTAGGGAAGGGCAGGAAGTACAGAGGATTACACTTCCTGGTTTGGCCATGTGCCATGTTATGCTCACACAGTTGTCATACCCCATCATTTTATTGTGCTTTTCCTCCAAGGTAGTAAAAACTACACAGTAAAAAAAAAAGCGCCACATCCATAATCCAGCTAAATCACTCTGCAGGATGTCCTTAAGAATCCACACTGCAAATGTCACAGTTGTTGGTTTAAGGCAGGATCTTTTATCCTAATATGTGTCAAAACTGTGTGGCTGTCAGTTGACTTATTGTTGATTCAGCTTCAAATACTACCGCTATTGTTCTAACCATAATTGGTCTTTTGATGTTGGTTGGAGGATAACTTCAGAAAAACTTGTTGCTTCTCTTTCTCTTTTGTTTGTAAGACAAAAGGGTTCTTTCTGAAAATGGATCATGTGATCAAACCTCTCTGACGCCTACTCATAAAGTGACTTAGTCCTGCTACTCCTCAAAGCACTACACTATAAGACATGTGATGTATCAGTGAATGCACTACCTGTAGCTTTTTAGTATTTATACCCTGCCAGCCCCTAACCAAATAAATGCTTACACTGATTATTACAGTTTTGTTGTTGTATCAAATAGTTAATTAAATTGACTGATC
Source organism: Cottus gobio (assembly GCA_023566465.1). NCBI lineage: Eukaryota > Metazoa > Chordata > Actinopteri > Perciformes > Cottidae > Cottus > Cottus gobio. The sequence continues at coordinate 9,460,075 of CM042218.1, read as the reverse complement.
TGTAAAACATAGTTTTTCTCCCAAAAATCATGTAAAAGCGTCACTTGAGATTTTGTGTTTACCAGAGATGTGTTTTCTAAATTTAAGAAATCTTAGTCAACTAAAACCAGAACAATGGATTAGTCGACTAATATTCTTAATATATATATATTCTTAATTAATAATTGTACAGTATATTCATACTGCTGTCTGTAGTGCATTTTGGCGGTGCAATGTATTGTATGATATCCTATGAAAAGTTACTCCCAATTGTTTGTGCGTTTTCAACGAAAGCCAGCGAGACGTGTGAATGTAGGCTCGTTACATGCATACTGTCTTTCTCATGACAGGCCTGTAAAGGGAGGAGTGAGCAGAGGGTTTTCAGTTTGTTACCATTTGTAACTTCAGCGCAGTATAATGACATATACAGTATGGGGAAGCACAGTCAATGTTGTCATTGTGAGCAATCACAAAGTAAAAGTAAAGTGTAAATAGTATAGGATTTTGTGCATACCACTGACTACATTCACATAATATGGCAAATAAATGAAATGTTAAATTAACATATGTTCATCGCCAGATTTCTAACGCATGACTGAGAAAAGAAGATCAACTTTAAAGATTAAACACATCACCAGTGTCAATATTAACTGGCTACAAATGTGCAAATGATCTCTACTTCATTATGTCTTTGTATTTTAGAGAGTGATCGTGACTACTGTAGTGTACAACAAAAGAGAAACTGTGTGCTGTGGTTGCGGCCCGCTGCATGAGTAAGTGTACGTGGTCTCCGAGGTGAATGAAGAGATATATTTATAGGTTTGGCTTCATACCTGTGCGATGCACTTCAGGTTAGACAAATAACTGCTTTCAGTTTGATTTGATTGATTGCGTAGAGGAGCTTCTGCTGTTTCAGTCCAAACACCATTAAATCAAACGTGTCACACATTTCCGGATTTAACAAGCAGAGGAGAATCTATTATGAGTTCTGCAAAAGGTTGTTTTTTTTAATTTGGGACTAGGATCTAGGAAAATTGTCACACTGCAGCTAACATGCAGCTTGTTTATTTATGGATACTGCAGCTCATGCAATGATGCTAAACGATGACTTCAACATTATAAAGTTGGATATAAAAAACAATCTGAACTGACTTGGTGTAAGCTGTTTGACAAACTCCAAATATTTGTGCAGATCACATCATTATTTTTCATGGCAAACATTTTGGCTCTCTTGAACTGATTTTGAACTGATGGATACAACTGGTTAGAAATGAGCAATGTGTTTTCTGTTGCAGGTTCACGGGTCAAGTCAAGGCTTCTCTGTAGGATTTACAACCCAGCTGGGGCTTTGGGTCTACTCTGTTCAAAACATCAGCTTCAGTTATTTTCACTACTAATAACCTTTATGATTAAGCACATACAGTACCTCATATCTTAGAATAAACCAATTACATGATGCCTAAGTCATGTACTAGTCTTGTACTTGATACTAAACTATGTATTGTTGCATCATTATTTAAAAGACTACATATAGCCACAATAGCCATAAATCAGGTATAAAGCACCCATAGTGCCTGATGCACTTGTTAGAAAAAAACAAGTCATTTTTATTTTTGAGAGAATCTGTGATAGACAATCAAAACTTACTACTTCTAATTATATATTAAACTAATTTGTGAGAACAATCCTTGACAAGCAGAAGCCCACCAGTAGACGAGGAAAGCACAAACTCATGATGTGCGGAAAAAACGTTGTTCAAACCCACAGAACTTTCCTTTAAATGGATTTCTCAACATTAAAAATTATGACAGGGTCAAATGATGCGCCTAAATGATGAGTTGTAACAAGGTTGTACAGATTAGCACATTGACTGTAGCAACCCTAAAGCTACTTGAGGGAAAACTTTAAGGGGAAACTGCATGTTAAGTGGTTAGAATGATAGTTTGAAGTATGATGATGTAATGCATGAGAAAGTACTCTTTCCAATGCACAAAATATTAATCTCAGCGTTTGATGTTTTGCTGGGTATTTTAATGGTGGAGAACAATATTGTCATAGAACTCACTGTGGCTAACATGTCCTCACTTTGGCTAACATTTTGAATGGATACAGGGACGTACACAAATGCTGTTGGGCAGCGCTTCAGAGGACTGCACATCCTGTATCTGTGAAGCTGGCTGTCCGTCCACCTGGAGCCGATCATTGCTGCCACTGCAGGCCGGGCAGCTGCAGCACTGCACTCTGGGATACCGGACACCCTGAGAGGACGACTCTGATGAATCTGTCTGCTTCTTGCCCTGTGGCCCTCAACAGATCCATCCTACTGGGAAACAAGTGTGTCTGACTGACCCAGACCAAACATGCTCCCTCACACACACACACACACACACACACACACACACACACACACACACACACTTCCCCTGGCCTCTACTGCACACCACACCATTAATACCAATTGGCCTTTCTGTATGGCTACAAATATTTTTCACATGTTGCTGCCATCCTCGGGGATCATCCTGAATCTCCGTGGCCACAACAAAAGCACTCGGCTCCTTGTAGTCAGGAGTGAAAAACCACACGATTCAGCTGGGGATATTTGTTAACATGATTTGTGAAACTTTTCAGACCGCAAGATTGGGTGGGTGGAGGAAAAGTCACATCCCCCTTTGCCATGTTTTATGGTTTATTGTGTCTACAACAGCCAGCAGGGGAGTCTGTTAATCGCCAGTCTGCCACACACACACAGGCGCATTGTCAAAATAACACAGAGCAGCGAGATGTTTGCTCTTGACACATCAACAAACAGGACAAGATGATGTTGCTGCACGAGTGAAGACCAGTGCTCCCAGTATAGGGCAAACCGTTTGGTGTATGTATATAATGGAGCCAAAGAAGACCTCGGGATGGGGTTCAAAGCGCCAGCAGTAGAGCAGCTGTCCATTGTTTCGACTCCTGCAGCATTACCACCAAAGGGCTATTTGTCCAACAGATTATATCCCTAAAAAAGGGACATTGTCCTGAAGCCCATTGCTCTGAAAACACACAAAATGTCCGTGCGATAAGCACATGGCTAATTATTATGCCGAGTGACGCCATCTGACCTTCCTGATTTGTTTCCCACTGGCGAAGTCACGACCCAACACTCTTATTACTCGTTGCCTTCTGCGGTTAAGTTGATGAGGTTTAGGCGTGAGGAGTGATGTCAGTTAGGTTGAGGGTACCGACAATCTGGGTATACTAACAATGGGCAGAGTAGGGCAGGTCATGCCTTCGCCGTGGTAGAAAAAGAGATATTGCAACTGGGTCGTCATTTTGCATAATGCGTAGCCATGGGCTGGCATTCGTTGCATGAGGAGTGTGCGCATCTATAACAATGGACTTTTGTTTTTTGCACACAGGCTTTTCAGTTCTAGACTTTTTCCGAACTTTTGATGTTTCGGAATACGGGCCGTCTGAACAATGCGTCTGTGTCTACACAGGTTGCGTTCAGGCACAATATTGACCTCAGGTTTTGGCAGCATTCAGGGCCCAACATGCAATCATTGTAGTTAAGCACATACATAGACTATGAAGCTAATTCAGAATTTGTGATTTTGGGCTATATGGATTAACGTGACTTGACCATCAACTCAAAGACAAAGATGCAACTTGTGTCATGCAATCATTGCTTCACTTTAAAAAGTCACAGCGAGCACCAACGTGTAGACTTTCCCAGTGAAGGAATTTTGGACTTACAATTCTCCAGTTTGCCTCTGTAAATCAATTTGCCATACTTCTGACATAACTGCTATTGACAGAACAACAAAGCAATTATATCTAGTCGACTCTTGTTCCTGTGTTGTGTGTGTATGACTGTGCACACGTGTGTTTTTATGGCCAGACAGCCTCATCCTCCCGCCCAGCCCCACCCTGGACTCCAGAAAGCCTCTTGGCCCCGGGCTTGTTTTGAGTCAGATGGTTTGTCAGTGAGCGGAAAGCCCTGATGCCAAAGTGCTGTGTTTACTTTGTACTCAGCATATTAGATACGGCTTCACTCTACCCTGATGCTGGTATCAGCTGGGCATGTGTGTGCCTTTGTCTGCGTCTCTGCATGCTCATGTGCAAACGTCCTTGTGTGTGTGTGTGTGTGTGTGTGTGTGTGTGTGTCCATGTGCCGTTTCCCATGCCCTCCCACTGGCAAGACTCATGCACCACAAGCACTACACTTTGATGACTTTATCAGATGCAAGTCCATGCCAACCTCCTGAATCCCTTCTCCTCTTCCACACACGTCCATACACTCGACATCACATTCATATTTATACTGGTGTCTGGCACAGATATGGATCCAAGACTGTCGCTGGAGATTTATCGCTTTCACTATAGTAAGTAGGGCAAACCAAAATGAAGGCAACGATCAGTAATATTGCGTCAAAGCGCAGCTATAGTCTTGAGCAGAAGTCATAAACTCTCTCTGTATGTAAACAAAATGCACTTCAGCCAGTGATCTCATCCAGAGGAATGCTGCAATAAGCTTGAATTCCTCGACAGACAAGATTAATCAAACAAATGCGGTGCAAGAATTTCAGGAGTATGTGTACATGCTGAAGGCATGTACCGCTTGTCTGTGGTGTTGCAAGTGATTAAGACATGAAATGAATTATGTGTGATGCCGATTACCACAGCTGGGGCCGGGTTGAAGATTAGGGCAGGTTCCCGAGGTTAAGTCCAGACCAAGGTTAGCAGCAGGAGCCCAGATGGGTGAGTATGAGATGTGGTCAGGGGATGAAACGGGTCTAGGGGCAAGCAGAGGGTGTACTGGGATTTTTTTTCTTCTGTAATGACAGGGTGGAGGGCAGCTGGATCCTGTTTTCCCGATCGATCCAGGAGCGTAGCAGGGCATGGACAGCTCCGTCTGTGGGCCCTGTGTTCATTAGTGGAGCAGCACTGCAGCACTGGGGGTGATTCACAAGCATATCAAGTTAAAACGAAATGCCTGGCCACAGAGGGATTTTCCTGCTGGGCCAGTGTGTGTGTGTGTGTGTGTGTGTGAGAGTGGGTGGTGGTGGTGGAAGAGCAAAGTGGGGTGGGATCAAGGGGATGGAGTTAGTAATCTTCAATCAGAAAACTCCTCGCATCTGAGGAGACACTTAAAGTCATCCTCGACCCGACTTTCACAAACATCCTCACCGCTCCTGTTCTACGTCCTTTCCATAAAACATGCAGAGGCATTTTTTGGGGGTTTACCCTAATTTACTGATGGGTTTGGGGTATTCTTTATCTGGCCTGCTCATCTTGTGATTATTTGGAGACCTGGGCCCTGTGCTTGTGTATGTTTGTCAGTGTTTTTCCCCTGACGCGGCGCTGCGCCGCCGCCGGTCCAGGCGCAGTGCCAGTCGATCCGGTTTCACTCTGCTTGTGTTTGCTTCTCTGACTGGCTTGGCAGAAACCAATAAACACCACACTCCCACCCTTATACCTCCTTCCCTGTCTCACACGCCAAAAAAAAGGAGACCATTCTTGTTCTGCCAAAGCACACAACGCACTATGGATTCATTTGATTTTTTTTCTTTTCTTTTTGGTTGAAATTCCATGCATACTTGGATGTAGGCAGTGTGCAACTCCACAATTAAAGCTGAAACACCAGGCAGAGTGAGATAGAGCTGTTCTGTATATCACCGTAACTAGATCTATTATTCTGAGATGCCTTCAAACTTCAGGGGTCCATTTGTCTTCGGGGAGACCACAGGGTGACTTTGGGGTGGTCGTTTTGGTGTTTCAGCCCAGGCCACCTTCCACTAAATGTTTGAATCTGGACATATCTGGATTGAATTGGTGCCCCCACCTCCTTTCGTTTCATGTGGTTTGTAACTTCAGCGAGGCACATGTGGCATTTATTGTTCTGCTCACAGTTCGACTCCCATCACACCCATTATCATAGTCAAAATTGCTTTAATCGCCAAATACAATAAATCAAGGGTAAATTTGTCCACATGGCGCTGATGACGTACCAACATGTTATCAAATCCCTTAATGACACATGGTGCTAGTTTTCACACAAAGCACGCAGAGCACTATTCCAGTTTGGCTGCAGTACCAGACTCAGCGTGAGAAAGAGAATGTCCCAAAAATTTATCTGTATTTGTCTTTGATGCTATTTTTAATTTTTACATTTTATTCACCAGCAAGCTGAAATTTAAGCTTTATTAAAATGTTCTGCCATGACAACACTCTACATCTGGTGTTCTCTAGGGCTTGAGCTGGCAATGTTGGTCCTGTGTATTTATTACATTAAATATTATATTTCTACATACTGTGTAACTCAGTGACTCTAGACTACGAGTGCTGATGTTACATCAGTTGTTTGGTCATTTGCCGTTACAAATGGATGTGTAATGCAGTGATTTTCATGGCACACCGTGGGAAAATGTCCAATTTCACTTTATTGGTCAAAATAAATATTATTTAGTTGCCGTAAATAATTTTCCATTGTTGAGCGTCTGAGCCCGTAATATAGTGGCTGGGCTAGTAATCAAATACTCTTCCATTCCAGTAGGTAGGGCTATAATTACCTTCCATATATGCTGTATTATGCTACAATGTGGCATTTTGCAACGTTTTTGGTTGTTGATGTGCGGTGGAATTTCTTTATTGTAGAAAATTTGCCGCGGCTCAAAAAAGGTTGAAACACACTAGTGTAATGTATGGGGTACGCAGCACTGTGTGTGTGTGTGCATCTGTGTGTGTGTGTGTGTTTGTTTGTTTGTTTGTGTGTGTGTGTGTTTGTGTGTGAGAGAGAGAATGACAGAACAGGATTTAAAATAGCATAACTGAAAGGTAGTATCTCAATCAGTGCTAGCAATCTATGCTAAGTAGCTTCGTCTTGCCAGATGAGGAATGTTCTTAATAAGAGATGGCTTTTGGTTGACAGTACAACGCTCTGTGAGCTCGCTGAAAAAGAGGAAAAATACTCAAAGGCTATGGAGGAGAGCTAATGTGAAAGTATGCAATACCAAAGCAACGCGGTTGGAAGACAAACGCAGGGGTTTTCAAACAGCCCATGCAAGTCTAATATGCCAACATCAGCACGTGCCTACAGCTATAAATCTCAACCCGGTTTGCGAAAAAATTGCGTGGATACGTCCAACCCTTTGTGGTGTTACCCAGAAAGCTGTTTGGATAACGGGAAACAAAACACAAAGTCAGCAGTCTTGCAGCCTCCATAGCTGCACCAAAGAAAGATTACCACTGTGCAGATCATTAATCATCACCCTTTCTGTCTCTTCTAACTATTTATTTTAGCAAAAGTGTGTGTTTCAAAAGGCTCAGGCCTAATATATGTCATGTGGAAAGCGACGTGCCTTTACATCTGTTCAGCGGAGAGTTTTCTTTTCCTGTGCAACAGCTTTTATCTCGCTCTCTATCTCGTCTGACAATACGCCACCATGCCTCCATATTTTCCCGAGATGTCAGTGTTTTGAGAACACACAGTCACGTGTCTGCATGTACAAGGATACAAACCTACTATGAACACACCCATAGGTACACACATTTTAGTCTAAATACAATGGGACCTTACCAGTTGGACGAGTTGTTCTTTGTGAAGTCCAACACAAAGAGCATGTCGTGTAAAGACGGCAAAGAGGAACATAAATCTTTCACAGCACGGTGCGGCTATTTAAAAACATGCAAATTATGTTTACCTTAGCCTGCAGTTACGCCTGGCATATGCACAAGCACTATGTCGAGCCTTCACAGCCAATGAACCACAAGACAAAAAAAAAAACTTCACTGCCTCGAATAATTCACTTATGGTTCTTTGATGGGATTATTATGTCATAATTGACATAAAATACTGTAAATTATCTTTTTCTCCTGGATAAATGATCCTCATTAATGTTTTTCCTGTTGATAATTTAATGGCCACAGAAGCTTGACCTCTCGGCTTCTCTCTGAAACTCATTCAAACCATATCACACTTCCCTCTTCTCTCCAAAAAGCCCCATAAATCACTTTCCTGTAAACAGTAGTGACACACAGCCTGATGTGTACTTCGATATATATTTTGGAGACCACAAGGCCTGAAATCTGAGCCTGCTTGTGTTTGAGAGACACACTGTCGCGCTTACATGTGCTTTGGGTGCAGGCTTGTTCCTCTGTGTGTGTGTGTGTGTGTGTGTGTGTGTGGATTTGTGTTGCTCACAAAGCTATCAGTACATGTTGCACACAGATGGCATGGAGCTAATTTGTTGTTATTGTTACAAATGCTGTTGTCGTACTTAAGCGTAGTAATGCTAGCAGTAACAATAACACGTTTCAGACCCGGCTGTGGCTGAAGCAGCTGCACGACGCCACTGCAGGCCTGGCTGGCTGTAGAGAGTTTTTGGGTGTAAACACACTGTTTGCAGGACATATGGCATGGGCCTGCAGACAAACCAAAGGGAATAAAACACCCACCCGATGGCCCACATAACTTTGAGTTCCTGATCATGTTTCACAATAAACACACCTCAGACACAATTGAATCTCAGATGTAGGAAATGCTTTTATCCAAACAAAGAGAATGAGACTATCAGATTATACTTCTGACTTTACAACAATTAATAATGAGAGCTGGCACTTTCACAATGTTGTGTGTAATAAAGTAATTATTATGTAAACGTGATGGCCCGAAGCGTCAAACTATGATGTGTGTGTGTGTGTGTGTGTGTGTGATGAACACCAACAGAGGCTTGTCATCAGGTGCTATCTTGGTCTGGGCCTATTTCCCCCTGATAACACATGGATGACAACTGGCAACCGGCATTGTGAAACCGAGGAAACGCGTTGAAAATGTCTCTGATTACAAGCCCATTATTAATTGTGAGAGCAACCGGACCGATCACTTTTCTGGGTTTATTTATTTATCTTTTGCCGGCAACAAACCCAACTCTGGCCTTCCGTTATCTCCCTAATCCCACCTCATCCCTTCCCTGTCGGCCCTGGCTCAGTATTGTGGCCCTGAGCTTGACCCAAAATGGGCAGAAAGGGTAATGAAGGGAGGAAGGAGGGATAAGTGGGGAGTGAATAAGGGGCTGGGGACAGATTTAGGGGCCTGACTGGCGATGGCCATGAGGGGCTTCCCCATGGATCAGACTCCGGCCCAGGTGCAGGGTTTTAATGAAGACGGTGGCGTTAGAGAGAGGGGAATACATTTTGAATACCCCGTCCTCATGTGAAGTTTCACTCAACACCATGGCCCTCTTTGACCCCGGATTAGTTTCCTTTTCCAGTTTTAGAAGCAGGATGCATCCCCCCCCTTCGCTACCTGTACACCAGCAGATAGCCCAGGCTCTCTGGGGACAGATAGTGGTCGCGCCTGTTGCCTGGACTGAAGCCAGCTTGGACATCTCACAACAGCGAAGGTGCCCCTGTGGCAGGGCAGACAGGAAGCTTTGTTCCATCCTGCCCTTTGAAATACACCAACTGTGTTCTCCATGGTGTGGTGCACGTTGTTTGTCCCTCAACGTGCAAATTTGAGTACAGATCTTGCATTTTTATTATAAAGGTCCATTCTTTTTCACAATTGCAAAAATCTAATAACAGCATGAACTCCATGTAATCTTGAAAAATGGATCATCAGCGAGGTTAACATCCTGGCATTTTGCACATGTTGTATCTGGCCACTTTGTGTGTGTGTGTGTAGCTTTGTAGGATCTATGTGATGTAACTTAAAAATGAAGTTCCGTGCAATAGAGCAAGCTTGGGAATGTGTTTCAAAGTGTGTGAGAAGCCCCTGATAAAGGGTTGACTCCGGGGCATCGCCCCTGTTTGTCTTCGGTTGCTTTGGAGGCTAACGTGCGTAAGTGAGCCCGGGCAACGGCTGGCCGCATGTCTTCTGCTAATTATGCTCGAGCTGGCAATGTGTAGATCCTCAGAGCATCCGCCTCCTTCAGATTTGGGGGAGATAAGTGTGTGTGTGTGGGGGGGGGGGGGGGGGGGGAGGCGTGTGGGAGGTGACACTGGAAGTGGTGAAAGGGTGTTTGCAGGCTGAGAATGCGGCTGTGGTTGTCTGCGGTTTTTCTCCATCTCTCTCACTCTCTTCCTGGGTCGTTTGTGCTGCTTGTCTGCGTTATCTGTCCTCATATCTTCACTGGCTTCCTAACACCTGTTGATAAAAGACATCCTCACCTGTCAGCAGCAGCCACCCAGCCACTCGTGAGCCTGATCCTTTAGAAGAGCCGAAAACACTCTGAATGTTTCTCTCCCTCTCTTTGTCGTTCTTTTTTCTTCTTTACCACGATTCCTCACTGAATTGCCTCTCTTTGCTCAATAAATGAATATGTGAAACTTTCATGAATCATTTTGTTTTGAAGGACACCCCAAACAAATGTACACATATAGTTTATTTTGTCATGGAAGAAACTACCCAGTCTGAATTATGTGGGTTTTTATCAGACTGGGAAGACACCATTGAGCTGCATTATGGGAACTGTAGGAAGCAGACTTTTATTGCTTTTTGGAACTCTTACTCAAAATAAAAACGTCTTGATTTTTCACAGCTCTTTTTTCAGACCTGCATTAGTAAGCAATTTGGTTCTCAAGCCGCCGTAAGCAAGAGTGTATGATGCCCATTTACTTACATGCATCTGTTTCTATGTATATTCCCACATAGCAAAATCTGGGTGCATGTTACCTCTCCAGAAAAGAGGATGTTGTATGCTGTAAAGATTATAAAGCCCTCTGGTGCAATGATCTTTATGATTTTGGGCTATTCTAATGAATGTAATTGATTGAAATTGAAAAGCAGCAATGTTATCCCAACCTTTGTTGATCTTTATTATATGGGAGTTATCAAAGTTTCACTGCAGGCCATCCTTAGAACATACATTATAAATCGTTGTAACTCTGAACTGTCACCCTTTTCTCTTAAAAAATACCTATTTTTGTATTATATAAGTCTCCTAACTTTACTAAAGTGCAGCACTACATTGCTATAGTGCCCCTTTAATGATGTAGCTTGGTTTCAGACCACTGCCAACAATTTAAGCTGTGTCAACTGATAACAGTGAAACAGCCATTCAGTGTGAGAAGAGGGTTTTACAATGTCTTTAATCCCTCCCTCTCTGTTTCTCTCTTTCTTTCCACCCCCTCTTTCTTTTCTTCCTATGACATCACGTTATCTCGCAGCGCTATACTTCCTTTTGAAAACATAAAAACAAATTATCTTTTGTTAAGCAGTGTCAGAGTGGGTGTACGTCAATGTGTGTGTGTGTGTTCCAGACAACGGTGTGTTAAAGACGTGTGTGTCACTGAGGTGAATGGAGGTGGCAGGGTGCTAACAGCTGGAGCAGGTTCCAAGGTAGTGAGGTTACAATTGGTGTTAATAGATGCCTTCCTAAAGAGCAGATCACAATACACATTAAAACACACCATCCGGCCCGCGTTCATTCACCTGTTTTAACTTGTGTTTTAAGGTATGTTAATGCCTCCACCACAAGGTAATCTGACTAACTTTATTGCCAGGTTGGGATGAGGCACTTTTAGTTTGTTCTGCATTCAGTTGGGAAATATGGGAGGGACAGAGATGGCGCTCGGGTCTTTGATGGATAAAAAAGGGAATTGAATCTGGATCAGTTGTTGGTGCAGCTAAAGGGGACAGGAACCATCTCTGATTTTCATTTTGTTCGACTGCTTCTTTTAGTTTTTCAACCACAATAAGTCAATTTGCTTTTGGTAATAGTCAATTCCTTTCATTTGATTCCGACAAAAATATCTCAGCACTATTGGATGGATTGCCATACATTTATGCTCAGATTCCAACTCCCCAGATGATGAATCCCCTGACTTTACCTCTAGCGCCACCATGAGGTTAATATTATGTTCTTTTTAGTGAACTATCTCAACCACGGCCATGTCATTTAGTGCATTTGGACATTTTATGTACCCTTCAAAAATAATTATTATCCAAAATGTAAATGTGTCCAATACTTCTACGACAAAACACCTCAACCTCAGCTGTACTTTGGCTTTAGTGCTAATTAGCAAATGTTATCATTCATACACACTTTTTAACTAAAACATTGAAGGTGGTAGAAAGCATTAAACCTGATAAACATCATCCTGTTAGCATTGTCATTGTGAGTATGTTAGCATGCTGGTGTTAGCATTAAGCTGAGGGGTTTGCTAAAGGAACCTGTGTTTACATAAATACTAAATAGTGGAACACACCAGACCAAAGTTTGTGTGTGATAACAACAATAAGTAAAAAAACTACAACTAATCAAACTTTCAAATCTATAAACAGTACAAGTTTGCATGGGCATTTACATAAGCGTAAATATATATATATATATATATATATATATATATGTTGATACTGCAGTTTTCCCTAAAATCAGAATCAGAAGTGTTTATTGCAGAGAACATAAACATACAGAGAACTTGACTCGGTGAAAGGTGCATAACAATAAACAGAGAATAAAACAAGACACATATAATAAAAACAATAAACGTAATAGATAAATATGGTAAATAACAAACAAATAACAAACTTTACAACAAGTATATATTTTAAATTGTATTTTAATAAGAGAAGAAAAGATGAGCAAGGGTTTTTGAAATTGTCCATTAGCTTGCTACATTAGTCCAGCCCTTCTTCAGAGTATGATTAATGTTTTAATCTATTTGTAGTATGTTTTTCATCAGTCATATTTTGTGTACTATATGTAAAGGTTGTTTGCAGTATAAACATATGCACACTTGTCCAGACAGATGCTCCTAAAGCCCACGTATAGAGCTGAACGTGTTGTACAGCGGGTCCCTTTCCTTCAGGCCTCCTGTCCTGTACTTCTGGTCAGGCGCAGTCCGGCTAACCTACAGCACAGACCTGCACAGCTGACACCCAGCCGCCTCTGGGAGTTGACAAATGGAAAAAGCCCTCAAGATGAATGAAGCACAATTACCCGAGGTAACAAATGTTCATAATGATTTATGCCTGGCTCGGGTTGCTTTATTTTCGCCTGGCTACAAGGACAGTGGTGGTGGTGCAAACCTCGGGGCTGTTCTGTGCTGATGCTCCGACAGCGAGCTGCAGACATTGACTAATGGGCTTTGTGAGACCACCGCCATTGATATTTACCCCATTTCTCCTGGCCCGAGCACTGTCTCAACAACGTCAAGGCTACAGCCATCATTCTTTGGGGGTTTTTGTTTCTTTTTCAAGACTAGGTATGGGGTGATGCCAGGGGCCCCCTCGCTCGCTTCACCTAAAGGCCCACCCATTGGTGCTCCAGGGCAGAGGAGAGAGAGGGAGAAGGTGAGAGGGAGATGGTGAGAGGGGAGAAGGTCAGGCTAAAAGCTCCAGGCATTGTGAAGAAACACACACTTCTCTGTGTTTTCACTTGTCTGCATGATGAACTATCGTATACTCACTACATGGCTCACAGAGGAAAAAAGGACATATGGGTTTTTGTACTTTTTGTGCGATAGAAATAAATTGCAGTCATGAACACCGTCAAATATGGGACAGCTGACTTCTTTTAACACCTGAAGGTTGACTCAAGGGCATTTCCAGTGTTTGTTCAAGATCTTGAACACTTTTTTTTCTCCTATTACCCATGTGTACATGTACTTTGTAGCATACCAGGATAGTGAATTACTGCGGTAACTAATACCATTCAGGATTCGTTTTCTCACAGGATTAAATGCTATATCAAAGTTTCTGTTGTGATCATCTGCAATTTTTGTCAATTAAAAGATTAAAAGATCCCATATGCTGAGATCATGAGAACAAGCTAATATATATAAATGTATAGAGAGAGACAAGGAGAGTTACTGAGGGGGATAGATGATGTGAATAAGAATTATACTGAAGTAAAACTCAAATATTAACAACTTGTACAGAGCTGCACCTCCTAAGTCTGTCATCTGCATGCCAATAATAAATACATGTATTTTTTATTAGTTGGATATTGTCAAATTTAACACGACCACCAACCAACAGCCAACAACTCTTCTGTTGCTCTAGATTTACTGCGCCACACACTTGTGTGTGCAAGTAGCAACACTAACGTAGCCCTCATGTGCCAGAACATGTGATGTCACTGCATGTTTCAGGGGTTTTATCCACATCATCATTTTAAAAGTTTGATCTGAAATTAAATTGTTTATAATCCAATTCAGCTCCTGAAATAAGTGAATTAAGGCAAAACAAAAAAAATAATACTTTCTCACACATGAAGTGTTGGTTGGCAATCAGCGAACAGCCCTTAGGTCATGTGGAAGTTCTCACTGCTCTTGTTATACATGAGTTATTACCACTTTGATACCTTGGCACACTGCATGTGAGAGTTATGAGATTTGAAACACTTGTTGTGCACAAAGTATAAATCTCTGATTACAAAACTCTGGCACAGGTGGTCTCTCTCATACTCAAGACAGTGACTTAACCACAGTACAGTACCATCGTGAAAACATGACCCTTATTTAAAGTGGAGCAGCCCTTTTCTTTCCCTCTCTCCCTCGCTGGATGAAAAATAGCCGGAGAGATACATCTATCAAGATCAGATTAATTACGAAATACGAAGTCCTTTTAAATAAGCTTTACACATTTGGTGAAGCTCTTCACAGGAGGTACTAATTTGTCTGTTAAATGAAATAAATCACCGAAATGAGAAATGGCTCCACTAAGACGTTGGTGTCAACAGAGGCGTGGCAAAGTGATTTAACTGATTATTAAATTGAGACCATTAACTAAAGCATCTGTTATTATGATAAATCATGCAGGAAGTCTAAACAAGCCCATCCCATGGGTTCACTATTATTAAATATTTCTCAATTTAAACCATGTGTGATTTATGTTTCGTTTGGTAATCATAAGAGGTGCAACCTCCAAAAGGTTGAATATATATTTAAAGCTGGATCGGGTTTCTCGCTGCATATTGCTGAGTGCATTCTTTACTTCACGCTGAAGGGGCTATATGAAGCATTTTATCAATACATCTTTAAGGCATTCATTTGAGACATAAATACTGCAAGCAGACTATATTTCTGGGGATATTGTTGGGTTGTAATAACATATATTTTGCAGTGAGTCACATGCAGTGTTGGGCAAGTTACTACCAAAAGTGAAAAAGCTAAGTCAAAGTTGTGTCTGTCAGTAATTATATCCAACACTAAGCAAATACTTATAGGATCATAATAAGAAAAAACTTTTGTTCATATCTTCCTCCTCCAGCATGGTACTTTCTTTGTGTTTTTAATTGGCTCCTCAGTCTCTGAGACCCCTTCAGTGGCACGACACTCTTTTATTTCTTAAATTGTATTTAATCTGTATTACACTTGGAGGTCTCAAGATACATTAGCTCCATTACAAGAGAAGCCTTGCCAACATAGCAAGTGAAGCATAAACAAACTTATATGATAAGATGATATACAGTACATGCATGTAGCAACAACAATCCATCTAAGTGGCATAAAGCACTTTTTGGGGTCTAGTAATGACTGAGATAACCAAGAGCCTTTCTCTTTGATATGTATTCTGACACACACACACACACACACACACAGTGTGCATAAAGCAGTGTGCTCTCATGCGTGTACAGACACAGATGCTTCCTATAGAAACACACAGCGCTTGCGTACACACTCCCAGCGTTCAGCGTTCACAGGCCCTATGAGGCCCTTTCATCTGCAGCCCTGTTCATCCTCACTCCCCCTGCCATCCGTCTGGGGAGATGCCTGTCACAAAGTCCTGCTTCTCTTGTCAGAGACACCCGTTTCCCTGTGCAGCGCCGGGCCGGCCTTATAGACGCAACCCAATGGTACACTCACTTTGTAGGAGGCCGAGTTGACATGTGGACCGCAGAGACAAAAGGTAAAACATGCGAGTGCTCTGATGCTGAGTTACGAGGCTGCTTTTTCAGCATGAACCCATGTGGGGAGTTTAGGTCTAGGACTTTTTCTGCTGTCATAAAATATATACGATTGCACTGCAGCCTCATCTCAACAGCTCTTTTATTGCTACATAGGTTTCCATTGTTGTTTCTGACATATCAACAGTCAAAACGCTTGTTGGGACACTTGGGAGACTGTTTTCCAACCAACCTTCCTCCTCCTCCTTCCTCCTCCTCTCTCTCTCATCTCTTTCATCAGCCTCCTCATTTCTCCTCTTTGTCTCCTTTCAGTCCTCTAATTTACCGGGGATAGAGCAGAGTGAAAGTTGGATGTGACCTCTCCGACCACAGCACTTCAAGTGCATTCTAGTGCTGTGGCTGATGTCTGCCGGCCGCTTTGTATTCAAAATACCAGACTAAAAGCCTTGCATAGATAAATATTGACCATGCAGCTTTTAGAAAGGTTTTCTGTCGCATGGACACGGAACTACCTGTCATCTCCCTGTACACTAAATTATATGACTGTCATAAAACCCATCAATGCTGGTAGTATTATTTGATATGTCTTATCAAATGTATACATTTCATGGGTTGAAAATGGATCATCTTGGGTTTGTGCTGGATTTGAGTGGCAGGAGACGTCACTCTCTTCCCGGAGCAGAAGTCTCAGCTGGCGGGAAATGAGACGGAGGGACTGCGGGGTGCGCCAGGTGAATGTTTTATGATAAAAAAACATAAATTCATCAAATTCATATACAATATCACTCTTTTCCAAGCTACTGTAGCTGTCATGTTTGTCTACGCTGCCTCAAGGCTTCTGTCCTTTCATATCTCAACCTCTTGTCTTCAAAAAGCAGTGTGTGAATTTGGGGTTGTGTTTCACTTCAATTATTTCATGCAATAGACGTCAGGTAATTTGATGGTACAGCTTTGAATATTTTGGTGAAATTTAGATTTAGATTTAGGGTTTTTGTCGAGTAGGCTAGACATAATAACAATGTTTCTCTCATTTCTTTGTACACCAGGAACACAAGAAGAACATCTCTCACCCCGAGGGAAGCTGTCTCATCTCCTGTGCAAATAAATAACAGCATAGGCAGTCAACACAAAACAGCAATTATCCAGGTGCTAGAGCGAGAGAGAGCGAGAGCGAGACGGAGAATTAAGTACAAACACTAATATTTTCATGTTCCCCACTGTTCTGTCTTTACATGTCCTCTGCTTCTGTTTTCATGGCACAGTTGGTGCCGATACATGTGCATGGATTTGCGCTGTAAACTTCATGCAGTTCGCTGTGTTTGCATAAATACTGCTTAACACTTTGATGATCATGAGGTCTTTATGAACTGATCCCTCAGCAAGAGACTGCTATTATCCCAAAAGACAACAAGAGTTCATTTTGAGTTCTGTTGACACTAATGTCTGAGCTGGAAATCATGTCTGTGCAGTTGTTTCAGGCTCTGTCCCACCAGGTAGTGCGGGGTGCAAATGCAGGCATGTTTCTCTGAAAACATCAGTCTGTGTATAAACTAAGTCTTAAACCCAGCTGACAGCTCAATTTTATTTTTGAAGATGCCTCGCATGAAAGCCTCTCCACCCTGTTTTAAGTAATAAGAGATTACAGGTAATCTCCTGGTAATAGCATGTTGGCATTCCACTACAACAGGGACGTCTGAGGTATTGTGAAAGATGTTGTTTTCAACCTGAAAGCCTCTTAATCCTTTCTCAACATATCAACTGGATCATTGATCAGCACAGAAAGGCCTTTTACTAACTCAACAAGATCAGGGTGAAAAGGTTTGTGTTGCATGTGTCATCTCTGCATCACATCACATCTGAAGATGTGTGTGGGCCAGTGTGTGGGTGTCCATGCCTTGGCTCAGATGGGTGTCTACCTTTAAGCATGTGGACACGTACTATATGCACATGCATCCATGTACGTGCCACTGAGGCTCATGGGTACTGTAGTTTTTTAATGGGAAACTGATATTCAAAACTTTATTTTTTTCAGGTATCGCAGGGTGTACACTGGCTCTCTTCCATTGTCAGCTGGGATGGACGGATGAGATGAAAAATCAGATAAAAATATGGGCATCATACCAGCGTATTTCACTTCCTATCACATTGTTTTAACTACTGCACTTTGAACTACATGACATAAGCACAAAGTGTGTCCTGTCATTCCCGTGTAACAACCAATTACCATTTTTTTCGCACACGGCCATATAATTTACACTTCCTGCAACAGGTGGGTGACATGTTTTCAACGTCCAATGTAGTGATTTAACTTAAATGACATATTGCTGGCAGGACTGTAATAATAACCTCTCTCATCTGTTTTGGTAATACAGAGGAATAGTGATTTATGATGATATGGAAGGTAGTGGTGTGTGTGTGTGTGTGTGTGTGTGTGTGTGTGTAGGAAGAAGGCAGTCTGTTTTACACCTCATTTCCTCTCGCAGGCTGGTCTGTTGGCTACCTTTCACCGTAAAGCCTTCAGTGGCGACCTTGGAGGAAATAAATATAACAGTAAAAGTGAGATTAATCCTGCTGCACCCTCTGAGGTAAATGATTGTGCTGCTCCCTTCTATGCCCCATAAGGTTTTTCTGGAGGAAAAACATAACTTTCCTCAGGCATCCTCTGTGGGTTTAGTGAATGTTTGCGATGTGTGTGAGCTCTTGCCAGTCCAGACTCATGTGAGGGATGGATTTGCTTGCGCCTTTGCCAAATCCCATGTCTTTTCAAGGCCCCTGACCTCGAGATATTTGGCCGCCTGCAGCAAATACAACCTTTTAATTTGATTACAGGGCAGCGTTAGTACTTGTGCTCTGCAAATAAACCTGTACAGCGAAGATGGAGTGCATACCCCCACGACTGACCTGTACACTACAAAAAATATGACTAAAAAAGTGACTAATAATTGTCGGATGTTAAAAAAACCTTTTTGAAGGTCTTTGAAATTTGATTTCTCCACTTTTTCCCCACAGAACCCCAAATATTAATTGTGCCAAACCTAATTGTGAAAATGGAATTGTTTTGCAGTGGTTTATTTTAACATGTCCACTCTGTTAGCATAGACTGACTCAAATTATCTGAGATAAATGACCCCAGTGTGCATGGTCTTAGCAGCAAAAGATTAAAACGTGGCACCAGCAACCTGCTTATTCAGCAAGAGCCACAATGGAGGAGGTTTCCATTGCTAATAAGTACATATTTAGTTCTTTGTGTGAGTCACCTGCATGGTCATAAAGCAGCATGTCTAATTATCGCTCCGCCCCATGCTGATTGGCTGGCTGGCTGCCTCTTCATTGTTGGGTGCTCATACAGAGTAGTATGTTGTACTGATTTGCTGTTTGGAGAAGATTTAGACCTGTCACACACATGCACACTCACACACATGCACATGCCATGGTTTTAAGGCAGCGGGGTTATAGGATTATGAAGAGGAGAAGTGAAAATTCCTGTTTGGGAGATCTGCTGAGGCTTAAGTTTCCCCACTGCACATGTCACGGTGGAAAAAACTCTCAGGAGGAGGTGGGGATCGAATCGTCAATCCCACAAAAGGCTCAGAGTAAACAGAGAGGAATTCAATGACCCAAATAGTGCTCTCTGGTTTTCTTTTAGCCCAGCTTGTGTTTCTTGCCCGTGTTGCTCTGAATTGTAATGTTGCCACGCAACTATTTATCAAATGCTTGCGACATAGGGGCGACTGTGGCTCAGTGGTTAGCAAGTCAGTCTTTCAATCAGAGGGTCGGTGGTTCAAACCCCGGCTCAGCCAGTCCATGTCGTTGTGTCCTTGAGCAAGACACTTAACCCTGATTGCTCACCGTTGCTGTGTCTACGGTATACTGTATATCATGTAAGTCGCTTTGGATAAAAGCGTCAGCTAAATGTAATGTAACATACCTGAATATTGTTTTTTCCATAAAAGCCGGAGGATCATATGCTTTCACGTCCATGAGTGAGTGTGATTATGCTGCAAAACCCCAATTTATTGTAAATCCCTCTGTAAAAACAAGACCTCATTCCTAATCTAAGTTTACTATAGGTGAACATTTTGAAGCTAATGGCAGCTAATAACAATGAAAGTAAAAATAAGATATATGAACATACACAAATGTAACCAAAAGAAAAAACCTTCATGAGATGCATTGTTGGAGGTCTTCATATATGCAATAGATTAGATTAGATTAGATATTCCTTTATTAGTCCACAGTGGGTAAATGTAAAGGATTATAGCAGCAAACAGGATAAAGTGTACACAAGAGACATAGTAAAAATAAAACAAGTAATACAAATAAACAGTAATAAAAAAAAACAGATAACAATATTGTATATACAGACAGAATAACACAGGTGTATCAGAATCAAAAGGTGGCACATGTGCAAAAATAGAATACAGAGAATAAGTTTTGTCTGCCTCCCTCCGTCCATGTCGGTCAGATAAAATGCTAAAACAGTGTCTCACTCCTCCGTAAGAAGCTTCCAGTTTTGTTTGGAGAGCGCTGCAGCTACTAGGGAACATGCATTACAAAGCAGGAGCACTTGACTGACTAAGCTGGATGTCATCGTCTCAGAGAGAAAGAGAGAGAGAGATAGAAAGAGAGATTTTTTTTGATTTTGAAAAAACCTTTATTTTCAAAAGAAAATTAATCGTTCTTTCAAAAGTTTTTTACAAATGTACAATATAAACACTCATATAAACATATATACATATACACCTACACATATACATATATACACATATGTATATTCACATACCTACATACATATACACTATCTTATGAGAACACAGAGTGAAAGATGAGCTCCCCCTCCTTCACTGAGCAGACAGCCGTGGTGCAACACCACTGGTCCTCAAAGTCTTCCAAGGTCTCCATCAGAGAGTGGAACCTGAAGTCCACTCTCACTCTGGCCTTCACCAGACACACAAACAGCTGGGACATCTCTAACCCACACACATTTTCCATTTGGTTTTTTCTGCTTTTATAGATCGACATTTTGGCCTGTCCAACAATAAAATTCAACAATTGCCACTTTTTTGCATTTCGTTTTTTGTAGCCAGCACCAAAAATAAAAGCAGTCTCAGTAAAAACCTCCCCACAGTCTAAAAACACAGTCTTTAAAATGTTAAAAAGAGGTTTCAGTCTGAAGCAGTCCAGGTAACAGTGCGTGATTGTTTCTCTGTGTGGACAGAAAGGACACGAGGATGACACGGTGGGATTAATCCTGGACAGGAAGAGGTTCACTGCCAGGGCCCCGTGGAGGATCCTCCACTGCAGGTCTCCAGTCCTCTTGTTCAATGGAGGTTTATATAAAAGCCTCCACACCGGTTTGCTGTTTTGTGGCAGTCTTTCGTTCCACACAGTGTCCTTCCTCTCACTCAACTTCTTCCGGTGTATGGCCAGAACACAGTTTTTGTATAAACTTTTCCCCGTTTGTGTGTGTAAATCAGTGACTGTGTGTGTTTGCGAGTCGGTGTGACCAATACTAAAACCAATGTCCGGAAAAGGGTCTTGCGAGTCAGGGGTTTCTATCCCATTAAAATAGTCCCGCAGCATCTCTGTTTCCCCATTGTCCAGTCTGTTGTTCCACTCATTCAGAACGGCCCTGGTGTGGCGGGCCGACCTCAGGCCCAGCAGAGAGGCCACTGCCTCCGTGTCCTGGAAACCAGGACCCGCAGCCTCCACGATCCCCTTTAACCTGGTTGCTCCAGCTCTCATCAGTCTCTCCGTGAGTCCGGGTCTGCTGCCATCCTGCAGGTCCAGCCGGGCCCCCCACACCAGAGGCTCCTCCAGGAGCCAGAACAGAGATGCTGCAGGTTCCAGTCTGGTCCATTTAAAAAGTTTCCATGCTTTAAAAAGTCCTTGATAAAATGGAGGCAAGTTAGGCAAAGAAATAAAACCAC
This sequence comes from Cottus gobio, assembly GCA_023566465.1. Lineage (NCBI taxonomy): Eukaryota > Metazoa > Chordata > Actinopteri > Perciformes > Cottidae > Cottus > Cottus gobio. The sequence goes on along the minus strand of CM042218.1, from coordinate 9,438,330 downwards.
AGTCCACTAAAAACAAAGAAGCATCGAGACTCAGACCTGCAACCCCCCTTAAAATGGTGCTGGCTACTGGCCTCCAGACGACATCATCATCCCCATATAAAAACCTCTGTACAAACTGAATTCTAAAAGCAGCTGTCCGGCTCTCTAGGTCTACCAGTCCTTGCCCCCCCTCCTCCTTTGGCAGGTATAGAACACTCTGAGGAACCCAGTGCAACTTGTCCCAAAAAAACTTTAAAATGATGGCCTGTATTTTCTTTAAAAGACCAGCCGGGGGCTCCAAGCATCTGAGCTTGTGCCAGAGACCGGATGCTACCAGATTGTTAGCGATTAGCACCCGGCCTCTGTATGACATGTGGGGGAGCAGCCACCTCCATTTATTCAGCTTCCCCTCCACTTTTCCAATCGCTCCTTCCCAATTCATGTCTGTACTTCTTTTATCCCCCAGGTAAACCCCAAGGTACTTCAGCCCCCCCCTCTTCCAGTCCAGCCCACCTGGAAGCTGAGGGAGGCCTCCAGCCCATCTCCCCACTGCCATGGCTTCACTCTTGGCCCAGTTTACTTTGGCAGATGATATTTTCTGAAAGACATTAACAATCTGACCCAACTTATCAACATCTTGTTGATTTTGTATAAAAACAATGATGTCGTCTGCATAGGCTGATACAGTAAAAGGTGTATTAGAACCAGGTAAAAACAGGCCATTAATGCAAGAGCGGACATTGTGCAACATAGGTTCAATAGCCAAAGCATACAACATACCTGACATCGAGCAGCCTTGTCGGATCCCCCTGGTCACCTTGAAAGGTTTACACAAACCACCATTAATTTTCAGCACACTCTCAATGTTCTCATACATTACCTTTATCTTGGCGATGAAACCAGGGCTGAGGCCGAACCTCTCCAGCACCCTCCACAGGTAACGGTGCTCAACCCGGTCAAACGCTTTTTCCTGGTCCAATGAAACCAGACCAGTATCTAAACCCAAAGAACCAGAGACTGTCAAAATATCCCGAATTAGTGACACATTGTCAACAATGGACCTGCCGGGCACACAGTACGTTTGAGTCTTGTGGATGACCCGGTCCAGAACTTGCCTCAGCCTAGAGGCCAGGACTTTGGACAGCAGCTTATAGTCTGAACACAACAGAGAGACCGGCCTCCAGTTCTTAATGTCCATCAAGTCACCCTTCTTAGGGAGGAGAGTTAAAACTGCTCTCCTACAGCTCTGAGGAAGTGAGCAAACCGTAAAACACTCATCGAACACATCTAAAATGTCCGTTTTCATTTCCTCCCAGAAAGTCTTGTAAAACTCCGGGGGGAGACCATCAATACCAGGGGCCTTTCCTCCTTGCATGCTCTTCAGTGCTCTGGAAACCTCCTCCTCAGTCAGGGGCCCCTCCAACTCCTCATTATCGTCCCCAGAAACAGTGGGCAGGCCTCTGCAGAACATGGTGAAGGCATCTTCGTCTTCTTCGTACTCCGTGCTGTACAGGTCGGAGTAGAACTCCACGGCTCTCTGTCGGATCTGTGGAGCTGTGGTCAGCTGCTGTCCTCTCTCTGATCTCAGAGCATGGATCATCCTGCTCTGTCCATTCTTCTTCTCCAGACTGAAGAAGAACTTGGTTGGAGAGTCCATTAGAGCAGCGCTCTGGAAACGGGACCGGATCAGCGCCCCCTGTGCTTTCAAGCCCAGCAGGTCTGCCAAGATGGCTTTTTTAGACTTGAGGTCCTCAAAACAACCTCGATTTCCTGTGGACTCTGCAGAACTCTGCAGGTCCACTATGGTTATCTCTAGATCGTTCATAGACTTGGCAATGTCTCGAGAAACATTGAGAGTGTACTGTTGACAAAGCTGCTTGATGTCAGCCTTTCCAACGTCCCACCACTGCCTCAGTGAACTAAACTCTCCTTTCCTGTCTCTAAAACCCCTCCAAAAAAAAATAAAAACATCTCTAAAATGGGCATCTAAAAGCAAAGCAGTGTTAAAATGCCAATATGCAGATCTGGGTTTTATATTGGCAATAAAAACCTCACAATACACACAAGAATGATCAGAAAAACCAACAGGTAAAATAGTGCACCCTCTAAAAATATTAAAATGATGCTTAAAACAATAAAACCTGTCTAATCTGGCCATGGTTAACCGATTCTCTGTGCTGTGGACCCACGTGTACTGTCGTTGCTGTGCATGGCGTTCTCTCCACACGTCTGAGAGACCGTGTGTCTGCATCAGCTGCCGCATGGCTCCTTTAGAAGCAGCATGTGGTTCTCTATGATTCCTGTCTAAATCATCATCATTTGTACAGTTAAAATCTCCGCCTAAAAATAAAAACTCCTCTGGTTCACACTCACTTAAAACCTTACTGAGCTCCTTTAAAAAAAGAACTCTATCGGGTCCGGAGTTTGGAGCGTATATATTTATAAACACCAGATTAAAAACCTCATACTTTGCTCTGACGACTAAAAGTCTGCCCTGTACTCGTTCCTCTACAGTGTGGGACTTTGGTAGAAAGTCTTTAGCGAAGAGGAGTGCTACTCCTCCGCTGATGCTGCTAAAATGACTTAAAACCACCCCCCCATCCCATTCCCTCCTCCAGTCTGTCTCGTTTGAAGTGTCGCTGTGCGTTTCCTGTAACATTGCAATATTTATGCCTTTAAGCTTTAAAAACTCAAAGAGACACGCCCTCTTCTTTACATCTCTGCCTCCATTAATATTCAGAGAGGAGATTTTAAAATTGCTCATAATAATAAAAGTGAGGAGAGATCCAACCAAAACACACAAAAAAATGAAGATTGACAGCAGACGGACTGTCTTACTTTTCCTGTCTATCTTCATCATTCAAAAGCTCGGTTTTAATTCTCTGAACCATTTTCTTTAAACGGAAAAATTCCGGCATCGTGAAGCCTCCTTCACCTCTCAGATTCATCTGTTTTTTAATCGATATCAACAACAACCTTTTGTTTTCAAAATATTCTTCAAGTTTTACATTTTTACTGTTTTTGGTTTTTTGAAGGAACTCCCTGATTTCTTGGACCTGGTACAGTTCTCCCTGCAGCGAACCAACCGAGACCTGAGAGTCAGTAAAATCCTCACTGGCTGTATTATCCTCTTCCTCCTCTTTCTCCTCATCATCAACATCCTCTACCTCGTCCTGCCCTTCCTCCTCCATCTCCACCACCTCCCCTTCCTCCTCCTCCTCCTCTTCCTCCTCTTCCCTCACTGCCACTTTTTTGGCCTGTGAACATGTGTTCTTGTCCTTCTGTTTCCTTTTTTTTGCAGCTATTTTGCCAACATCATTTCCTCTCTTATCAACCTCCTCGTTCCTCACTCTGTCCACTGTCACTACAGGGATGACGCTGCTCTCAGCCTCAGCTGATTGGTCGATCCCACCTGCCTGTTCCCCACACACACCTACACCTGATTTTTGTTTTTGTTTTTGTTTTTCTTCACCCACTACACTCTCCCCTGTACCACTAACACCCCCATTGCCCTTCTCTCCCACTTCATCCACCCCCTCACCCGGTGTATCAACAGAACTCACCCGGTGCGTCTGGTCGGACACGGCATCGCCGCCCCGCTGTGCAGCGCCCGGAGCGGGCATCGGCCGCTCGGACGCGGCAGCTGGCACCGGGGCCGCAGCCCCCCCGGACGGTGGAGAGTCCGGGGGAGCGGAGGACGGCCCCGCCCCGGCACCGTCAGCCCCCCCCGGACCGGGAGGATTCGGATCCCCTCGTCTCGGGCAGGCTCTCACCGTGTGGCCCACCTCTCCACAACCAAAGCATTTCATCTCTGCTGAGGTTGCGAAAATCACGTAATCATAATCATCTACTTTCACATGAAAGCGGAGGTTCAGCTCCTCATTCCGATGGTTCAGTATCATATAAAGCTGTCTCCGGTGAGACACTACGTGCTTCAGTAACGGAGATTTACATCCAGACAAGATCTTTTTAACGGGAGAAACTATTTTCCCGTGTCTGGACAACTCTCTACTGAGAAACCCATCAGAGATGAACGGTGGGACGTTAGACAGGATCACCTTCGTCGCTGGTTGTGTCAGCGGCAGCACCTGAACAAACATTTCACACACGGTGAGGCCCGCCTCGATGACTTGGTTCACCTTCTCCACCCGGTCCAGGAAGATGACCACGCCGCCGCTCATCCGAGCGGCCGACATAATACTACAGTGCCCGACCTTCTCCCCCACAGCTAGACTAACGTCCTCCACGCTGCACGGGAAACTAGGACAGATCTTAATGCCGTGCTTCCTAGTGAGCGTGGAGAACCCCTCTCCATTCACCATGGCGGCTGCACACGCCGACCGGCGAGACGCCGGCAGGAGACAAACCACCCAAATAAACCCAAACTAACCACCAAAAAGTATTACAAATTAAATATAAAGTGACCTATACCATTAACCTAAACAATACTAAGAAAAAAAATCGAAAACAGAAATTATAAAAGTAAAAAAACCTACAAATACTGCAGCTCACTCACACACGCTCTCAGCACGCTCTCACTCAGAGAGAGAGAGAGAGAGAGAGAGAGTGCAGGGGCCTGGAACAACACTCACCACTGACTGTCAGCTGCACAGTCATCTGAAATGGCTGCATGTGTCAACACCTCCAAGAATCACTGTTCCTACTTCTGTGTGTGTGTGTGTGCATGTGTGTGTGTGTGTGTGTGTGTGTGTGTGTGTGTGTGTGTGTGTGTGTGTGTGTGTGTGTGTGTGTCGTCACCTGAGCGCACAGCACTAGCAGCAGTCAGGGATCTGACGGGTATAAATCAGTATGTTTTGCAGAGGCGTACGTGTGCGTGCATGCATGCATGTCATCCCCTACGAAGATGTTCTTACCTCGCCATAAATAATCTGCAGCATCTAAGATGTGTAGAGTGTTGGTACACACACTTGTGCGAATTTGTGTGTTACAAATGTGTGCTCCTGCATAATGTATTAACAGGATGTGATGGATGCCACTTGCAATATAATAAGAATGCTATGAAAAGAGGATGTGCTGACATAACCTTAAAGTAGCTTTAATCTATCTGGGAGTGTCATAAATAAACTGTAACAGCTTGTTCCGCATCTTTATTAATAATATGTGATGTTTACACTGTGTGACCCTATTGTGTATGATTTGTGCACCCCAGCATATTTGGTACCTTAACACATGTTGGGATCTCTACAATAATTCAGTTGTAGCCAGTATTCAGATGTTGGGGTTATAACGACTAAACCACAAGCAGGTTGATGCCTGTTAAAGGAGTCGTTTGATATTTTGGGACATTTGCCTATTTACTTTCTAGTGAATGAGAAGATGCACTTTCACATTTGCGCATTAAAGCTACAGCCAGAAGATGTTAGCATAGCCTAGCATAAAGACTGGGACCAGAGGGAACCGTTAGCCTGGCTCTCTCCAAAGACGACAAAATAATAAATCAAATACCTAGAAGCGGCTTTAATTATTATTAAGAAACAAAGTGTTTAAGTTCTCTTTTAAGGGAGACTGCAATTAGGCGCCATCATTGTTTCCTCATTGATTGTAGACATCAGTTTCAAACACTTGCTTCCACTTTATTGCCATGTCATCGAGAGAGAGAGAGAGAGAGAGAGAGAGAGAGAGAGAGAGAGAGAGAGAGAGAGAGAGAGAGAGAGAGAGAGAGAGAGAGAGAGAGAGAGAGAGAGAGAGAGAGAGAGAGAGAGAGAGAGAGAGAGAGAGAGAGAGAGAGAGAGGACTAGTGAGAGAGGACATAGTTATATTCCAACACTACAATCTGACTCCAAAAACAACAAAACAGACTTAAAATGAAATCAAAATGAATGTTGAAAAGCGTGAGTTGTGCATTAAAAAAGAACCTATTTGCATATTTCACAGCTTGAAAGGATAGCTCTGCCATATTGTTGTTCTTGAGGTAATTGATTTCTAGCATCTTATTCTTTTGGACGAAATGTCCCCTCGAAGAAAATGACCCCATGACACCGCCTGGCCCTTCTGGTGACCTCTTCACAGTAAAGAAAAGTACTCAGGGGATTTAAAGTACTCTACACCCCATTTAACGCTACCGAGCCTTCAGAAAATTAACCACCCATGAGAATATTTGAATGTGCTGTTGGTGCTGGCTAGCGGAGGTGAAGCTGAGATCAGTGTTTGGCATGCTGTGCCCCTCCAGGTCGGGCAGAGTTTAGCCACGCAGCGAGGGAGCAGAGCCCCGCACAATGTTGTGCTCAGGTTTGCTCAGGTGAGATGAGGGCATGGATCATCTCCTCTTTTTAAGTGGGAGTGGTGCTGGTGTTAGTGGGAGCCCTGGCTATGGGAATGAGGTCATGACACAGGGACTCCAGCGCTCCCCCTCGGCTCCGTCGGGCCCTGAGGCTCCCTCACATCTGTGTGCTGTCTGACCCAGCGGCAGGCAGCTGCTCCCTCTCATTATACCCCCTAATGGATGGATCCGTTTCCCTGTGACCTCATCCTGCCTCCACAACAACATCCCACCATCGCTCCGGCCCGATACTCCTTCATCCAGGCACGGCCCCCTTTTTTCTTCCAACGTCTGAAGCGCTGAGAAGGCACAACTTGGCCTTCAGTGGAAACGAGGCCTTAGATTACATACACACTTCAATAGCAGAGCACACAGAGATGTGTTTTCCTTTACAATAGAAGCAAAACGCATACACATACAAAAGTTGAGGCAGCCTGCTATTATTAACATCAAATACCCATCCCATCCCCCCACACACACACACAGATATTTTTTTTTCTTTTTCTTTAAAACACGTTTCACTGAAAGACATATCACCTTCATGTCTTCATTCCTTTGAGATCTCTCCACAGTTATCCATGGCTGTGACTGCTTTCACTGATCGTGGCTGGTTATGTGTGTGTGTGTGTGTGTGTGTGTGTGTGTGTGTGTTTGTGAGCATCTGCATTTATCTTGTGTCCAGAGTATTGAAAGGGCAAAGAAAAAGCGGGAGAAGAAAAAGGAGCTATGTTCCCTCCAGAGCTATCCACCTGCGTTTGCCGCTGAGCAAACACACGCTTTTGTCACGACTGGAGAACGGCTCGCGGTTTGCTCTTTGGAATTGAATTTCAAGTTCTCTCGGCTCTTTTGAATTTGCCACAGAAGGCAGAGCGAGCTATCATCACGGCCTCCCATGGCGGCTTCTCCCGGAGGCGTGATGGATAGAATCAGTAATGCATCGGTGTTCCCCAGATATTTGTCTTTATCATTAGCACAAGCTCGCTGCGTTTGAAGCGCTGGGCGAGAAGCCGGCTCCGACCATTTGTAGGCGGGGAGGATTTTTTTTTTCTTCAGCGAGCTCATCTCCTTTCATCATGTCTCCCCTCAACTCATCTCAGACTCGCCGAGATGCAGATTGAGGAATTGCTCTTTTATTACACAGCTTCCGTGTTTATTACCGAGCGGCATGATTCATCACTCCCATTGGGGAGCCGCAGAACAGCAGACCTGTCAATCAGCAAAAGCGGCTGTTCGGGCACGCCTGGTGATCAATGGCTTGAGGTGCGGACCAAAAAAGAGGGAAACGGTGCAAAAGAAGATGAAGAAAGAAGCAGAGAGTCCATGATAATCTCCTCTGCAGATGGAGGGAAGCAAAGAAACATTGAAAATGGGAGGTATTATGGTCCTTGTGATGAGCCAGTGGATCTTGAATGCATGGCAGTGATGCAATTCTTGGGATACTTGAGTGCGTGAAGGGGGTTAAAGGTTGGATGAGGGGGCGGGGTGGGGGGTGGAGGGGTGGGAGGGCTCGACAGACAGACAGAAAAAGTCACAAAATAAAAGCACAACGGCAAAACATTTGATTGCCAGGCAACAGGGCTCCAAGCAATGATAGTATTGAGTTATGAAGAATGGCGGCGCATGACTCGACTTCCCCGATCCGGTTTCAGGACGGTGTCAGCGCTGTGCGGCGGGCGGACAAAGACCGAGAGGTTTCCACCTGTCAGGATTTGTCAGGGCCAGTGAACAATGTTACTGGCTGCTGAAGTCTTGGTCTCGAGGGGCCTGACCCTGGCTTATCATCGGGGGCCCTCAGACTGGGCTAAGGTTTAGAGGTCTCTTGTTAGTTTTGGGGTCCATCCAAGTCATTTACACAGCATGTAATGTAAAGATGAGCTCATTATGTTGTCTTATCACATGTCTGCGTGAGGCGGTTCATAGGCTGAGAGGATTAAGACAGAAAGTAGGGGAAGAGAAGACGTGTGAAGACTTGTGAAGATTACTTAAGTCAAATAAAAGTACCAAACCACTTGCATTAAAAGTAAAAGGGTCACATTGAAAGTCCGACTTCAGTAAAAGTATAATTAGCTAAATGTACACTTAGAGACCCACATAGACGTGCTTTGGTTGTTTTAGGTGTACAGGGGATGTAAGTGGGATACATCATCTTAAAGCTGGGAACCTGAAGGTTATATACATCATACATCTGAGAGAAAAATTAAATGTGAAATTGTAAAAGGAATACTACGATGGAAGTTTATGATGGTCATTTCCATGCTTACTTATGTTTCATACATTTGTGGTCAATTTAATATTGTTTTACTACTTGAGAATTGATGGAAATAATCAAAAATACCCCTAAAATAACTCTTAAAGACACAAAGACCTTGAGGAACACTAGAAAAAGTCGTGCTGTGGTTTGGAATCTAAAACTTTTGAAATTTGAAGGTTTCTGTAAGAATTGCATTTCTCAGTGATTGGATGGCAAGCTGCTCAGAACGATTGTTGTCAATGCACCAAAGAAAGCCATAAATCCTCTAAATGCTCTATAGGCAGCTTATTACAATCCATATTTGCGTGTATTCCTATGGTGCAACCTGTAGCCAAATATAACAATATCACATGAAAATCCATTTTCTTTTAGCCACGAGTGGTTTGGACCAATCAGCATCCAGGGAGGTGCTACCATAATGTATGATTTATCCAATAACCTCCCAAAAAAAACTCTGCTACTCTCTTTACTTTCTTTTATGAAACATTTCATAATTCTACCTAATGGGCCCAAAACTGTTAAATGACACCATCTAGGTTTATAGGGGATTTGTTTCTTGGCCGAAACGCCATTTCACTCTTATATTCACTCTTATATTTCATCATTATCATTCCTTGTCCTGCTCAGTATTTTATGTGTGTCTGTGTGTGTTTACACAATGTGGCCCGCAGAAGTGTATCCGTCTGTCAGTCAATTTGTCCAACCCGTCAGCTGACAAGGCCGTTATGGTTTCCTTACATTATGGTTTTGACAGTTCATCACCTCCAACCTCACCGAGAGCGTCGTCCTCCGACTTCCATCAACTCCGGCCCGTTCCCCCTCACTTACACTTCATTTCCCATCAAAATATTTCATTTTACATCACAGAAGCATGTTCCATCATATCAAATGTTCCCCTGACTCACGTCTGAGCTACAGAATCAGATGCTGTGCAGTGCTCCCACTCAACGAGCCTTCACTGCGGCTGCTGTGGTTCAAGCCTGAGGCCATCTGATTCAAACCAGGTAGCAGCACACAGCCGGCAGCGGGATCCCTCGGATGTGCAGCTGAAAAACACTTCCTCAGATAGCTGTCCAAATAAGAGGTTGAGCCCTCGAAAAACAAAGTGTACGCTCTGATGCTGATTACAGTGAGCACGCATACCAGATGGGAAGTAAACATGTACTGTAGCATGCAATGAGCCTGCGTGGTATTTTCACCCATTCCAACCAGTAGATTTAAGCTTGCAACATGTGTGTTTATCTTCCACTAAGCCGCTAAATTACTTGTAAAGTCACACTGAGAAGGAACCCAGAGTTGGCTGCTTGTTGGCCGGTTACTCAACGTTGCAAAAATAATTATAGGACCGAAGATCTACCTGTGTCTTCAATGTATATGTGTGTGTTTATGTGTTGCTTAAACAAGTATATTTAGTTATGCATGATGAACAGGGTGTGATTATGTACACGTGTGTGTGCTTTTGGATATTAGTCAATGTATGTGTAATTCATGGGTGTACATGTTTTGGGATTATTTATGTTTAAAGGCAGATTTAATGTATGTATGTACCACTTATCTTAATGTATCATTCTACACTAACGCACATAGGAAATATGTTTATAAATACTTATATCCAAGCAATGATTGATTGCAACTAATGATTACTTTCATCATCCATGAGAGTTTCTTTTTCAGTAATGCTTTATTTTATGAATGTGATATCCAGTAATTACCTATTTAGTTCCCTGTAAAATGAAATGTAATTTGGTACTAAGCAAAGGCAGGATGGAGACAAAAGTATTTGATGTATATTTGATGTATATTTGAGTTGACCAAATATTCTTTCATGCGTTAGGTGAGTGGATCAATACCACTATCATGACAGTTCAATATGACCTTGGTGTGACTTATAACATACTGACTGGAACCATGGGGCTCCTGGAAGTCTAAAGGAAATAGTCCAGCACATAAACCACAGTAAAAAGCACAACTTTTATGGATTAAACAAACAAGACCTAATGTGTTGGTGAGCTTAAGAGGTGCTCGTGAGAGTTTTCATTGATTACAGTTTGTATGCTAACATAAGTGTATGCTAGCTGGCTTTCTTTTCAATTCATTCAAAATTCACTAACCCCCAAAGGTGATGTCTGGAATTTATATTGAATCATACGCAAAAAATGTTCAAACTAGAGAAGTTAGAAGCAGTGAATGTTATACAGATGCAGCCACAAATCCTGCTGGGAGATAATCTATAATGAAAATAGTTATTTTATTGATTTGCTTCAGCACTATTTCACTCTATAATATGTATTTAATGAAGTAAAATGCACCAAACAAGTATTATTTTACAATAATATAATTAAATTGGTATACAATCTTAAATACTTTATTCTTTATCATTTTTGTAGGGGTTTTCAGTTTCTTTATAAGTCAACGGGAGGAAAAATATTTAGGCTTTTTTTCAATTTTTTTGAAAGTGAAAAAAGAAAAAAACCTTCCTCAGCCTAATTATTTTTTAACACTCCCTCAGAAATGTTGTCTCTATATGTAATACCTTTGTGGTCTCTTTTTAATTAATGTGACATTCAATCCCAGGCTTGGGCAGCATGGCATACAGGAGGTTTGGAGACGACTCACAATATCTCCCTTCTTCTCTTGGTCGATGTCAGGGTGAGGCAGCAGACTTAACACTCCCCGTGCTGACAGCATGGGGCCTTGTCTGATAAGACAAGCCTGCTGCTCGCCTGGGCGGCCCGGTGCAGCTCCCCTGACACCTGCTGCAGCTCTTACTCGCCTGTGGTGTCAAACGCCTTACATAGATGTTATCTGAGCAACACTTCCTGCTTTAAATGCAGGCGTGGTTTGTGGCATGGACCCACCTGAGCTGTGCTTGTGAGTGTACTTATTAAAAGCCGATTTATGGTTGTCAATGCAGCTTGAAACTGGGGTTTTCAAAATAAAATGTATTATAAAATATGAATATCATGAAAACATGGCCTTCTTAATTCATTCACTTTATTGTGTTTCCCTATAACAATGTAAATGCCATGAGTAACGCTCTGACTCTCTGAATGTGTTATCTGTCTCCGAGGAGCCTCACATTTCAGAGTTCCCTTCTCAAGTTCTTGCTATCAGTGCTTCATCTTGAAAGACTACCTGTCACACACCTCGATTTCATCCATGACTGGCTTTGTCAGCTGGCAGTAGGAGGACAGATTAATCTACTGTTTATTTAGCTTGCCAGGACAATCTGTCTCTTGCTCAGCAGAGAGTGATATTGGATCCTTTCTGCCGTATACATACCAGTAATGTCACACTGAAACTTTCTTGTCAGGTGCCTTTGTGTCCTGTTCCATTCATTTAAAGCGACTAGAGTGAACCTTCAACACCTTGTTTAGCAACATTACAAGCAGCCAACTGGGTCAAAGGTCAAAGGCAGCAGGATACTGACAATCGGAAGAAACGCTGTTGAGAATATTCATGAACAGAATAGAAGAGGATTTACTAATATATTTTTGCTGCTTCTCCTAATCTCTTTCCCTTCTGTACCCACATTTTGGAAAGACACGTTTAGTCATATTATGACTAGTTGTCTGCTTCAAAATGATGTTAGCAAGATAATCTGCTTGATTCATGTAAACTGACCTGTAGATGCAATTAAGATAGCACGACTTCCCTGTATATATTATCAATATTATATTGTCTTCATCCACAATGTGTCATTTAAGATTTATAACAGGCAGTTTACGCAGTTCACACAGGCAGATACATTTCATAATTCAATAATACACAAGTGCAGATGCAGCACCTGCACAAATACCTCCAAGAGAGTTGCCTGCAGTGCCAATAAATACACACTGATACTTACCTTCGTTGTGAGCTTTAATGTGAGTCAGCGTTTGTGCACAACTTTTAACCAGCTTCGGCATATTTACGAGAGCTGTGATTAAGGCTTGCTCAGATGTCAAAAGGGTTACATTGGCACGGAAACGTCTCGCTCTGTCAGCTTTTTTGGTTCTGTCTCAAAGGCTCTTGTCTACAGTTTGATGGCAACAAACAACGTTTTGGCAAACAGAAAGCTTGCACACGTTGCCACAATGATTATGTCTTTTCTTTTGTTGGATTAACCCATTGTTGCCCACTTGAGGATGTGGCAAGTGACTGGTTTCTCCAAGACAACCCACTCAACTCGGCTGTAAACAGCTCAACCAGAGTGAGACCTCAGCCAAAGCCTGGTCAGTACCTCACCTACTCCATTCAAGTCAAAACCAGCTCCCAGCAGCCTTTCCTCTGAAAGGAAAACCTCTGTTTTCAGGAACCCGGCCAACATTAACAAAGAGCGACACCATGTTCCCTGACATTCGCCGAGCACCAGCCCTCCTCCCTCCGGTGCACAGGCTTGTCAGAGAGCAGCAGGCTCAGGGTGCTGTCAATTTGAATGACTCCATGAATAGGCCCAGGCATTTTAGAGCACGCTGCTTGGCTGTAAGCTGTTTTGACATGGGCCCTAATACCTCTCTTACACTTGGCCAAAGGGTCTGGGTTCAGAGCCCTGTTCATGAGGAGGAACGCCGCCGTGTTTGGCAGCCCATAGCGTGCAGAGACAAGAAGGGTGCTTTTCCACCTGGCTGAGAGGGGATGACGGTGACATGTGGCCCACACAGGGCTGGAAGGATGTCAGTCACTGCTGCTCATCTCCCATCTCCCCCTCTGACCATGTGTCTGTCGGTCTATCACTCACTGTATGTCTGGTCTGGTTCCCTGGCAGCTGGAGAGAAGAAGGCGAGAAATAAACATGAACTATCTGGTGTGTAGGCTTACTGAAATATATATCAAAGGCAAGACCTACTGTATCCCACACACACACACACACACACAGTTATGCTAAACTCATGTCAAAAGCAGTGAGCAGCAATCATTGCGAGGCTCATTTAAAGACAAACTCTTCTAAAAGCAGGAGATTTAACTCGGCCAATCACAATGTGATTTAAGTCAGTCTTGGTACCCATCATTGCACTGTCACTGGCATTAGTCTAATGTTAAAAGCTTCTCATCTACCTTAAAGTGTAAATGTGTATGTGAGCATAAATATGGCCAGAATGATGGAAAATCAACATAATTTCAAAATAAAATGTGTCAATGACTGAGCCAGGGTTACAAGTTGTATTCCCACTAGATCCTTAGTGACATAAGATGAATGCATTCATGGTAATATTCTATCATAAAAGTTTGGATAAACACATCCCCCAAATATCATGTGCTGAATATAAAAGTTGGAAAGTCATAAAAAAAGCTTGGCAGGTTGAGGCAACAGATTGTTCTTGAGGTGAAGAAGTTGATGGAGGATAAAACCCAACCAACATGTGCATTTATTGAACCCACATCTGTATTGGGAGAATAGTTTAGTCTGACATGCATTATTATGATTTCAAGTACACAAATCAACAGTACAATTATATCAATATCAATAATGTTTTTCTTCATAATTTATTTAAGTCAATGGTAGGGATATATATACAAGGGATATATTGAAAATTTAAATGATTTAGAACCGTATTTTATACATAATCTTTGAACTTTAATACAAATATTCTGACAAGAATTGTGTTTAAAGTTAAAACAATTGACACACCTGCTCATTGTTGCTGTGGCAGCACTTGTGGGTATCGTTGGTAACTGCATGTGGATATAAATGCAGGTGCCTCTTTACAACCACTGGGGACAGCATATATTTACTCACCTTTTAGCTTTTTGAGCCTACCGACTCGTGATGAAAATCCATGTCTCTTTAGCTGCTAAATGCTCGAGCAGCTAGTCGCTAACGCTGTTTGTTTGCTGTTTGGTGCCGTGTTAGTAGCTTGTGTTTATTATTGTTTAGAGTTTATTCCTCGAGAACGCCAGTCTGTAACATCTGGAAACAAGGCCGATGAAAGCTGAAGCAAAACAATGAAGCATGCCATGAACCAAAAATACTGAGATGAAAGATGCAAAAATCATCTGCAGAGATGAAGGGAACAACCTTATTAATTGTATTCACTGTTCTTAGACAAATGTTGATTAGAGAAGCTGTATTATGATAAAAAACGATTCTGGCTTTTATTCTACAGTATATACAATACATATTAATTATATACTAATTTCTATGGTTTACTTTTTCTGAAAATTATAGAACCAGTCAATATACTGCCTTATTAGTTGTTTTAAAAAGAAAAATCCTTTTAATATCCCAATATTGCTACTTTAATTACATATTGATAATAGAATAGCTGAGAACATTATTATTTAATTTCCCCTCACGAGACACTAAAGTCCAGTCCTGCTGGACCAATGGAGCCGCGTGCTTGCGTCGTGAATGAACGTGTGCAGTGACTCAAACTGTAAACTCCTATTTCAACATGCAAATAATCTTAATCTTGAATAAATAAGGGCACATGGCTAAATGGTTGTAGTGATAAAGTGGACTAAGCTCCATAGAAGCTAAGGTAACACAAACGCGGCGGGTAATGCCGACAGATAAGACCGGTTTGATCCACTGTGTGCGCTGCAGACCGGAGGCCCTGTGATGCTTTCTCTGTGTTGATAAAAGCCAGACCACAGCAAGGCCGAGCAATCAGCTCCCACAGTGAGTTGCTCACTCTGCCAAACGTGTTTCTGATGACTCGCTTGTTTGTTTATTGGTGGCTTGTCTCTTTGGAATCTGAGACGTGATCTTACAGTAACCCGGTGACGAAACGAGAGACGTGTTCAGGTCTCCTCTGTTTGATTCTTTGTCCGGATATCACAGGTGGAGATCAAGCTCTACTTGTAGATAGGTATGGCAGGTAGGATGTTACGTAATGGGGAATCCTTTTATGCATTTCATTCTAAACTCTTCTGATTGTGAAGGGTTTGTTCACATCAACGTGGCACATGGTTTGCATTCGTGTGATTTTGTCTAATTGCACTGAGATGTAATTAAAATGAACTCAAATACTTTTCTTTTCAATAGGAGCAGGCAGAGGGATTGAAAGATACAAAAAAAAAAAAACGTTGTTCCTAAACTGGACCCAAACTGAACAGTGCTGACTCACTGCTTCAAACAGACAAATGATCAGCCAAACATTTTCTCTCCCTTTCTAAGAAAACCCACAATAGCTGCTTCCAGGAGCTCAGCCGGCTCAGCTATGCATTACTGCCATCTAATGGTCAGGGAACTACCAAACACTGACTTTGTACACTAACTGTGCCAGTTATTATATATTATATATCCCTGTAAATTAATCTGGTTTCATGTTTTACATGCACAAGTGGCACATGCATTTGTTTGAATTACTATTAATGATGTACTGTTTAAAAAAGGATAAGCAAAATCCCTGCTCCCAACACAGCGACCGAGGTGGTCTCTCTCTGATTATCTTTCATGTGCATGTGTGTGTTCCTAATTCTTTTATGCTCGGACACCTGTCTAATTATTGTTTCGCAACAATTAAAATCATGAACTTATTCAACCTTATCTCATCACCCCCACCCCTTTTGTAGCCGCAACGTAAAGCTCCTCAAGCGCTTTTGTGCCCTAATTACATCTATCAAACATCAAATAATGGCTGCAGCTGGCTCGTGTCTGTGTGTGCAGTGCCATAACTCATAAACATTGCATTATCACAAAAGCAAAAGCACAATAGGGACTGCGAAGAGTATCGGTTTCACAAGCACTGGTTAAATAGAGCTCCAAATGTAAGAAAATACTGGCTGTGTGGCGGTGGGGAGGTAAACACACACTTAAAAGCAGCACGTTGATACACTGTATCCGCTGTCAGAACAATTCACCTGCCGCCATCGCTCAGCGCCGCCATTCACGGCCTCACCCTCTCCTTTCTGCCAGCGCAAATTGACGTGTCATCACTTGACTTTATTGATCAAACCTCAGGTGCAAAGTGGTGGCCGCCGCTGAACACCTAACCTAATTTTTTATTTTTTTTCCCCCCGAGCATTTAAAAAGCCTCGCTGTTTCTTCAATGTGACGCTCTCTGGTCTCTTTGGAGTCCGGCGTGGGTAAACACGAGGCTGAAAGCTGCCGCCGGCTCCTTTAGAAAGCACCGCACAACTTGCTTCAACTGTAGCTGTCTGGCTTTCAGTGCCATGCAAACACAGGGCTAATGTGATCCTGGTAACCCCGGTGCCCACGGTGGTCACACGAGTGTTGTCTGCTGACAGCTTCTGTTAAGACTCTATTGTGTGGACATAGCCGGGGAAGACAAGAGGGGAGGTAGTTAAAAGCACAAAGGGGGACATGGGTACACACTCCTCTCTTTCTCTCTCTCATCACAGCTGCCTTTTCTTCTAGCTGCTGCCGTGCCGACCGTCCTACATGAATCGGGATCCCCGGGCCTCCCCTCCGCTCCTGAGGACGGAGGGGGAGGCTGGCGAGTGGAGAGAGGGGGGGCGGGCTCACCAAACTCCCGGACCTCCAAAGACAGGTGCAGGCCAAGATATGAGAGACTCCTCGAGGTGCAGACAGATAAGTTGCTCTGAGAGACTCTGGTTGGAGCTCAGTGGCTTCCTCAGTGGCTCTGTGCCGCTCTTCCCCTGGTCATTTGTCTCCGTAGTTTGTCTTGACAAGACACCTTGAAATGCATGTTGCTTTTGTCAGAGATGTTTTTCAATATTGAGTTCTGTTAAAAGCTAACTTCATCCTAATCTAATTTACTTTACCATGCTCAAAAAACATATATTTCTGATTACATACCCCGCTAAGTGCTAACGCTAGTGTCTTCCTTCAACAAAAGTGAGTTAATGCTAATAACTTACTTTATGTTCAGATAGACACAATTTCTCTCACGGTTAATGGACGACACATTTACGCAAATTCAAGATGTTTTTAACTTGAGCCAAAAAATGTGTTTGTGTAGTGGAACTTTATAAATACACAATATACGTATGTGCATCCGTTACGTCATGTGGTGTAAACTTAAACAATTCTACTTACTTGTGTTCTTTGGTTTGTGGAGTTCATTCCATGTTAACTCTATACAAGACTCCTTTATCAGTTACATCACGTTTAATTTAATTAATGTATTTATTTTTAGTGTGTCAGGTTTAAATTAGGTCAACTTAAACTGACCAGTTATGATTTTCACAGTTTATATTCATTCAGTTTAGTGTTGTAACAAAACATTATTATTTGACTAAATGTCCAGCTGATAGTTTACACAAGTCCTCAGAATATTTGTTAAGAAGCATTTTTAGCTCATTACCATTTTAGGGAATGTTATGTCTCTTTTACATGTCCAGGATGAACATGGTATAAATAAAAACAATATAAACTGTGTTGAGATGAGTATCCACTTCAACTAGTCCCTGTACTCTCTCTTCAAACCAGTTCAATGGTACGTGCCATATTAGTTATTATAATTTTAAGGTACATAAACAGAAATGATAATTCTAACTACTGACAGTATAAAGTTAATGATCAATAATAAACAAGTATTGGGAACTCCAAGATTTACACTCACAATGTTATGAAACTTGCTTTAGTATTTTGAGTTTTCTCAACTTGTACATATATAAAGTGCATGTGGGATATGTTTGTGTCATGGATAGTACAACCTTTGTACTTTGTAAGAAATGATGTGCAAAATGTTTCATGTCCTGTTTTGGGAGACTTAATCAGGCTTTCCATATTAAAAAATGCTATAGGTCACTGAGGTCACAGAGACAAAGGCCTTTATGAGGGGAGTGGAAGCCCTGTGTGCCAGGGATGACAGATGCCGAGACGTGATTGGCCTGTTCCTGCACGGATGGGATTCGCTGTCAACAGGTCCCAATTAGTCCAATCAGAGTGGAAGGAAATGGCACAGAAAGGATACTTTGTTAGTGCTACTGTTTGTGAAGCTGGAGGCAAAAACAAAACACAATCGCTTGTTCTTTCTTCCCACCCCACTGGGCCACGCCAGATTCTATGGGAGCAAATTAACTTTGGATTTAGACTTGTTGTAGCATCGCTTTGTTGACACTTGTTGAAGCACGGGGACTACATTGGGACAGCCTTTACATGTTGCTGTTGATGTAAAGATGGCCTTCTGCGCTGCTTTTGTGTTTCTGAAAAGGATTCAATGACCAGAAGTACTTCCTGACACAAACACGTCATCGAGGGCCTTTCAGATTGTGCACAAACACGGCGGCAATCTAACCGGCAGGCTGCAGTTTTTAATGTGAAACAACAAAATGAGATCAGGGCAGTTCAGGAGAAGTATGCACCACAGAAAATGAATGGTGAGTCATTTTTGGAAAATGAAAGCGTGCCCTGAAATTATGAGAAACATTTTGAAGCACTGCAGAGAACAAACAATCACAAAGTGATTCATTGAAAAAACACAATCCCCTCAACAATAATAACTCTAATGTGACCACACAAGCTGGAATCAGCTGCATTTCTGGAGCTGGAATACAGAGATATTTATTATATTGCTGAGATAACATAATATGTATTTTTTTGAGCAAATACCCATCTTGAGACCTTGACCTAACTAACTAATTAGCCAGCGTTTAGTGAGTGATGGGACATTGACCTTTGACCTGAGGAAGTCATTTAGATGGAGAGGCACTGAAGGTCTGATTCATGGTCAGAACATCAGAGGAGGCTTGATACCAGGGACGGCACAGGTGAGGATAGACAGGTAATTGGGGAGGTGGAGCGGGGATGTCGTCTTTCTCTGGACATGTCACATGACACATGTCTCTGGACTCCCTCCCTTGTATCTTAGATGTAGATGAAGCTGTCTCTGGATCAGTGTGTGAGAGTGCAATTTAAGAGTTACATAGCAAAAGATTAAACTAAAAGAAAAAGTTTCAATAAGTTACAAGCACAGTTGTTAAGTCTTAAACTTTGCTCCCGTGCAGCTTTAGATTAATTCTGATCATTTTATTCAGAGCTTTGCTCAAACAAAATTTTTTTAATTGGTCAACTTTGTCTCTTCTACGCAAAATCCTGTCCAATGTATAATTTCACATCCATTGATGTGATGTCACTGGCTTCTTACACAAATAGAAATGTGTTCTTTTCTGGAGACTTCTCCATTTTTCTTGGTGTAGAGGCACAGGGATTGGTGTAGAAGTCCTGTCATATTTTGTATGGCATATTATTTGGGGGCTGTCTGGGCCCTTTAAAAACACTCCTGATAATATTATTACAGACATCCTATTGGAGTGTATTGTTGTGAATGGCCAGAGGAGCAGACGGATGCCAGCTTCCCATGGCCTGATCCTGGATTCCTCAGATATGTTTTTTCCACCCTCCAACTCTACCATGACACACACTGATGTTTTTCCATAGGGTAGCAGTCTACTGCCAGATTATGAATGTTTTTTTTTTTTTTGCTCTTATGATCTCTCAGTGTTGCCATTCCAGGAAAATGTGCTTAGAAAATTACATAGTTCATGTTTCCAGTAGATAGCATTATTATTATAACAATATTCTCTATGACAAGACATAGATGGCCGCCTTATGGAACATGTTGACACCATACTGCTCACACTGACCATGATCTCTGCAAAAACACCACAGGAACTCTCTCACAAATGAGAATCAAGCTTGCTCCAATTAAAGTCCACTTCTGCTCCAAAATGTATTTGGCTTCTTTTACCAAACTTGAATGTTTGAGCCAAATGATGTATGTGCAGAGTTTGACACATTATGACATCACATTCATTGGTTGAGGAGGAGGGGGGAGGTTTCACTGTGCTGGCCTTAAATCTGTTTAACATTTGTATCTGCGATCTGATTTTGTGAGATCACACCGAGAGAAGCCAGTATTTAACTTGCACAAGCGTGATGTGAAAACTGGAAACTTGAGGTAAAGTAGACATATTCTGTCCAGCAGTTGTATTTTTTAAATGAACAATATTTGAATATTCATTCAATGATAACTGATCTTTCGGCGAGGGAGAAGGTGTAATTGTAATTGAAACATGTTCAGAGTTTTCTTCAAACATGTCTGGAGGGGATCTCTAAGAATATCAGTAATAAAACACATATAATTCCTTAATTACCCTTGTGTTAAATAATAAGATGTTATATTGACATTCAGCACCATTAGATTGTCAGATACATTTCCCCTCTGAAAAAAGATTTTTAATAGAAACCATGAGTAAAATTCTTCATAGGGCACAACCCTCTGTGATTTGTCACTTTGCGCTCTTCGAGGGCAGCTATGTTTTTGAGAAACATCTCCATCCCAGTGATCAGACAAACATCTGATTGCTTCAAACACGATTCACAATAACCTTACAAACATCTCAAAGAAACAAACTGAATTAGAAAAATAACTTTTCTCTTTTGATGGACCACTTTGCGAACACGGTACGTCTCAGGACCTTGTGACAGCCTGAACGCAGAAGTAGACATTGTTATGAAGTGCCAGTCACTGGTTTCAGTCATCGTGTTATCTAACTGTAAGGGGATACACTGAGCTTGGAGGTTATTTTAGGGTTCACGGTCACATCTAAGGATCTCAAGGATCTCTGTCTTTTTTCTTTTTGGTACGTCTGAAGGACGACGCTGAAGAATCTCTTTAAGATCAAAGCCTGGAGATCAAACACGCTGCATCCGTATGAAGAAGGAACAGTCACATGGATCTCAATCACTGTCCGTCCCAAAAAAAACAGCAGGCCGAGAGAAGCAGCTGAGTGCTGCATGTAACCAGACCCACAGGTACTGCTGTGTGCACTGCCCACAAGGTGGCCCCATGAGCCCCTGGCCCTGTGCTTTCTGTTCCCATGGCTGTTAATCAGCAGCCCTGTGGGGGCCAGTCATGGCCTGGTGGGGCCCCTGTCATCCCCCGACCAAGTCGACACAAAAAAATGTTGGCATTGTACATTTGTGTAAACCGCAGGATACATTAAATGTTGACCTTCCTGAACCAGAAATACATTTCAGAAATACCTTTCGTATTAGCCTCGTATCACGCTTGCTCAAACACACAATGTCACGAGGTCAAGGTTAGAAAAAAGATCATGGTTGGTGATAAAATAATAACGTAATTATGTGACCCAACAGCGTTGCTGGCTAAATAAATAACTACACTTAATACTCATTTCTCACGAGGCCTTTATACGCAAAGATAAGCAAGAGGAATAGCAACGTGTACCTACATGTAATAAGTATAAAGTCAACGCTTGGTTTCACATGAACAGCGGTGTCCTGGGTTTGTTTGACCCTCCACCAGCACTCCCATCCACCCTTAGCAGACGCTCACAGACTTTATGCTACATCACATGCTGTCACCGTCCATTAATGTTCGGGAGGGTTTACATTTGAGTTAATTGAAATCCAGGTGCGTCAATTCAGCTGCTAAAGGGAGCCTCCGTGTGTGGATTGGGGGGGCACTGACCAAATGTCGGTATTTGACGAACTGGGAGAAAGAACAGGTTGGTCGCTTACTTTCATTGATGCTAAAAAAGTGACATTCAACATTTACGTGGTTTGCAGAAATGTACAATGCCAAAAAAAATACCTGGATCCAAAAATCCAAAGCTGACAACTAAACCAGGGTAGGATCAGGACCAGGACTGGGCTGTCCATAGATAATGCCAGGGGATAAAAATGAATGTGGACTATTAAATATCAATGGCCTTCTTCTCAAGGCACCAAGGGTCAGCTCCATAATAAAAAAACTCTCCTCTTTTCCAAAACATTAAGCCCAAGGCATCTACTGCTGTGGGCCCAACACACAGCCTTACATAACCAGGCAGAAATGTTAAAGGGCCCTCTGAGATTTCCCCTTCGGAGAAGTCTGAGAAAGCACAGAACTATATGTCAAGTTATATGGACCATAAGATTGACTGGTCTATCATTTGGGTTGGTAAAAAATGACTTGTGACCAGTAGTAAAGGATACTTCATCCTGAGGATTAAAAGGATATGCCATGTACTCCCCAGATTTAGGTTAACATCCAAGACTGTCATCAGAAAGCACACAACAGTGGCTGCTTGATTTAAGAGCTTACAACAACCTATGATTATGTTTTCCTGCCAAGTGACCCATTGTGGTATTCAACCTCTCGCAGAAGCACAAGTGAATGTAGTTGGGCATTGTTATAGTGCTGTTTTTTTTTGACTTTGATACTCAGAAAGTGGTTTGCATGTCGTCTCCTGCAATAGTTCACATTGGTTTCTTGATGAAAAGATCAATATCACTCTCATGTCTGTGCATTAAGAGCTATTAGCTTATCATTCAGACTGGATTTAGGGGGGAAATGCTAGTTTAGCTCTATGCAACATTTGTAACATGTTGTACTTTCTTTGTTCAGTCCATATGCAAACAGATTCTTGTCTATACTCTTGTCATGCTCAGGTTTCCCTCCAGGAACCAGAAACACAAACATATGAGTGACATCAATCTGCTCATCCAACACCAGGTAAAGTAGCAAAGGTGTATCTTTTTTAGATAGGCTACGTGTGGCTACTATCCGTTTAAGGTTACATACTCTAAACAAAATAAATCTCCTTGGCCATCCAATCCATCTATAGAAAATGGAGAGAGGTCTTCAGTAAATCGGAAGTTTTCATTATTCTTTCAAGTCATCTATTGGCCTTGTTTTTTGCTGACCGGACATAAAGACAAGCATTTGCACATTATGGGAATATCTGAGAAGACGGCAACAGTAAACAGCGACTGTAAATTTAATATCAAATGTGTTTTCATTACCCATTCAGCACTTTAACTCTTTATCGACAAAAAACACCAATTGAGGAAGGTTCGCCGTTTCCATACAGCTTTTCTACGTATGGCTAGTCTCTCACGTCTCTTACCTCTGGGCTTCCTCCACCACTGAAGGCCTTTTTACAGGTGGAGGAAGTCAAGATATCTCTATCCTGAAGCTACATTCCTCCTGTTAGTCTGACTGACTGATCGGTTGCAAAGAGACCTTTGATGCTTAAGGTGATGCACAAACTAGCTTCCTCCATTTGAGCAGTCAGGATGGGACCGAACACAACCACCTGCCAGTCAAACATAATTTAGTGGAAGAGCCTATCTGGCCTGAAGCAGGGGTAGCTCCCAGCGCTCAGCATACCTGTCCAGCACTGATTGAAATAAAGTGAATGTCTGAGGGCTGACTGGCCCTGACAGATCTATGAAACAGCAGGGAGGTATAGTCACATATACACAGCCCATGTTTGTGCAAGTGGGTCTGAGAGAGTTTGATGTGGGCTGTTTAGTGTCTACTGCAGTGAACGACACACTTTCCCAGTCTTAATAAGTCCCAGCATGCATCTAAAGCACCAACACCTCTGTTTTTCTTCCAGCAGCGTTCAGTCCACACTGGCAGGGCTTCCCTTCAACAGCCAGCTGGCCACAGCAGACACAGCAGACAAATACACATGGATATATGAGAGGCTGGTGAGTTATGGGATGGCAATCATTGGTGGCGAATAAGGTATATTTCTTTATTGTACTAAGTTAAATGTAGCCTCTCTGCACAGAGATAACAACTATGTTTTTATGTCTCTTTTATATTTTTTGTTAAAGGTCCCATGGGTGCTCTAAAATATAATTTATGGTCAAACAAAAACCGTTGAGACAAGGACTTATGGCATGTGAATTGTTTGTGTTAGCTGCCCCATAAAAGGCATCACCATGTCAGCTCGTGAAGTGAAGACGGCTAATGTAAATATGACTGTGTGTGTGTGTGTTTGCGTGCGTGCGCGCGCGCGCATGCGTGTGTTGTAATCGGAAAATCAGCTGCAGTCCATATGGGCAGAGGTTTAACTCAACTCTGGCTACGTCTCTGACCTGCCACTGGACAGCCACTCCTGTAGGAAGGCAAGCTCGCTTCAGAAAGACAGAAATAAGAATGAGGAAAATGGCTTTAGGAAGAATCAAGCACATGCTGTTCTAGTGTAATAAACCCAATATAATCCACCGAGGGTGCTGCAGTTTAGAATAATGTGTTAATGAGAGAAAAATGATTCTCAAAAGAGCTTTAGAGTTAACGATCAAAGACATTATGAAATCGCACGGTAGCATTGCTCCAGGATGAGAATTATACGATAGTGATGTTCTTGTCTTTTCATATGTTTGAGAAACAATGGAAGCTCACAAAATAAGCTAGTAAGAGGACTTTGAGATCCAAAGTCAAAAATGAAATTTCATTCAAAACTTTAATTCAACGTATAATACTCTTATAAATAATAATAAATCATAAGCATGTCGACAGCCCCATCTCTACAACAAGTGAGGAAACATGAGTTGAGGAACAATTGAAACAATCCTTAGTCAAGGTCTATTATTAGCTTTATTCCAAGGTTAATAATGAACTTCCATACAGTTTTTAAGATAATAATAAAGACACATTTCAATGTCTGCAAATGTTCTTCGTTTGAAAGCACATCTTCTAGAAGCATGTCCTCTATTAAAGTCTATTAATGTGTCCTGTAGTTTGATAGGCAGCATATGGAGCCAACAATGACAGTAGCCATAATGAGGGCTCATTTCCCACAGTGGCCACCCACACTATATATACATGCAGTCAGATCTCTGGATAGAAGCACTCACCAAATGGCTCTGTGGATGTTATGAGCAAGACACCTTCTCCTGTGTCATTATCAACACAATTAACATGCTAAACCATCTTTGCTATTCTCATAAAGGCTCTCATGGAAAACGAAACATCAAGGTCCAATTTACAGATTTACTGCAAAATCTACAATCGTCGCTAACTGTGAGGTAATTCAATGCCTCCCTTGAAATTCGGAGGATGACTTAACACCATGTGAGACGACAGCATGTTTCCCAGGCTGTTTTTAGATGTGTTATGCTTGCGGGCATCAGTCATAATGCCAAGGTCATGGCTTCTAGATGGCTTTTCCACTATTAGACCTCATTATAGCTCATTAGGCCTCAGCTGCTTGTCTCCTCACCCCTCAAAACACGCTCACACACACACACACATTTGTACACATATAACCCCCGATCCGGATGGACAGATGGACAGTCACACATGCACACACATACAATATACAAACACAAATACAGCAGCGCCCGTCAAACACACCCCGGCCATGCCAAATGGCAAATAGCGGTCGCTGAGTGTTCCTAGAAACTGGTGTTTGGTAAATGGAGAAGGCTGGGAGTCAAAGAGCGGAGTGGGTGAGTGCAGCAGGTGATTCGGTTTCAGGTCCCACTGGGTGCATTCCCTCACTCTAACCCACAGGCCAAGGTACCACGGCTGTCTGGAAAACAAGATCATCAACAGCTCCTGACACACTGCTCCTGGGCTGGGAGCAGGGGGCCGGCGGGCCGAGCCATGGGGCCGAGCCATGGGGCCGAGCCATGGGGCCGAGCCAGAGACCCGTCTCGGCCCAGTCGGGCTTTTTTTTGGTCCCACCTCTCCGAGTGGCACAGTCCTCCATCAGAGCTGACACTTCTCTGCATGGGGCTCTGGCTTCTGTCGTTCAACTCAAAGCCAACTAAACTTCATCTGCTTTCAAAAATATTTGGGAAAGACCAAATTGAAGAGCGTCGCAGGTTTCTGGGAATGTTGCCTCAGTTGTCGCTAATCATTAGTCTATGAATTAGCTTCTAATGAGAATCCATGAAACAGCTGATTAAGGTTTCAGAAGTCAGGCTTGACAATTGTGAAGGGCAAACTTAAGGGATAGCTTACAACTTTTATTTTATATTTAAAGTTATGGCGTTGATTCCTATCAGTAATACCAATATTATTTGTAACATTGGAGATGTGAGAATGTGAAGACATCTCTAAAAAGTAGTCCAATGGGGCAAAAAAACACAAGCAGTCAGGTGATCTTATTGATTTTAAACACTCAATCTCTATCCAAACCTTTTTGGTAGAGATTCCAAGCAGATTGTGGAATTATTACCCAAACAAACAAACAAAACAGAGAATTATAACGAGCATTTCAGGTGCACTTAATTTGAGTTTTAATTTGATAAAACCTGCCAATACATCCGACCGCTTGTGTTTTATGACTCAATTGACTTTGTTTAAAAAAATAAAAAGGAATAAAGGAAATAAAGGAAATAAACTCTTTAACAACATTAACAGCCTTGAAGCTGTGTGAGAAAATGTAATACATTCATATTAGTTTTTAAGTTAGTAATATTAGACCATGGTGAGCTGGTCAGGTTTAGACAAGGCTAAGCTAAGCCTAAAGGTTAGGATAATAGTTAAAAGTGTGAACATTACTGTTTCACCTCTTGCTCTGGGCTGACACAGTACTGACGTCCATGCATGTACATCCTGACAGCTACATCCCGCCCTGTTGGCCACTAAGACCGGGACAGGGGGTGCAGCTTCTTAGGCAGGGCGGGGTTGGTTAGGCTGACAGGTTCACGGGTCAGTGGTGTGGATGTCCTCCCCTGCTGGCAGCCATGTGCTGAGGTGTATCGGCCAGGAACGGGATGCTGAGAGGATGAGGAGAACTCAGCAGGAGGGGGACTTTTAATGGAGGAAAGGCTTTTACAGTCAGTTAAACTGCAGAATGATAACAGCGGGGGACAAAGCAACAGTAGCAAGTGGCTGTCTTCAGGAAACAGGGAAGCTAAGCAGGATTCAACTCTACATCTAAGAAATATTTAAGGATGAGGCAAACAATATAGAATTAAAGAATACATCCATTTTAAGTGTGAATGAAGAGATCAGTGAACTCTTGAGGATATAAGAAAGACAGGTCTGTTTGTCAAATGGATTTGCATTAAAAAGGACAGTAAACGTTGCTATGCAATAGCTGTATTAGCAGTGCATGACTCTTTGTGTACATTTTCATGTTCAAGGTGTTTTGGGGCATAGTCCACTGTTAGCATGGCTAATTTGGTCAGCTGGGTTGAATATAGAGGATTGTTGTATTTGAGGATGATTTGTTGTGTGTTGGAAGAATAGACCAGCATACAGGCGTTGATTTTCCAAAAACACAAAATGTATTTTAAAAACATAAACAATGTTGCAATTTCTATGATTTACGTTTCTTTGCAGATAATTAATGAAAACCCACCTTTAAGAACCCAAAACACCAGCCTTCCTCCATTTTCCTGCAGATTGAAAAACACGGGCCAACGAGTATGCTGTCTCCTGTTGTCTGAGGCTAATTAGTGCCACATTAACTGATGTGGTATCCATCTCCTCCCGTTTGGAGCTAATTGGTGGTCAAATGTACTTTGGCAAAAGATCAAATTTAAGATGAACTATACACTCATAAGCTGCATAGATAAAACATAAGATAAGTAGAGAAACAAGTACACTTTACCCTTCTTTGGAACTTGCTAACATTATAACAGGAGAAATGACCCATCAAGGCATTTTAAAGGGGAAGCGCACTTCTTTCTCCTAAACGGTCAGACAGGTCAGGGAATTAAAGTCCCCTGACTGAAAAACCTGTGTCAGCAGAAAGACTTAACACAAGTGAACAAGCATAGGAGGAATGTGCACTTTCCTCTCAGCATGGCTGCCAACATTGACTCAAGGAAGTTACACCTTGGAAGTGGTAATAATCGGCTCCATGACTGAGATTATGACTTTAGAGTGACAGTAATGGAAAAGAAAGGGAAAGCGTAACATGTAGCAAACAAGACCTATTTATTTCCCACGGCAAACATATGGGATACAAATTGCCTCCGTTGTGAACATATTGATAGGCTACCTTCGCCGTCTGCTTCTCCAACACCTGGCTACAGATGTTAGCTAGCCCATCCTATAGAGCTACATGCTGCTTCAACGTTTACGTCTAATAATGATATAATCAAGAAGAGTGACATCGTTTAAGGAATCCAAAACATATATTTATTAAAATATGGCGTTGAAAAATAAAAATAAAATAAAATTCCACTAACATTAATACATCTCAACAGATTCTACAGTGAGGGAACTTCTCATTGGTCCATAATGTCTTTTTTCCTGAAAATGCATTTGACAGGACCAGCCATTGTTTCCTATTGTTTCCTAAGAAAATGTGCTTGTAAAACACACCTGTAGGTTTAAGTTTACGAGGGTAATCTCATCCTTTCTTCTGCTGTGATCTGCAGTAGGTGGCAAGAGGTTTGTTGTGTGAGAAAGCTGGAGGAAAACTTTGTGTGTGTGTGTGTGTGTGTGTGTGTGTGCACAAGGATTGATATCACCTCCGCACAACCCAAGTATTGTAAATCTCTGTTCCATCTCCCCTCCCGTCACTTTACCGTGGAGTATCAGATATGGGCCCTCACTATTTATGGCACTACAATGCTGCTGTCATTGGGGCTGAAATAAGTGCAGCTTCATTCTGTGGCTGGGGGGCTTTGATGGCCGGCCTCTTCTGCTGCACATGTTCCCTCAGCCTGATGCTGTTAACCTCGGGCTGTACAAGGCCGTCCAATACACTGCCTGGCTATAACTCAGCTAAGAGGCTCTACGACTGTAGGTCCTGTATGAATTCAGCAAAAGTTGCTAACATAACTTTACGTGTCTATTTATAAGATTCTTATCATGGGGATATTCTTTGTACAGACCTTTTCTCTGTATTTTGATGCGTTTTTGATGTGATATGCTGTTGATACAGTGTGAGTCTCTGCAGCCATTGCTCTTTATGCCCTAACATAAGCTAGGGCATGGTGGCAATCACTGCTCATACTAAATAATTCATGTTTGGAGGAGCCGAGAAACCAGATTAAGAAAGAACAGAGGAAGTGAAAATGCTTCTGTTGATCACAGATAGCAGATACTAAGATAACACAGACACACAAAGACACCACACCGACGGTGAGATGATTCCTATCTGTGTGAACTATATGTCAATGTCATATCAGGTGGATTCTTCAAAGGTGAGTTGCTGGAATGTCTTCTTCACACATCATGTTAACGACGCAGTCTCTGATTCACTGTCCCCAGTTAGGCGAACATTAGGAAGTGACCAGTCACATGACACCAGTACAGTATCCAACCATAAATCATAGGTGCTTGTGCCCAAGGGACGACCACACAATGCCCAACATGCCGTGACCTCTCCCCCTCTCGGTGAACTCGCCTCCAGGTAGCCGTATCAGATGTTGCTGGTCCCAAAGGGAAACACAAAGGTCCACATGAGCTGTCAGTGTCAGCTCATCAGATGAAGGATGGCAACTTTTGAAAAGAAAGGCAGTGTGCTTCACACTGTGGGGAGGGAACTCCTAACACACTCACAGTGGTCTTGATGTGATCATGTGACGGCTACCAATCACTTTGCTCAGCAGGCCAGCCGACTTTAGCTTTCCAGAGAAACCTTTAACCACGGTTGATTGGAAAGTAATGTTTTATGGTCTAGACTCTAGAAGGATAATTGTGTAGATCCCTGAACAACAATATAATACGATATATAAGCCCACAGAGAATTATCATCCACTCTCCCCCTCAGCTTTAGGGAGCTTCAACTTTCAATTCGTTATTGAAAGTTCATTGGGGAGACTGTGGCACTGGTCCGCAGGTCCGACTTTCAATCAGAGGATCGGTGGTTCAATCCCCGGCTCCTCTAGTCCATGTCGATGTGTCCTTGAGCAAGACACTTAACCCTAATTGCTCACCGTTGCTGTGTCTACGGTCTACTGTATAGCATGTAAGTTGCTTTGGATAAAAGCGTCAGCTAAATGTACTGTTATTTTGGCAAAAAAATAATTAGTTGTTAACATTTGTTCCTCGAACCTTAAAAAGTGTGGTTATATTTTACACATCGGCGTTGGTTTTAGGTAAACAACTAGGTGTGGCGGTTCAATCAGGAGTAACAAGTCAGATGAAGAAAAGGTAATTTACAAGGTTTATTACAGCTGATATCATGATTGACAGCCCGGGACACTGACAGCAAGGACTTTATGAGTTAGCGTGAGTTATGTGTGAATAGCTGATGTATGAGAAATTAACTACAAGCCTAGCCATGTATCTTCCTGACTGAACTTATATGATTGCTTCATTTGTTTACACATATTTTATGGCTGCCTTTTCAGTACCTGTTATTGTAATCTAACATATGTATTTTGCTGCAAACCTGTTCTTCCACATGAGGCATATCAGAGCTCAGGGAGTCAAGAAAAAGCACCGTCTAGACTTTTTATTCAGCTTAAAAGTGAATAAATAAAAATAATTTCTTAATTTTTCTAACTCAGGGCTGTATAAAAAGCATCAAAAGAGGGAGGGGGCTTTGATAACTAATAACCTAATATTTGCCTGGGGGGTATTTGCTGGGACAGGGCGCTAAACAGGTTGTTGAGTGCATAGTGTCAGCGAGTGGCATGTTTGGTGACAAGAAAAGATAGTGCAGCAACATCTGCCGTCACGCTAGGTGTCAGTGATATTTCTTATCTTGTGAAAGTCCACGTTGAAAGGTTCTTGTACACCTGCGGCCATGCAGCTCCATTCAACACTTTGAGACTTTAATTCTCACCGCTAATGTTCCCGGTAAAGTGAAACCTTGTCCTCCTTTGTTCCGTTACAACTGGAGTTAGCTGCAGATGCATTTTCCAGATCTATGACAGAAATGATCTGCCATCTCACTGGTTATGTGTGTGTGCGCTCATTCAACTCACGTGTTAGGTGCAAGTGTTTGAGTGTGTGTGTGTGTGCGCGTGTGTGTGTGTGCAGCAGCTTAGCGGGTGTGAGATGGCTATCTGGGGCCATACATCAGGCCTGGTGAAGCAGTGGGCCCGTGTAATTATCAGGTCTCAATGGGACGCTGTGTTATTTTGGCCCAGGGTGAGATGCTTATCTGGCCCTGTCAGCAGCCACCTGGATGGATGAGCTCCTGGAGCACCGGGCTCACCTTCCCTCCGCGCCCAAGACGGAGTGGCCGACTTCTCCTTTTGCAGGCCGCGGCTACCTCGCTAACGCTCAAGACAAATCCGCTCAAGCGAAAGAGCGACAGCCGTGGCTGAGAGCAAGTGATAAGTACAATTAGACTGATTTACCAATCAAACTAATCAATTGATCAAGATAATCCGGCTCTTATTGGACTACTGCAGAACTTTGTTTTTAATATGTGTATATTATTATCAATGAATAGTAGTTTGATTTTACTCTGAATTAATTGCAATGATTTTGATCATATTCCACATTAATAAATATGTTTATTAGGCGACTGTGGGTGAGTGTTTAGCAGGTCCGACTTTCAATCAGAGAATCGGTGGTTCGATCCCCGGCTCCGCTAGTCCATGTCGTTGTGTCCTTGAGCAAGACACTTAACCCTAATTGCTCACCGTTCCTGTGTCTACTGTATATTAGCTGACGCTTTGGACAAAAGCGTCAGCTAAATGTAATTTGATAAAAATCTTTTCAAGTTTAATATCATTTTTGATGGTCTATGGTTTTGCAGATTGCTTTTCTTCGAGAGGATCTTGGTAAAGACTTATATAACACACATGCATACGTATTGAGTTGTATCATTGTAGCAGCGACAGGCATCTCTGAAGCCAAACCAGTGAGGACTGTGAGTGTATTCTACTGAGACGAGCTCAAATGGTAAATAGCAAAACACAGACTACATCCGCATTATGGTAACTGCTGATAATCTGACCACAGCTGTACGGGTTCTATGGCACAAGGGTCATGTTAAGTGTCTATTGTCTTGTCATTTATATTATATCACACAATTATATTGCATTGTATCGTTTTTTTTCTGTCTGGATTTTAATGGATTTCCTTTTCAATGGACCCTCCAAACCTGCCTGTGTGTGAAACCAGAAGAAGCAGGAATCTGCTCTCATCAGCCTCAAACTACCGTTTTGCTGGTGCGGGTCATCACTTTTGATTATGAGTCTTTGCACAGCAATATCACTGAAGTGTATTCTGCTGCCGGCCCATAATCATCGCTTATTGCTGAGTGTCTTTGTTGTGGTTTCTGCAAACACCGGGGGGAATTTAGAAAGTGTTTTCCCAAATTAATCTGCCTCTAAACTCTGTGAATAATCTTTTACTGGATCACACAAACACACATACAAATATGCAGTAATACAAATATAAGGTTTGTTCAGTGAGCTGCGGGCAGTTTCCTATTATTTTTCCCCTGCAAGGCTACCGGTGAACATGAATTTATTAGGTTCACTGATCAAAAGATTAAAAGCGCCAAGTCTAGTGTGTGTTTGGGACACACGGTCGGGTTGAGCACAATGTACGGCCAGGAAGAGCTCAAGGAAACATTTTGACCAAAGAAAAACGACAATAATGTTGGATAGTGATCCTGCTGGTGGCACATGGGTTTGATATGTCTCTCAGCACCAAAACAGTCTTTTATGATCGGTCTTATCCTCGACAAAAAGCCTTTTCCTACAACTTCTCCCAAGCTGTGCCATCCAGTGTTGGAGAGGTTCACTCTGCAGTACAGGGCATCTGAAATAAATGATTCCCCTGCATCCCGTTCAACACAGATGTGTCGTGGACAATGTTCAATGTGGAACAAAGGAGAATGTGTATTGTTTTAAAGACAAACAAAAAAGAAAATTGAAAACACTTTTATTGCACGGTTGATCTTATATAGATGTAACACAGCGACAAATCTGCATTTAAGAAAGACAAAATTTGCTTTTCATAAAATGAGAATGTTGAGATTTCTTTGCACTTTGTGCTGCTTCTACATCCTCTTTTATTTGTGGTAGTCATGGTTGGAACCTGCTTACAATTCCCACTGCGTTTTCTGACTAGACTAGAATTTGAGAGGCTGCATAAAAGTCAATGGAAAGACGGGATTAGATGAGATTTGACACAAGTCAAAAACAGCTAACCTTCAGTTGGTATAAACACAGACGGTCCAGTATTCAAATGACATGATGCTTTCTGTCACAAAGTACCACGACTAAGAGTCTATAACCTCATTATGTACACAGCAGTGCTGATGTGTATCTGGTGTCAGATTGCCTCATTCATGTTAGCATGTTAACATTTTATGAAAAGAACTAAACTCAAAATACAACTTAAAATATAATTTTCGGGTATTTTGTCATAACCCAAAGTAAATTAAAACTTGCTATATGAAGTTGTTATAATGTATTCTTAGGAGGACTCAAATTGTCCAAGTGCACGAAATGGCACTCGAATCCATCAAGTTGTGGAGATATTTAACTTTGAGAAGTCAATTTGTGTCACAAAGTCAGTAAGATTCATCTTCTGGGGACCATGAAGGTTTCTTCATGATTTCATGAAAGCGCATCCAATAATAGTTGAGACAAGTCAGTTTGGAATAAAGCAGTGGAACAACCAGCATCCCCAAAGCCACAAGCCTGGCTAAAAGGTTATTCCCTTTCCCTACAATAGTTTATTTCCATGACATTCAACCACCCACAGACTCAACTGGAGTATTCACATAAAAACATGATTTAATATTAGACAACATTGTTGCCTTATGCAGTTCAAAGGCTGAAATCAAAGGCAGGATCACCTGACACGAGCCAGTGTTACAACAGCAATGTGTTTGTAATGTGCAACAGTGTAGTGCACACTTTGAGATAGCATCAGCAATTTGCTTAATCCTCTACGATGATGCAGCGTCATAAATTAATCCTTCGACTTTTACTAGAGACCGTACAAATATCTCATCATGAAAACTCATCACTGATTGAACAAGCTTAGTGTGAATGGCATCAGTTCTACTTGCCTTTCATTTTAAATCTGCTTGTTTTGAATGAGAAGCGACATCGGCTGCCGAAGTAACACCTTTTAAAGTGACTTAAGAAAAACAGATATATCAAATAACCAATGGAAAAAGAACAAAAACAGCTAATTAAAGTGTTTTCTTAACCTAATTAGTGACACATAGTTTGCTCTGTATATGTGCAAAATGTGTGTCTCTTCTTTGTCGTGTAACCGAGAAAAACTGAGTGCGACAGTGACACTCGCTATTGTTGCATTTCTTAGCTTTTAACCACTCCATTAGGCCCAGATAACCTCTGCCTGGTGGACCCTAGCATCTTAAAACCCTGTGACCCCGCCCTTGACCCTTGACCCGGCCCCCTCCTCCTTGGTTTCAAGAAGAGACTGCTGAGAAGAAGTGGTGCTCTCCCAGCGCCTCGCAGGGAGCTAGAGTTACTGGAGCATGTGGATTCATTAACAAATATCTGTCTGTTTGCTGCAGTAATGAGGAAGGCAGCCATTTAAAGTTGAGTGAACAGCCGCCCGGAATCCAAACTTGCGGGGCAGGCTGCTGGTGTCAATCACACGTCGAGGTTCACCAACAGGGCA
This sequence comes from Cottus gobio, assembly GCA_023566465.1. NCBI lineage: Eukaryota > Metazoa > Chordata > Actinopteri > Perciformes > Cottidae > Cottus > Cottus gobio. The sequence continues at coordinate 9,403,682 of CM042218.1, read as the reverse complement.
TCTGCCTTCTACCTGCTTCTGCTTCCATCAAAACTAATAACATAGTCATGGCAGGGCTTAGTACTCGAGTCCGGACCACTTTTTTTTGATGTCTCGCGCTTGCCTTGGACTCAAGTCTTGTTAGACTCATCTCGGGTTCGGCTATTTAGCACTGCTCATTCCTGGCTGCTGATTTGAGATCAGTTGTCACATAGTCACATATCTTTGCCTGATTCAGCCGCACAGTATTTCTCCTTCATGCATTTAACTAGCAGCACCACTGCTAAAGGAATACAAGTAGCTTCTGCTGAATGTTGCTCCAATTCTATGAGTGCAAGAAATGCAAGGAGAGGAAGACAGGGCCGAGGAGGACGAGAATACATTAGTTTGTAAAAATGCAGCGCAGTGACTTCTCCCTCTCCCTCTCTTTAAAATAATGCAGTCTGCACCACAAGCAACAATGGGCTAATGCATATGATAATAAACACATAAATTCCTATTTCCTACCAGAACAAGTCTGCTTGAATATTACAAATAGCCTGTATCCCTGGAAGAATAACGGGATAAGTAGTTTTAATTTACAGCACCCCTACTTCATGCATTAATGATATTTGCCTGGATCATGAATAACTAAAAAGAAAATACAAATGTAATGACATGTTTGTTTTCCCTGCTTCAAGATGTATTAACTAATGTAACATGAGCCTACAATGGTCTTCAAACCTAAATTGTATGCATTTATTAGTTTGAACTTAGAAGATCACTATTGTCTGTAGAAAAAATATTTCTCTCCAATCTAACTCCTTGGCACTATATTAGCTTAGGAAGAAAACTATGGCCTATTATGGTCTGGAACAGGGCTCAATCTGCTCTGGACTTGGTCTTGAATCAGACTCAATGTATCTGGCTCTCGACTCTCCGACTCCATCAGGTTGGTCTTGACTACAGTCCTGGTCATCGGTTCGGGTGTTCCAGAGAAAAAACATTGACATGGTGGAGTGATGAGCCTTCACAGATGAATGAGAGGTCAGGGGAGAGAGAGGAGACACATGGGGCTCTTACACCCCCTTCTGGTCGGGGTTAGTAACAGCAGGACTTTAGTAACAATTAAATACAAATCTGTATTAAAGCTGTCCGGAAATACCAGTTAAACTCTGATTAAAGAGAATATATTTGGGTCATTTTATGTTATTCTTGGCAGGTTTTTCATTACAGACCACAATCATCCTGCAGAGCCGTGTTGGCCCAGTTGCATTTTGTACCCAGCAGTTTATACGGTGGCCTGATGTGTTGTGTGACTACATGCATAATTAAACTCTGATTTTCAAACTCCATCAATTTTGGAGCAGAAATGTTTATTTTCTGGTTTAAAATATGCAAGCGAACTACTGCGACATGGAAAAAAGAAAAACAACCTCAGCTTTTTCTCGTACATTATTTTTTCTCTTCACATTTTTTAAAGCAAACACTTTAAAAACTATTAGACATTAAGCGTGACCCTGAAGGATGTTGTGCAACCGTTGCATTACATGTAGTAACTCTCCAGTAGGGTCGTCCTGCAGTGAAGTGAGGCCTGTTCGGTCCGTCAGCTGAGCTCGGGATGTGAAGCCGGAGTATTTCATCTCAGCACTGACAGACGGACGAGCAGACAGATGGACCGACTGATGGAAGGGCTGATGAAGCGCGGTGGCCAATGAACCATCGAGCCAAACTTGCCTGGCTTCACAAATCCACCGATGCATGCTGGTGCTGATCTGGACCCCTGCTCGCTTGTGTCTAATTCTGTTGGCATCTAGATGTGTGTCAAAGCGCATTTGTGTTAATTTAAGCATGCACATGCATTATTGTGTGAGTGCACATGTTGCTCCATTGCATATGTGTGCTTTTACATGAATAAATGTGCATTTTTTTTAATTGAGCCTGTCCCTGCACACATATCTCTCAACATATCTCTATTTATGTACCTGCTGGCCTTTCCCTCTGTGTTCAGATGTGCTGGTGAGCTATCTGATCAAAGGCCTGTTAAGCCCAGGGGGAGCCGAGCATCCCCACACAGCCTTGGAGCTGCAGCAGCGGCCTTTGCAGAATAAGTGTAAACAGCTATGGGCAACAAGTGCTTCGATCAGACAAACAGATAGCAGCTGCGAACAAGGACTTTAGGCTCATGGTTTCCTATCAGATAAACTGGACATGTGGTCCTCGCGAGGAGGGTAACATAACGTGAAGCCTCAACTTTCTGGATTTCTACGGTTTATTTAGACACACATTTGTGTCGTTAGTGTTCCCATAATCTGATGCAATAGATATTAAGCGATTAGTGTGGGGCTCATCTAGCGTGGAGTTTGTTAATTTTGCAGTTTGTGTGTGGAGAACCTTAACCTCAGCTAAACCTGATTTAGCAATGCAAATATTGTTTTATTCATTAAATAAAGATGTGAAAAGCTAATGTTTCATGCACAAGGCAGAGTGCCTGCAGACACTTGAAGTTGATTTTGCTGCTCTTATGCTGTTTCATCCTATTTAAACACTTAGAAGACTTTTCTAAGTTGTGTATGCCGGAACAGAGCTGCCAGACAGACGGGCAATCACACATGCCCATGGGGACTTTAGATTCCTATCCGCCTGATTTGCATGTTTTTGGATTGTGGAAAGTTCAAGACGGGGAGAACAAACACACTCCTACAGGACCAGAAATACATTTTGAATCCTTTTTACTGTGAAACTGCAGTTTTTGATGTATACTGTAGTTCAGTTTAGGATTTTACAAACAGCAACACTGCATCACCATACGGATGCATCATAGATGATCGATCCCCAAGGCGCTTTAATTTCAACAGCATTTCTTAGTTCACTTTTAGAATGATGGCATCCTCTGCACGGATGATTATAACTGTTACTGCTACTGTAGTGGAAAGAAGAGGGAAACAATAATGAATCAACTTCATTATGTTGTCTTCACGCTCAACATTCTCTATTGTCATCATAAATCCAAAGCAGCTAAAGCTGACATGTCACAGGTCCTGCAGTCGTTATGTGATATTTCAATAGATGCCGTAGTGAACAAAAGCTTAGCCTATGGTGTAGCTCAGTGGTTAAACTATTAATGAAGACATTGCCTTGATTCGATTTTAATTATTTCTTAAAGGCTATCATTTATTGCGGCATTACAAATGCGCTAATGGTTTATTTTATGGGCTGTACAGCCACGCTGCATCCCTTAACGCACACGTATAAATCACCCTCCGAGAAAGAACCACTGAGCCTCTTGATGCGCATTGTTTTTGTTTATTGAACAGAGTCCCGTAATTTAATTGCTGATGGCTCCACTGTGGCAATGCTATACCGAAACATTAATATTTATGTTTAGAACGTTGTCAGCTCATCAAATTGCCGTTTTCTGTTGTCATCGGCGCAGGATAAAGAGCGAACAAAGGTAACAGCATATGACTGACATACGTTACTTGAGTTACATTACAAATGTTCTTATTTGAATCCAAACCATGATCTTTTGGGAAACCAAACCAAGTAGTTGTGTTTCAATTCACAACGTTAGGCACGTGTTTAAAAGTGCGACCATTTCACAGCATGCTGCAGGTTTGGTTTGCCCATTTCGCTGCGTTTAAATCATTGTAATGGTCGTGATAATAACTTATAATGGTCATTTAATTGGCTGAGAACATTTGAAACGGCTGTGTTGTCCTTGTAATCTGTTTGTTTGACAATCGTCATGTTCAAACCTGCCGTTGCAAGGTCCACACTCGCATTTAACCCTCATGGTCATATCTTTTCCAACAATTACCAGAAGGCAGTCAGAGCAATTCCACGGGGCACATCAAATATCACCTCGTAATGCTTCAAGGAAAGCTCGTTGGGTAGCTGGTGCTGCAGGGCTGTTAGCGCAGAGATGAATGCTTAATGTCACAATGGGATATACAATCTGCATCAATCCTGGTCTGGGAGTCGCCGGCCGCGGCCCGGCCAAACTAAACCAAATATCTCATCTACGATGTAAAACACGCACACAGCCATAAACACGCTTCAAAACGCAGTGGGTCGTGGCCTGAAAAATGATTTTAACCATAACTGTAAGCGCTCTCTCTCTCTCGCCTGAGCATTTATTTATGTAGATTGGATAGAGTGGCGTATAATTATTCCATCGCTGCCAATGTCTTCTTTTATTTATTCTTCATTTCCTTTCCTCTGCAGGGCCGAATATTGCCTCGGGATAGACGAGGGGAAACAAGAAGCACAGATCTATCTTTAGGCACACACTGGCCTCTTGTGCGTGTATCGGATTACAGCTTTTAATTATTTGAAAGTTCCTTTACAGTGAAATGTCCTGGGGGTGACTTTAATAGCGTCAAGTGTGTATGCTAACTGTTAATTATAACTCTCAGATCTAAATGCGGTTCTATTGGAATATAATGACGAGTGTGTGTTTGTGTGTGTGTGTTAATGTGTTTGCGTGCAGGCTCGTGCATGTGCGTTTGATGCAGAATGTTGATCTTTGTTGTGTTGTTTTAAATGTACAAGTGTCTACTGCACCGGCAGTCTGAGCATTTCTGTATGTGTGTGCGCATGTGTATTTTTCCATTTCCCGTCTTGCCTTTAAATAAAAGCAGTGCGACTGAGCTGTTTATTGGCTCAAGGTTTCTGCAGCGGTAATGATGCATGGAGAATGATGTGGGCTGAACTGGAGACGGAGACCTACACTCCCCGGCCTTTCTGAAGTTACAATCAAGCCAAGCAAAAACCTCAAAGTCTGCCAAGGAAACCCGACGGCTGTGTGTGTTTGTGTGTGTGAGTGAGAGTGTGTGAAGGAAATTATTCTTTTTTGAATCCTTACATGTCAAAATGTATGTAATTCTGGTTGACTTGAAGCATAAGGACAGATTTGTTTTATTCAATGGGCTAAATAAAATATTGGAGACACACTGAGGGAGTGAGAACATTAAGTTCAAATATATATACACCTTCCATCCTCTATTCTCCACTCATATTCTTTCATTTTTCATATTCTTGGTGAATCCAGACGTCTTAGTTGGAAACCACTGGTCTTGCATAGAGTAACATGATTGACCTCAATCTAAAAGTAATTTTCTTTTAAACAGAGGTCATGAGACCATATTAACCGACCGAATGTGAAAATAGATGATATTTTGTCCTATGTTATTATACCCCTATAAATTCCATTGATGAAGTTGATTGATTTCCCAAGAATTGTATCTGTAACCACCTGAAAACAGCTCAGACGTCTGACTAATGCCAAAGTAAAGCAATGTATCCTTTCGTGAGACAAGCTGTGTCCTTCATCAGCAACAACATCCCCTCCAAAAGAAAAAAGAAGTCCTCATCTGTCTCGGGGAAGGAGTGTGTGTCCTTGTTTGTCAGAGGACAGGGGAAATGGCCCGCGATGTTGTGGGACACACAGGTGTGTCGGAGTTGAAAGCATCGGGCATCCCAGTCAGTGGCGTGGGGCCCTGATGCGGTGGTGAAATGTAGCCTTGTTCCACACAGCGAAGGGCCTGACATTAGAGAGGGTGATGACAGGAGCAGTTAGGAGGGTCAGCTGCACTTCAGCTAAAACAAGACGGGTACAGATCATGTGTATGGCATCTCACCTCGACTTAAATGTTCCAACTGGTATACTTACACATAAAGATACAAATGAATTAGCAAAACAAATAATATGAGTTTGACATAATCAGCATGATGGAAGGTTTTATACCAATTCACAAGAGCTCAACTCTGTCTTTGAGGATTGAGAAATGTTTTCTGTAAACCACTGTTATATGTGATTATTTCAAGAAGTGCGAAAGACTAAACAGGTTTCGTGTCATCGCCTTCTAACAAGTGTTTTACTGACCAGTGCCTTAATATTAATCTGAGGGATGGGATTCAAACCAACGTTCCCTGAGGGAAGAAAACATCAGCATGACGCATTGATTTACTGAGTAAGAAGTGACTGGTCTTTGAAATTGTTTTTAAAGCGGTCTTGATTGGTCATTAATCTATGGCTTGTAATTTATATGCTGAAGCATTTTGTTTTTGTTCCTTATTTTTTTTAATAGCATCTAACTCATTAACCACCCTGACGGTTTCAACCTAAGGTAATGCTCAACACAAGTTGAAAATGCTTTTTTAAATTGTTAAATGACGATCCTATGGCGACATATCATGGCCATATATATATATTATGGAGCCAGGGAATTGGTGTTTTTCTGGGATTAGTATTGTAAATGCATCCAAGCCTGATATTTTCTGATATTTAAGTTGTAACTTTAAAGAGAAAAATCACAAATGTCAGTATGTTGTTTTCTTCTAAGTGGAGCCTATTCATTGCAATGTCATGATGCTCATGTATGGTGATTCTGGGCTAAAAGTATTTCCTTGTTACAATCTGAATTAAAAGTATTTTATTAGATCATTTCCTGCAGGCATGATACAAGGCAAGTTGTGATGCGATGGCTCTGAGGAGCAATAAAAAACAGCCGTCTTATATTCAGTCTCCCGGTGAAAGTGAATAAATTACTCAAATGTTTTTTGGATGGGGAATAAGGATTTGCAGAATCACGAGAGAAACGTATAATGTAATCTGTTCATAGTGTTTGATTTCATTTGTTTTTGTGTTTGCAGTGCAGCTGTCTTTGTTCCCCTTCTGGCTTTTTCATATCATCTTAGCATAAAAACGTAGTTCTGACGAGGATTGGATTTGAAAGGATGATGTCCCCGACATCCTGGTGTTAATCTTGGCCTTTTGTTACACCTGTCTCTTTAATCATAGACTATCACAAAATTCCAATGGATATATAACTATTTTTTTTTCATCAATGAAAAGGAAAATGTCATGCATGTCTTTTACACACTGACAGATCATCTTTCAGATTTGATGATTCATTTTCTATTGTCCATAAGTATTTGGATAATCCGACTTTCCACAGTGTACATTTGATTACAATGCTTCCAATGCATTTCTAATAATCTTTCAAGCACATCTTTTACCTGCACTGTATTTGCTTTTGGCTGTCGGCACACTCAGGATGCATGTTAATGTGAGTGGAGCAGACCCATGTGGATGCTCCAGCAGCAGTGCAACTGTCAGCAAATTCTCAAACAGTCACTCGAGGGTGGCAAGGTCATTCTTCCTGCTTGGTTAGGTACGTGCACGCGCACACACAGGTGCTCATTGTTCAGTCAGGCTGCTATCAACCATCACGCCCGGGGCTATAAATCCATTGGTGGGAGAGAGAGAGAGAGACTGAAAGTCAGAGAGGGCTAAACAGGGGTGAGCAGGTCTCCTTTTTCTGGTCAGATGTATTAGACTGGGAGACGACCCCAACTGTCCCATGCATGAGTGGGCCAGGTGATGGGCCTGGGTGATGGTGGTGGAGTGTGTGTGGGGGAGGGGGGTCAGTGACACTGGTGACTCATGAAAATGTTAATTGCCTGGTAGTGGTCAGCTACAGGTCGACTAGAGGTCACTGGGATGGACAGCGGGTCACTATTAGGAGACCTTTGTGTCTTATTGCAGGATAATACCTGATAAAGGTGTATGACATTATACTACCTTTAACAGGACACTTATAGACTATTTATGAGGATATAATATTGCAGGGGCTGTCAGTTTGTTATTAGTCGTACTGTAGGTAACCAAACATAGAGGGATGGATTCCAATGAGTTTCATATTTTCTCTATTCTAAGTATTAACAAGACTATAGTGGAGTCAATTCAATACGCTTTATTGGCATGGCAGATCAGAAACCTTTATTGCCACAGACACTTATTCAAATTGACAGATTATTAGCAATAAAGATACAATAATATGCAAATAATAACAATTATTTGAAATGCTAAATAATGAGGGCATTAAATAACTTATTAAATATTAATTAAATTGCTAACTTTAATACTTTTTTGAATGCCATCATTTAGAACTAAAGCACTTGTTTATTTGAGTAAATTACAATACAATTTATATTGTACTTTCATTCCAATATTTGACATAAAGGTCTTTCTGTTTTGAGAGGATTTGGTCGGATCAGATTGTTTGGTGTCGGTCCTGAAGCTCTGGTGTGTGTGGGCCGAGCTTCAGGAGCTGGCAGAGAGGACGCTTGATAAGTCCAGGAGTCTGACGCTATGCTAGCGGCTCTGTAAGGCTGTACTAAGGGATGTGTGGAAATAAATGCTAATGGAATCACGCTACAGTAATATCCACAATAATAAAGATCAAATACTGATTTTGAACAGCTATAATCTTTGCCATGTTTTCCCTCTTAGTTTAGCATGTTAGCATGCTAACATTTTCTCATTAGCAGTAAACGCTAAAATGCTAATGTAAGCGATAAACAAAAGTGTAACATTAACCTGTTGATGGAGCTGGAGGAAAAGTCAAGAGATCAATACGGTTATTACAAGAATGTATCACATGTAATGACAATCTGTCCAATAGTTTTCACTTAAAAACAAAAATGAGTGAGACATTTCCATTTTGATCAAAATGAGACTGACAGTGCCATCCCCAGAGCCTCGTTGCTAGCATGGCTAAAAAAAAAAGTCTAATCGAAGCCAAAAAGCATGCACATTGACACTCGTGTCTCTGTCCCTCTTTTATGCAGCAGATTTCTCCCCTGAAACATAATTGGATACCACCTGCATCAAAGAGCTTCCCCTCCTCGCAGCCCAGGCATGGGCCATGTTTCAGTGACAGGCAAATTGATTCCACGATAGGAGGGGATAATCTGCGTGAGGGAGGGGGCTGAGGCCGTGATTAAGTCGAGACATTGCGAGGGCGCCACAATCAAATCTGGCCACGCAGATTCCTATCAGATAATAAGCTGGATACTTAGAGAGTCTGTCTTTCTGCTGCTCTGGTTCTCTTTCTTGTTCGACAATGGCACTCCTCTCCCAGAGTGGTTTCCTGATTGCTGCGCCAACACAAGGACAAGAGAAGTGGAACGATAAACAATATCTTCAATTTTCACAGTAGCCCGCGATCGAAGCCGCACACAAAGAGTACTCGTGTGGCTCAAAGGGCCTTCGGCATTGTGGGTTGAAATTGCTTTGATCACGATAAGTTTAAGAATGATGATGACAATATGTTTCGACCAAAGCTGTCCTTAATATTAAATACAACTGTATACTGCCTAAAAACCCTGAGACGAGCAGATTTGACGTAAACATGCACAAATACAGGCGGAAGGTATATGATGAGTCTAAAAGTGATGCACAGAAATAAAAATACTTTCATCCTTTATGTCGAGCTTAGGCTGGCTGAGGCCTTCTAGCCCAAAAGCCCACACATGCACACCCACCCAAATGCACTCCAGGCCAGATGTAAACATACGTCCGTACACAGACACACACCGTTGTGCTTCCTGTTATTTACAGCATCCCAGTGACAGGCTGTTTGCCTAACAACTAGACCCTGTTAACCCTACGGCTATAAATTTTGAATTCATGTTGCTTTGGCTTCCTCTGGGTCACCTCAGCATTGGCCTGCACTGTTGCGCTGGCCGAATATCCTCTAGTTATTCTCCTCTTATGCTGTCGACTTTAAATTCACAATGAGCCATTCTGCACTGCTGAATGATGTATGGTGTATTTTATGTGGAAAGCTCAGGAAAACGTCTGCAGAGCTAGTTTGTCTTTGGTGCAGGTGCAGAAGGAGAAACTAAGTGAAAAAACACCTCCATTCAAAGCAAATAGTCAAGGGTCTATTACTCCTCACTATTGTTTGCTAGTTACATTGTTGATTCAATTTAGATATTCCAAATGTACCAGTGCCATCTAAATACATAAAATGTGACGTGTAAACATCATGTAGAAGCTGCATTGCAATATATCTTGATTTAATGTGTGCTGAGCTCTCAGATTATCATCAGGACACAAGATACCATGGCCTAAGACTAAAAGCCCAGTAGTAAAAAAAAAAAAAAAAAAAGTATTGCAATGCAGCTGTTGCACAGAGTTGAGTTTTCGTTTTAGGTTTTGTTAGCTGACATTTTTCACCAGTGGAGATCCACTTGTTGGCGATGTCGATATAAGCATGTGGACCTCGGTTGAAGGGTCTTTTTCCTTCTTCTTCTCTGCCATGTGAAGAGATGGTGGATTTTGTATGAGACATGTATCAGTTTGTTTACATGAGCGATAATACTGCACTGGTTGTGTACAGAGCTTGATTGGAATTACACATTTCAAATACATAATAATAAGAAAAATAATATTGATTTCAAAGTGGTAAAACAGAAAATTGGATCACAGAGCTATTTTATGTCAAATTGTTGCTCGTAATTATGCAACATTTTACTTTCAACAGATTGCTTTGGTGTCAGTTTTTCTTTTCTTACAAGCATTATTATCTGCCGCTGCAGGCAGCTCTTCTGCAAAACAATGATACAAACCCACTGTTCACTCGCTGCCCAGCAACAAGCAGCAGATAGCGTGAGAGGAGGATGCAAAAGCTAAACAGACAGATATTTGCCTCAGGAGTTGGCGAGGACCAACAACAGAGCTAAATAAGGAGTGAATGTTGGATTTGCATTCATCAGGTGGCCCCCGCTGAAATAACTAACAATTGCTCCTTGCCATCTTCATTTTAAGTTTCACTGAATCCTACTGTCATTTCCCAAACTTTCAGTTTAAAAAAGGTTAATACAATACAAGTTTAATACAATGAGCATTGTGCAGCACATAGTGTCAGGATATCTGCACTTCAAACTGTCAAATCATGTTGTGTAACTAAAAGTGGACTTGTCGTTTGGATTAAATTCGGCGCACATGAAGTGGAACAATATCAACTCTCAGTGTGTGGTTTTTCATAATCGACAGGGGAGATATTAATCAGGGGAAAGATAGTAGTCAAGCAAGGCAGAGGGGGCAGGAAGTCTTCCGAATCTACACGATTTTGTACTTTATCTGCATGTGTGCGCTGAGCGGGGAACCAGCATTCCCCTGGCTAGCCCCTGGCAGCAGTGCTTTCAGCTTCTGTTCCCTGCAGATAAGCGCTGGCTGCCCTCTCCCTCACCGCCAGCTTTGACTGTGGTGCTGCTCAATTGCCAACAGCAGAGGACCTTGGTTTTACCCAGCAGCCCCGTGGTGTTAATGAGCATAACTGTACTAATCTCATGTTGGGTGGCAGACACATAGCAGGTTGAGTCAATCCTTCCCCGGGGAGATGGAAGCTAAAGAGCAGAAGAGGACTTCCCTGGAGCACTGTTTTCTTGTTTATTATTACATTATTATTATTATTACATTTTATTTAGCTGACGCTTTTGTCCAAAGCGACTTGCATGCTGTACAGTAGACCGTAGACACAGTTTGTAGACGCAGGGACCTGTTATCCTCCTTATTTGTCCATGGCAGCTTTTTCAATTAATATTTGACTCTTTAATGTTATATAATTGTCATTTACTACACTGAATCATCAATCTACCATTACATCACAGTTAGCTGACGCTTTTATTCAAAGTGACTTACATGCTACCCAGTAGACACAGCAACGGTGAGCAATTAGGGTTAAGTGTCTTGCTCAAGGACACATCGACATGGACTAGCGGAGCCGGGGATCGAACCACCGATCCTCTGATCGAAAAAGACAGACCTGCTAACCACTGATCCACAGTCGCCACCGTCTTTACCCTTCGGGCCTGCCGTCCCCAGACCAGCAGACTTCTGATTTACACCCCTGTGGTTGCATCGGGGGAACTGGACAGTCAGATACCTCGTGTCAGGACACCCTCTCAACCGTTGCCTCTCTCTTATTTACGAGGCCACTGGCGTTCAGCTCCATGGCTGGCTGATCATTTTCCCATGCAGGATGAGCCTGTCTGTGGATGCCTACCGGAGGAGGAGATAGGGTGGGTTCAGTTCTCAATCCTAATGCCAGGTACAAAGGAAGGGGTGGGGTGTGTATACAGTCCTATTCCAGCTGGAGTCACTATTTAAGTACAAGCAGATTATTGATCAGCATAAAGCCTTATGATGCAATTCATATTTCCTTTTTATTCCTGGGTCTGCCATGTTTTTTGTTTTTTTTCCATTCAGCATGTCTGGTCAGCTCCTACTGCACTCAAAAATAGAAATCTCCAAACATTTGCCTGTCACTGCCTGACACTTCTCTACTTTATGGAGCATATTGCTTTCTCTGCAACACATGCCGGGGCTTCACCTGACAGAAGCACAGCATGTTCCTGCCTTTCTCTTCTAATCTAGTGCAGTCCATTTTACTCTACTCTACTCCACTCCACTACAGGTAGCTTGTGCTTTGTTAGTGAGTGTTGGAGGTCGCCCAGGCCTGGTGTCATTACTCAGTGACTGACAGACTGACAAGCCCTCTTGTCTTGGCCCAGTCGGCTGCAGGTGAACCCAAATAGCTGGACCGTGATGGATGGCAGCTGACAGGCGACTGACAGCAATTGGGGGGAGAGACTGAGCTGACCCGAGTGCTAAGCCACTACTGCCGCCGGCGAATCATTTTGGAGGTCACTGCAGGAGTTTGGATTTGTGTAAGCATGCATCTCTGTTGGCTGCTGGAGTTTTATCAAACAATGGTAGGGATGGCTGTGGCTGTAGCCTAGAGGTGATAAACAGAGGAGGAGTGCGAGTGGAACTGTAAGCAGTTTAAATCTCTGTGTTGCATGGGACGATGTCGATGGGGAAAGTGAATGGATAGCACTCTCCACTCCATCAGCAGCTACCGGCAAAGTGCCCTTGAGCAAGTAACTTTACCTCCAACTGCACTGGAGGGGACTTTTCTGCACGGTCAGATGTATAGAGTGTGTTAATGTGTAGTATCACTGAAACACACCGACTCTCATGGGTGACTAAATAAAAGAAATGCCTCTCTGTTCGTCTCCCTGATCCCTTTAAAAGGACTTCTTAGCTGCCCAAAGGGGATCAGGTTACGGGCCTTCATAACTGGCGGCCAGTGGCACTTATATGAGTGACTACTAGATAAGATCAAGAGCTCTGTGTGTGTGAGTGTGTATGCATGTGTGTCCACTCTAAAACTCGGGCCATGGATCCATCAATCAGTTGGAAGGACAAAGGCTTGTGTCAGGGTGCAGTGTGCACTCCTTTGGCCATGTCACTGCACCTCTCGCACACAAAACGCACACAAATCATGCCCCTCTGGTCAATTCTAGCCAGCCAGTCAACCAGGCAATCAGTCAGGTTGGGGCTGAAGGAGAGAGCATCATCAAACTTATGTATTTTACCTCTTTAACCTCTTTAAGCCCTTCTGATACCAATTGCATTGTCAATATGCAGATATCACACTTTTCTTTAAAAACAAATAAAGGCTCACCAATGTTCTTCACCTTCTTATACAAGGTGGCCAACTATGTGTCCGAGGGCTGTCAAAGACTATTCTAAATTAGAATAAATATTTGAAAAGAAAAGATATTTCAGCATAAGAAATTACAGCAGTACCACTGCATGAAATGTAATGTTCGGTCAAGTAGAACGATGAATAATTCAACAACAACCGTAATGATGGCGGAAGCCTCAGCTGCAGAATTATGTTGGCTCTCCATTCCCTCAAGGGTCGGTCCTGTCAAGGCGTGGTTTGCTATTAGTTAACAGCTGGCCAGCTAAATAGTTGAATGTTTGTGAATTTACTATTTATTTGTTTTATTTATTGAAAGGATTCTAAAGCAGTGAGTTTTTTTTTAACCACATTTCATTGTCTTAAATGATGGGGTGAGCACCAGGAGTGCAGTTATTTAGACAGATAGTCAAACCCACATGCAAAAGTTTTTATTAGTAATTTCTACACTTTAAATGAACAAAAAATACACAGCTTAGTAATGGAGAAAGATTTGAATGTTGACATTTACTCTCCAAATGTACCTCTCCTAACCTCACCTTCTCCTCCCAAAAACTCCAAAGCCTGTCAATCGCTGCCAGGTAACGGGGTGAAGTTAAGTAAACAGTTCAGCAGCTTGTCATGTTTTTGAGAAAGCCAGGACTGACAGCCGAGGCTAAAATGCCAAACACCTGGACCCAAGTGGAAAAGTGTCCTCCGCACATCCAATAAAAATATTAAAATGGAATCATGGAATCACACAACTAGGGCAGACCACCAAGAAATACCAATAAGAAAATATTCTCTGGGTCCCTTATAAGCAACTGTGACAGTAAAAGTTGATGTCACCGCAATTGGAAATGCATGAACTTTTGACTAAAAGTTTATGATCTCACCACCTGGTCAGTGGGAGGTTCACAAGGTTCCTTTGACAGTTTGGAAATCGCATAGAAAAACACAAGTGCAGCCATGCTTTCTGCTTAGATCTGACTGTGATTCAGTGATTGGATGCTTTAGTGGAGAGTTGCTCCACTGCTCATTCTCCACAGAGCTCTCCCAATGCGGTATAGGCTTAGGAATCAACATTACATTACATTTAGCTGACGCTTTTATCCAAAGCGACTTACATGATATACAGTATACAGTAGACCCAGCAACGGTGAGCAATTAGGGTTAAGTGTCTTGCTCAAGGACACAACGACATGGACTGGCTGAGCCGGGGTTTGAACCACCAACCCTCTGATTGAAAGACTGACTTGCTAACCACTGAACCACAGTCGCCCCAACCAACCAAAAACAGACAATCTTTCTCTTCTTTTTCTATACCCCTGCACTCAGCTGTCAGATTTATGTCTTCACAATTAATTCAGATTTGTTAACAATAATAGCCTAAGCAGCTGTGGTAATATGGGTTTAAATCAGTCTCATTATTACATTCAAACCAATGTCTTTCATCCATGTCTGTCCCATCTTTCTGGTGTGTTTATACTATGTCACATTTAATAATGAGACAAAACCACAAATATGAGGCCTCTCATGCTTTTAGGTTTGGATCTAACTGTGTGTCCGTCAATGGGCTAAGATATAGTTCTGATTGTTTTTAGTAATGCTAGCGGTGTGGCTCTTTAAGGCATTGACAGTCTGTCTGCTGGTCCAGACTTCAATATTTAGCAGTGGCATTCATGTCTCTTTTGGGATGAATTGCAATGTGCTTTCTTAATCCCTTCACTATAATTACTTTCTAATGACTCTCTGCTGTTCTTTTTGTCTTTTGCTGATTACCAAATGTGTATATGCTAAGATGGTGACTATGGTAAACATCACATGAGCAAAAAGTGATTAATTGCAGCCTCACAGAGCCGCCGCCGAGGCTTAAAGCTGTTTGCCGTGAGGATCCACTGAATGCAGCGAGATGGGAGTTTACCCGTTTCCCTAGTGAAGAGATTCTAGAAGAAATCTAAAAATGTTTAACTTCACACAGTTTACAACAATTCTCCACACAACTCACAATGAGAAAGTTTTGCAAGGTTTAATCAGTAAGTTTAGTTTTTACTTGCAGTAGATGAATTATGAAGTTTACAGATACAAACAATAAAGTGGAAAAGTCTGCTGGACACAGAGTCCCATGAATTGTTGAGCGAATGAGCAAAGTACTAGCGTTGACAGGCATGCAGCGATGAGTGAGAGGTGGCAGAGGCAAAGTGAAAGGATTTGCTTGCTTCCACTTGGTCTTCACTATTCAGACATTTTAAATGTGTGCATTCAGCTGAAGAAAGTGAGAAGTTAGCTTTATTCAATTATAGTGTAATGTATCTGGAGGATATTATTATTTCACTAAAGAGGTAAAAAAAAATAGTGGGTTGGTGTTTTTGAAAAAAACTAATACTGCATTACAAGCTAGTTGCAAAAGAATACATCTGGGACAATGCAATACAAGTAAAGTGCACAAAGTCTTCTTGCAAAGTATTGAACCAAGAACATTGCATGCTAAGCGTTATCATGCTCACACTGTTTGGGGCCGGGGAGTTTTTCTTGTCAGTGTCATGGAAGCTGACTCCTTGCTTATTTTTCTAGCTACAGCCGAGAGATAGTATGAGGTAAAGAGTGGGAACCACACAACCCCTATTAATCATAGCAAAGACTGGGCTTCCCCAAGCACAGAGACAGGATCCCTGTGTGTGTATTTAAATATTTCTGCATGCACACATGCAACGTACAATACATTGTTTATATATCTGTCCTTGTCAGTTTATACGTGTGTGTGTGTGTGTGTCTCCACAGTGCCCTCCTCTACCCCATTTCTGAACCTACCTAAAACGATACAATATCCAAAAACCATTCATCAAAGTCATAAAACAGGCTATTATTTCAACAGTGTGGGAGTGTTAGTGTCTAAATGAATGTATCGGCATTCATATATGCATTATGTATTGGGACATAGCTGTGTCTTGTTTATGTTCTTTCCAGTAGAGTGCACAGACCAAGTGGAGGCTGATTTCTGTGCGTCCATGTGATCTGTATATTGCTGGTGTGCACCCATGTAGCATAATGTGTGAAGTGTGCATGTGCGTGCTCTGTTTGCTGTTGCAGTATAGACTTGGACTTCTGTTAAGTTATACGTGGACTGTTTAGCAGTGGGATCAGGTGCAGGCTGTTATCTGTGGCGTGAGTGTTGGCACGTGGTTGTGCAGATGACAGATGTGTGCACATGTTTGTGTTTGTCCACCTGTCTGGCTGGGTTCCGTATATTCGTGTTTGTGGGTACGGCTTGCATACATTCTACTGGGTGTGTATGTGTGTGTGTGTGTTTGGATAGTACTACTACACCACATGCTCCAATCGTCTGCAACAGATGGGCTGATAAAATGCCAGAAAAGCAGCAATTACCAGCAATAAACCATTGTCAGCTGTTCACTCTGTATGAGGTTGCCAGGTTTGAACATGTACTGGAAAGATTATCATCTCACAAAGCCATCTCTGGCCTTAATTCTCATAATGCTTTACCTCCCCGCCAATGGAAAAGAAAATCTTATATACAAATTAAATCTTTCGAAAAATTTAAGCAAGAAAGTATCAATATTGTTTGGGAAAAAAAACTTTCATTAACAGAATGGCATTGGTTGTACTAACAGATAACCTGGCTCTGTCCAAGGCAAACAAAATGCACCTTCCAGCACCTGAAGAAGCATGTTGCATATGCTGCTTTACAGACCGTTAAGCTAAGCTAAGGTGTAGAGTATATACCATAGCATTCGGGTTACAAGGTGCACCCACAGCATCCACTAAATAAAAAATAAAAAAAGTCGTATTTAATCATAAACAAGCCGCAGCGGCTCTAAGGAAAACACTGCTCAACAAACTGTAAAGTATCATTATAGCTGTCTTTCTTGTTAAGAGACACATAAGGCATTTGTTAGTTTTTTTAACGACAAAGATCATTTTATTTAATGTCCAAAAATGTAAGCTTCATGGTTGAAAATATCTTCTACGGCACACTGGATTTTTGTATCATTTATTTTGCAGCTTATACAAATCTTTGACGTGTTGAATCTGCTGCTAAGAAGGATGTCATGCTCGAGGGAATATATATAATGATATTTACTGATGAGAAATATATTACATGTTCGGTCATATCAACCAGTCCTAGAGTGGAACTGACTCCATTAGTGTGAATAGTTGTGTCACAAATTTGACATGAACACAGGACCAGCATGTTCAAGAAACCTCCTCTTCAATAGGGTTCATGTTCTCTTGGTAACTTCCCTGACTTTACACAGAGATTCTCACTAGATGAGGCGATTAAATAATGTCCATGCGACCTCCTGGCTCTGTAAGTTAAACTAGAAACGACCCCAAAAAAGCCACAGAGCTTCATTTTACAGGAGTAAGTACCCATGGCCATCAGCTGCTAATGAGCCTCATCATTTCACAGTCAGCCATCATCTCACAGTTACATTTAGCATATTGCTCTGACCCAGGATCTATCACACGATGACCGTTAAATATATTCATCCCATTCACTTTCTACTACATGAAGCAATGCCAATGTTATAAAAGACAATAGGCATATATGTGCTCTGCTAGCTGGCCCATTGCTAATAGATATAATATTGGAGGGAGGTAGTGGGCTTGCAATGAACATCTGTCCCTTTTGGCTGACGAGGATATGAGGGGGGAGTGGCACTCGCCTACCCAGGGAGGAGTTGGGGTAATGACTCCAGCTGGTGGTGACAGATTTTTGGGTAGGGGGGAATTGGGCGTATTGGCTGGTAACCACAAAGAAGCGGATACAAGCTCAAGGCAACGATCACACTGAGAACTTGTACTTTCACTTCAAATGGGAATTGAGGCAGATTACAGTTTGGAAAAGGCTTTCATTCCAGCTTCCGAGTCGTAAATACAGGACTCATTCTTGTGAGGAAAGCCAGAACCTCCTTCAGCTCAGACCCCAGCGGGGCCTCTGGCAGCGGCCAGCCCGCTATGGACAAACCCATTTTCAAACCCAAATCAACACTGTGAAAGCTTCTTGTAGTTTCCTCAGATGAGTTCAAACATGACTCCTAACTGTTCGTTTGATGGTATCGGTGGTGTATTCATTATAAACCAAACAGTGAAAATGAATCACTTATCCTGGATGTGAGAGATCTTGATCCTCTGTCTACATTATGAGTCAGAGATTGAGCTCATAGGCAGCAGGAGAAAGGTATGATGGAAAGTTGTCAAAGTGCTGCTGCAAATTCATTGAATTCAATGCTGTGAGGTCTGCTTGGAAAATATATGTAAATTGGAGAAATAATCAAGCGGAGATGAAAACGGTATTAACCTGTCTGACCTTTGGCAAGCTGGCCTCAGAAAGGTGAATGAGACTTAAAAAGGTGAAATGTGGAATGTTTGACCACTACTCGGGCTCAGTGTTCAATATGGCTGCTTTTGATTTAGTTTTTTGACTATAATCCGTATTCAATTTAGTCCAATTTAACAAACACAGGAAATGGCTTAAAATCTTAGTTCAAGGAACTTTTCCACAATCCTTAGAAAACAAGTTTCTTTCATATACTTCTTTATTCTTCAGTGTTGATGGTTGTTTTTGGGCTTCCATGCTGAGACCAGGGGACACCATCATCTGTTATGTTCTGTAAAAAACTGATTTAGCATTTTTTTTTTAGCAAATAATAAATATCTAAGAAACTAAAAGTTTCCATCTCTTGTTCTACTCTTTATAATCTTAATCATTCTCAGTTTATGTGGGAGGTGTGTGTGTGTGTGGGCATCAATTGCCAGCTTTGTCATGTCTAAATCTCAGGGTGACGCATAAACAGAGCAGCGTGCCTGAAAAGAAGTGTTTTTGCAGGAGTTGACAACCCATCGAGCAAATGTTCTGGAGCTGTCAATTCGAAGAATGACAGAACTGATGTCTCATATCCATGCAGTGGGGAATTAGCATAAAACTATGTTTTGGGAAACAAATGACACTGCGGGGGGAACAATGAGCAAAGAACAGCCGATGTAATTGTTGAATAATCAAAATAACAAGGGACTGTGTTAATTGATGTATCAGCACCACAATCAGCAGGGCTGCAGGGGGAAGGTCTCGATAAAGTACATGGAAATATATCTAGTAAATCCAGCCTCCACATTGTGGACATCGTAAGAAAGTTGTGCAAATTAATGCATTCATTAAGTTGTTTTGTTTAAGAGTGAAATTAAAATCATCAACTCTAAATCGAGATGCAAAAGTTTTACTAATTATTCTCCAGTGTTTAGATTACAGATTACATGGATCATTTGAAGTAAAAAATGGCACATTTACAGTTTAATCCATTTCTCCCAGGTGTAAAGGCCCAGAAGTCCAAACAAAAGCATTGCTGTATAATAAAACCAAATAAGAGAATATTTAGTTTATCTGCTGATTCTGTTGACAACCTGCATTCAAGATGCATTCAAAAGCACTAAATTCAATCTCAGATATAAACTATGGTACATGATGCAATGATTCAGATGCGATGGGTAAATTTGGGGGATGCAAGAAGATTTGCACTGACAAACAATTCTCACTAATGTTCTCTTTGATACTCATATGGAGAAAATATGTCCTTTGTAACAGTCAGTTGGCTCAGGAAGAGTGACGTCTTCTTCTCCTTTGGCCAGATGTGGGCAGAGCAACACGCCATGACATATCACCAAGTTAACCTGTGAGCAAAAAGCTACTCATTTACAAATCAAGCAGGTACAGAGTGATGTTTCATCTTTCACCTCTGGTTGGATTATCAGAAAGATATGTGGCTCTTCTAAACCTTCACTCTCTCTGCAAGCTAGCTGCCAACTGGCCGAACGCAGCATTAACGAGAGTGCTGTGAATAAACCGAAACAGCAACGCTGCAGGCTACAAAACCAAAAATAATGAGTTAAAAGATGCTTAAACTCTTCCCAGAGCTCAGAGGAAATGCAGAGTCGGATAATCATTCTGTTGCTGTCAGGGTGTAATGATGAATATGGCACATGTTTCTAAAGAAGATTACCCACTGTCCCTTTCAAGTGTATGTAATAATTCAAAAATGTAATCATTCCCATGTTCCCCTCCCTTGCTGCACTAACAAAACCAACAACAATACAATTCAATTTGTCTTTAAGAAAAAGCCCACTGTTGTTCTCAACTGCAACCAGTAAGTCACATTCAGCAAAACGTTAAAGAATGGCACACATGGACAAAGTGGATTGGACTACAATAAGGCTTTCATTATAAGTAGCAATTTTCTATCCAACATCCCTCCAGCAAGCAGCCACATTAGTATAAATATCTAACACCTGTTACATTTTAGTCAGGCCCCACAGAAGCAGGAAAAAATACCTTGATGATATTATTATTAGACTCTTTAGCGGTCAACCTATCCGTCACATAACAGGTGTCTCGATGGCCTTTCAGTAATTATCCGTTAATTATCTGTCATAAATGATCAGCTTTTTGTCCCCCGTCGTGGCTGTGACCACATTATGATTCAGTGGAAATATTTTACATCTGCGAGTGCGGGATCAGGAGAGGACCTCCTTTCCTTCTCGGAGAGCAGAAGGCTTGACAGGTTCTGACTGCATTGCTCAAAGAGTCCACCCCGCTGAGAGGCTCTTATCGCTCCTGCCTCAGACGTCTGTCGCCATCTACTGTAAGTGCTGGTATCAGCGTCCCAGCGGGGGGCCGTGGGCTTTGGGAATTGGCTCTCAGCGAGCACACCCCTCCAACAAATTGTAATGTCAGGAAGAGTCGGTACATCCTGAACTAGTTCAGGGCAAAAAAACTATTTCCACTTTTCTAAATTAAGGACATTTTATCTCAAGTTTCATAGAAATATTTACAAAAGAAAACTGAACCATGAGATCATTTTGTATACCACAGTGTTACCAAACATGTTTTGATAGTGACTATCATGATTGTATATTAAAATGATGAGCTATGAAGGTCACAATCATGTTCAGCGTCCCGAAATGATTGAGAAAATGTGATGCTTGACTTTTTTTAAATTGAATTTCTACTTTAAGAGGCTGGGGCTGTATCCAGACATTTCCAAAGACCAGACCTGTTGAGTGAATGTGGAGCTTGGCTGTCGTCAGAGAATCGTCCTTTGTGCTCAAATAAAACCAGGAGCAGTTGCAACTCCTGCGTCCTTCCTCTCTCTGCTCAGTCCCACCGGCTGCCTCCGGAGGATCGGCAGGGTCACTATCCTCTCGTCTCCCTGCTGCACTTCCTTTGCTCTCCACAGGATGGCGTTGCCGTGCTGCAGCAGACCCCAGCTGACCAACCGGGGAGCCGGTGGCCCTGCAATCACTCAGCGGCCCGGCCAATTGAATCACAGGGCCCACCTCAGCACTCAGGAAACAGCTACCCAACCTGCCAGGCTGATAGTGATCTTGCTCGGCTCCAGACCCTCCTCTCCTCCTCTCCTCCCCTCTAAACACTCACACACATGTTCACATTAACAAACCGCTCTGCCCGTGCCAACTCTCGTTATTCCCTGTTTAAACTCAGTCCAGTAAGCAGCTGCCTTGTTATTTCCTCCACCCCTCTATGTGTTGAGCTTGAAGGTTTGCGTGTGGTGTCAAGGGCTGGGACATTGGTATGACTGCCAATGCCTGAGCTCGCACACTTCTGAGGCTTCAACACAAGGTGTGGGATCAGAGGCACAACGGGACCCCCAGACGCAGTGACACACACTCGGCTCCCTCCTTCTCCATCCTCCTTGCCCCAAGCAGTGAGAGAAGATGTGCTGATACCAGGAGGAGGTGGAGCAACCGGGCTGGACAACAACAAAGGTACCCTCTGTCTTATTGCTGCAGCAAATGCACACCAATGATTCGTGTTACCCATGGTACCCTGTTGTATGTGAGAGGGCGATGGAGGGAGGGATGTTTGTACTTTGCATTTAAATTACACCCCATATTATGCATCTTGATTCACAGCACGCCGGCGAATTTGTAATGCGAAATAACAACGTGCCTCGTGTTTATTTGATTCATTTCCTGGTCTGTGAGATTTTTTATGCTCTTTTCAATTCTAGGGTCGGTGTACACTTTTAAATGGGCCAACCTGACAGGGGCCCAGTTTTAAAGAAAAAGGCATATTTTTAATATATAATTTTAAAAAAATTCAATGAAAATGAAAAAAAAAATGGAAAAAAATGAATTGCTACTCCTGAGCGACTGTGGATCAGTGGTTAGCAGATCCAACTTTCAATCAGAATATCGGTGGTTCGATTCCCGGCACCGCCAGTCCATGTCGATGTGTCCTTGAGCAAGACACTTAACCCTAATTGCTCACCGTTGCTGTGTCTACTGTATGGCATGTAAGTCGCTTTGGATAAAAGCGTCAGCTAAATTAAATGTAATGTAATGGTAGATTGATGATTCAGTGTAGTAAATGCCAATTATATAACATTAAAGAGTCAAATATTAATTGATAAACAAAAAGCTGCCTACGGCCGAGGACAACAGGTACCTGCAAACGGATCCACCCCTCCTACATAGGAGCCAGACCCCCCTAGATTGAGACTGCTGCGTTGTTTGTAGTCTCTATTTCCGACCCTGCTCACCTGAACCTCATGTTCAGGTGAGGATTCCCTCCGCACAGCCACGTGGACCCAAACTATAACACATACACACGTGAAAACACACCCACTAGAAATGCACACCAGCGTTGTCGGTGCCACCAACCACGCGTTGATGCTCACCTTCTCAACATGAAAGGAGCCGGAAAATTCATTTAAACAAACATCGGTCGTTTGAAACTCAATACCATTGTTCCCCTCCCCCCACGTCTCCAGAAATGTAATTCAAGAAAGGACGTAGCTGCAGGACATGTCGCCGCCGCCGAGCCCCTCCTGTTGTGTGCTGCTATGTACAGTGGCCTTTATATATGAGAAAGACTTGATAAATGACAGAGAGGCACAATCTAATTTAGGACAAACGCATCACATCTTTTGTGTGAACACACAATGTTTATGAGGGAATGTGATTGATGATTACATCCAAGCACAAGTGACAGTGGAATAACATTATTCACCTTAGCTTTGTCCTCCTCAGGCAGCGGAGAGCGGTGGAGTTATCTTCAATACCATTAGTCAAATATGAAATTGTGGAGATTCTTTACATGAAAACAATCTAAACTGGGAGATTGTAGATGAGTAATGGGAAACGGGGGAAGAGCTGGCAAGAAAAAAATATTATCTGGCCTAGTTAAGGTGTGATTTTCCTCCTTGCATTCGTTTGTACCGCAAGTCAAATAAAACGAGTGCATTTGGATTTCTGCTGAAAAGATAAAAAGCCCATGAATGGACCCAGCATGGTGGGTACTTTTTATTTTTCTGTGTGTCAGGCTCAACTCTAATTATGGCTTTGTTAATTAGTGTATCTCAACAAGGACTCGCTTGGAAGGATGCCACTTAGCTCAGCTTTTCCTCTCTCTCCCCGTATCCCTTTCCCAAATCACGGCTGAGCTCCTTCCTGCCTCCCCCCTTCTTCCCTCCTCCTATCCCATCCCATTCCTGTCCGCGTGTCTTGACAGCTCTAAAGGCAAAGCAGCATATCAAAGCAGACTGAGCCATCGTAGCCCTTAAGCAAGCATCTTTTGCTTCAAATTGCTTCCTGAGGAAAGGGAGAAATAAGATAAGAAAGCAGAAAAAGAAGAGGAGGAGGAGGAGGATGAAACAGGGCCGCATTGAGCAGCTCTCTCCGAGAGATGGAAAGGAGTGTAAAAGGTGAAATATATAACACAGGCAGTTACCATTATTTCTCTAGGGTGTCGGTTAAAGCCTCTGAGAGCTGAGGTGAAAGACGTCCGGATTGCACCCCCCCCCCGCCCCAAACTATCAACAGAAATTAAGTCCCATCTCGGTGACGAGATCAGGGAATAGACACATGTCACAGCCCCACAAATTGAAGTCCTCAGTCTGTATTTACTGGAGCAGAGCCCTCTGCACACACAGGCAGCCCTGTGCACACTCACATACTGTACAACCGAGCACACCATGATTTTCCAAGTCTGAAAACTACCCCACACCTCCCAAATTCTAATTCGTGCCGCGGCTGCTATTCAAGCTCAGTAGCACTGCAAGATGCTGCATAAATTAAGTCGCCGGAGGGAGTGAAGACGGGGAACAAGCACCGCCTGCCTCTGCCGGATCATATTAACTCCTGGGACCTTGTTGGCAGAGAAGAAACCTCTGTCGGGACCAGGGCCCCACCTTCTGCTCTTTGGGTCTTCATTAACACCGCTCTAATCCCCCCCTAGGAGTTCTCCCAGACTTTGTTTACAGTCCATTTTAGGACACTGCATCCCACAACTAGCCAGCTAAAATGATGAGACATTAGAGAAATACTGACTATCAATCATTCATTATTTGTGTGAATTTGAAATGTGTTGCTCTCCACGTCCCCACAGTGTCAAACGGCAGCCTAGGCAGCAGCCTCAGTGATTGCATTGGTGACCCTGTTCTTCCACCTTTCATCTTGTCCCGCTGCATTGCAAGGAAAAACACTATGAGACTGAGATTGTCTCCATTTACTTGCTGCCTTGCAACCTGTCATTTTCTGCACCCGCAAGTTCAGATCGTCTGGAGGAGCGAAAAGATGTGGCAGACGAAAAGTTGTGGTTGTGCTCCTGATCGAGGTGCAAAGCAAGGAGAGGAGTGAGTTTAGAAAGATATTGGGGGGGGGGCTAACAGGATGTGAGCTATTTCAGAAACGGTGCTTTCAGACCAACTGTGCCCTCATTGTTCCATCACTGCCGGTAATGACTTCACCGTGGCTTCCTGTCACATGAGGAGGACGCCACTGACCCCGTAAGTGATGCAGCAAGTGACCCTGGACTGGACCGGATGAATGATTTTACTAAGAGGTTTGCATCCTTGAGAACATGTGAACATCCTTTTCTTTTTCAAAATGGAGTGACCTCAGGAGAATATCATACCTACAGTCCTAAAGTGTTAACGCAGGTTTATCTGGTTTAGAAGCAAAACTGGTTTTCAGAGTTGTGGACAAGCACATTAGAAACATTGCTGAAACAAATCTAGTCTAGTTTATTTTGACTTAATTTGATGGAATGTATACTATAACCAAAATTGATATTTAGTGGTTCACTCAGATATGAGACAAAATGTCTTGATTGCTCCTCTGGATGTATTACTAAAGGTCAATGGGATGGATGAGGATACATGGAATCTGATTGTTAACAGGGTCCACTCCTCACCCCACTTTGATTCATGGACTTCTACAGTTTACAGGCTACTCCAGAGATGTTATTCAAGATTCATTTTAATGTCAGTCCTCTGGGTGCTAGGTTAAAAAAAACAAAGACGGACCCTTATCCGTACTTATGATGCATGCCATCCTATCTGCATGTACTGTCCGAAAGGTGTTTGGGACCCCATTGGACACACTTCCACTTAAAACAATATTTAGAATAGTTGTTAAGGAAACTAATCTTATAATACATATAAATCCAATGCCATTGCATCTCTGGTTGCCAGATGACAAATACCTCTGAAATCTAAGGATGAAGCCATATGAACCCACCTACACCCATTGGATTAGGGATCTAATGCAGCTTTTACAGTTTGATAATGTTAGACTTCCTCTAAAGGGATCTGCTGATTTATTTTGTCAAGTTTTGCAAGTTGGATAACACTCTCTGGGACGCTCCATTGGGGGTTAAGACAATATCTTTGAGCCTTAACTTTAACCTAAACCCAGTCATAAAACTAAAGCTGGAGAGTTAGGACTCATATCCAGCAGTACAGCATATATATTATTCAGCTGAAGGATGTTTCTGCATTCTTGTGAGGGCATTTAGTCTTCATAATGAGAGAGGGCCAACGTTTCACAGTACAGTACACAGACACAAACCATGAATACAACCAGCCCTTGTCTGCCGATTGTCTCACAATGCCCGGCAGCAGACGGCAGCTTTGTTCTAAATCTGAGGATCATATCACATCTTGTCATTAGGCTTTGTTACCAGGACAACAGCATTGCTCGAGCGACGTCTATGCCTCGGCTTGTCAGGACAGCAGCAGTGGTAGCAACAAAAAACACCTATAGATTGAAATGAAATAAACATAGGTCCAGAATTCATGACAGATAGCCTCTTGCTACAGATGACCTGCTGGTTTACAGCGACCTGAGCCCGGCACTATTGACTATAGCGTGTGATGAGCATGTCAAGTGGAGAGCGCTTTTTGTATTCTCTCTTCGGTCAGATGTACACTCTTGTTGTTTTGCCCCCAATAGTGTGTGAAAAAGCCAAAGCTGTGAGTGTTCACAGCTCGGTTAAAGACCGCAATAATTGGCACGAGGTTACGTAATGCGAGTTGTAGGAGTCCATGCAGCAGTGTTGTATAATTCATTGCACTAGTGGAATATGTAAAAGCACTGCTCCAATCCCCTTTAGATCTAATTAAAAGACTATCAGCCTTTTACAATGAAAACTCCAGGGGCCACAGTGTAATCATGTATTAATAGAATGATTACTAAAGAAATAAAGCTCCTTACACAGATAAGAGCTGCTGAATTTATAACACAAAGCCACCCATAAAAGGAATTCATATAAGTGTGATTCCTATGATCT
Source organism: Cottus gobio (assembly GCA_023566465.1). Taxonomy (NCBI): domain Eukaryota; kingdom Metazoa; phylum Chordata; class Actinopteri; order Perciformes; family Cottidae; genus Cottus; species Cottus gobio. The sequence goes on along the minus strand of CM042218.1, from coordinate 9,376,790 downwards.
CTGTTCAGCTTTAAATTTGGGAACATGAAAAAGCTTTTCCCAAAGTCACAAAAGGAGAGTCGGATATCAGTCATAAAATGTGGATTGAAAGCTGTGATTTTAGATGCAGATGGGGACCAAGGGTGTATTTTTACTCATAGAGATACATTTCTTGATAAGTATAGCTGTCACTTGGGTGTCGAGGCAATAGACTACAGCTTTGTGTTTGACACAAATTCATCCAAACTCACTTTTAAAAGTCTAAAACTCCAACAACAGCAATGCCTCATTCCCATCGCTTGTTTGGCTTGATGAAACTCAATTCCCTTTTTGGGAGCAGGTCCTTTTCTGCATATTGTTTTTCACTGCAGATTGAACCCCTTCAGAATCTTATCCAATGTAATTTTCATTGTGACAGTCGCTGAATACAAAAATTGCAGTCGCTATTGGTAGTTTGGCTATTTTATAATGCAAGGTTTGTGCAAGATGTGCTGTGTTGCGCTAGTGATATTAGCTAGCTAGTATCACTAGCTAGTGATACTAGCTTGCTAGTGAGAAGTCACCAATCAGTGGTCAGCTGTGTTTTAACTCCACCTTCTAGTGTCGGCTCAGCTCACTTGGGAACCTAGACAGAGATGGTACAAGAGAAGTAGCAGGTACGGGTGCTAATTACAACTTTTGCTAATGAAAAAACACATAAAGAGTCGAAAGAGTAGAGCTGTGCTGTGTTTAGTGCTTAAGTATGCTAAAATGCACAATAGCTGAGGGGGATGGAAGGGACAGGATAAGTTTGAGCTAATGATCACAAAAACAGTGGAGTTCATCATGTGGGGATTATGAATGTGCATAACTTCAAAGCAATCCAGCCACTACTTATTAAGATGTTTCAGTTTTTCTAATGATGAATTAGTATTATAAATTGGTGGGCGAAACATCCTCAGTCACAGCCCAACTACTGTTACAATTCAAAGTCCTAATGACCGGATGTGTTGAAACTTTTGGAGATGACTTGTGTAGAATCCCAGAAGGAAAGACTTTATTCAGTGATGTTTGATATTTTAGGAATTTAATATTTTGTCTGGCTTGAACGTAACAATTTAAAGTTAGAATATGTGGTAAATTTGTCCCAAAAGTGACAAAGTAAAAATGTGCTCCAATGTATTTTTGGACATTGTGTAATATGCATCCAGTCTCAGATATACACTAAGAACATTTTCTAAGATGTTTTGTTTTAGCAAAACTAAATTCTGGCACTCAATGTTCCACCTTTAGTCTGGCTTTGTGGAAGAATCCATCTGATCAAGCCATATGTTAAATAGCTTTGCACATTTTTACTGGCAACTCTTCAAATACGTTCTTTACAAAACAAATAAATGAGCAGGGATTGAGAACCAATTGCTTCTCACCAAATTCAGCCTCAAAGATGACAAATACCCCACAACATTAGAATAAAGAAATGACTGGAAGAAACAGCAGGATCGTTATCCAAAACTTGATCCAGTTTTATTTCTGAAATAAATGCAATTTGCAGTCCTACTTTGTTCCAGTTCAAGTAAAATCAATTTGTGTAGCACCATTGTATAAATCTAGTAAAGTTTTAAAACCACATTTCATTAAAACAAGAAGAAAAGGAGAAAAGGGCACAGGCACTAAAAACAGCAGAGTGTGAAAATAGATTCAGAGAACCATAATTAAGACAGAAATGCAGAGTTAATGTGGATATTAAAGCTCATAAAAAATGCATTGCTTTTCAATGAACAGAGTGTAGGTGTAAATCTTAGATCAGCTGCTTTTAGGTGTGAACATGCCAAAAACAATCTCACCAGATTTGGAGTAAGCTAAAGGGACATGAAAGAGGTACAGAGAGATCAACGTGTCTTATAAACACCGTGGAGACAGGGACTATAGAGCGTGTTACACCTGGAAAATAGCCAGTGAGTGCGTGTGAGGGTTATTAAGTTCTTTATACATTGTTAAAATTATATAATTTGGAGAAAAATGTCTTATAGTCTTCAAAACACAAATGTGAAGAGGCTGTTGGGAATGACTTTAGATCAAAAACTAATTAAAATTAATGGTGATGCTCAATGAAAATTTGAAGGATCGTCAAAGTTATTACAACTCATCCTCTGGGGACCATTAAAGGCACGTGTCATGTGATTTCATCCATTTTTGAAATATATTTATTTCAATCTCGACTAAAGTGGTGGACAGACATTGCCATTCTTGGAGCTATGCAACATCTAAATTCCCAGTTCAGCAGTCTTGGTAAAAAGGATTAAATTCTGACGACATGGAACTCAATTTTGATGATTGACCTGTAGTTATAATAGACGACAAAATTATTCAGCATGCATTCAATACTTAGCTCGACCATCACATTGACGGTAACAGGTTCAATATAATGCCCATGCCTCTAAATTACAAGACTGCCAGCGAGAAGACAGATTTTTCTAAATGGTTATTTCCAATGCCTCTCGATGAGTTATTTTCATCAGGACTAGCTCCCAAAGAACAATTTACCAGAAACTCCTTGAGGTCCGGCACTAGCAGGGCCTCCAGCAGCAACCGGTCCTCTGTAGACCAACTAGACTGTATCAAATATCCGTTACGCCGCGTCACCCGAAGGTTTCCGAAGAGCTGATGTGGAGATCAAAGTGGGTGCCAGTGATGATACAGCCTAACTCGTGACTTATCCAAGGCACAGGCCATATTGCTGCTGGATGCAGTAAAATGAGGTTTTCCTAAAAGACTGTGGATTTGTGCTCGGAAACGCATCACAAAAACGCTTTTGTCCGCAGGGACAACCAATATCAACATCAAATGAAAATTCCTCTTGGTAGCTTAACTGTATGTAGGAATATGTAAAAAAAAAAAAAACAGATTTAATGAATGATGCTGCTGGGAATATATATGTTATGTAATCATTGTGAAAGCAAATAGGAATTCTGGTTGGATTCTGAATGCTGAGTTGTACAGATCATGCCACAGGTGCAGCCATCTGGGCTTATAATGAGCGTGCTCCCCAGTGATTGGCTACTGAGTAAGAGATGAAGAGCAGTAATTTTAGGCTTTAATGACTGCTGTGAACCAGGAGAGAGTTGCCAATTGAACTTTGAATGTAAGAAAGGGAGGCATGGCGGTGAGAAGTAATGGATAGAGAAGTGGAGGATAGTCTTCCTGGTTGAACTCAACAACCTTCTTTTAATTAAGAATAGATCTACTTGAAATCTGTTTAGCCCCAGCGGCCCCAGAACTGGGTCTCCTTATTATTTTCATTTTTTTTTCTGTGTACTATCATAAACCAATATACCACTAACACATATATATAGCCTTATTATCTATCTTCACATGGGTTTTCTGTATATTATACCTTTTGAAATTTTTCAAATAGACCTTGTGAATGAGGAGATAATCAGGATTTAGTATTTGCAATTTTGGCTGAAAAATGGCTCGGGTGCAAAAGGTTTAAAACTAAATATTAAAAGAAAATACCTGAAATGAAAGACAAATAGTAAAATTATTCAGGAATTTATTCTGTTACTTGACATTAGAATGAAAATTTGAGTGACTCGCATCAATCAAAACGCTCGCTTGACAAAATGTTCACATCTTCATCAGTGAATGGAGCGATGGGTGATATTATGGGATACTCTCAATGAGAGTACTCTTGAATTGAGAAAAGTAGGAGGCACTTTTATCAATTGCAGGCAAATGACACAGTGAGTGGCTAAATGTCAACGTTGTTGAAAACATGAAGAGTCTCAATTATTTTGGTGCATCGCGTGTGCAGTTTGAATAATTTGTCTATGGCGTTGATTTAGTTGATTTAGAACAGAAATATGCTGGTGTTAGAGACGCACGTACAACCCACATAAGTGAGTGTGGTAATGTCAAAAAGTGCTCATAAGTGCTGTATTGCCTTTCAAGGTCTGCATGTTCAGGTTTGTATCCTCCTCCCATGTAATATTGACTGATGATTCTGGGGACCTAAACCCTAGCTAGACATAAAACTATTTTTTTTTTAAATACACAAAATGAAGAAAAAAAACTTACATTGCTAACTCTGCCTCCCTTACTACACAAAATACAGGAGAAAAGTGAGAGAAACAAAAAGGAAATCTCTCCCTGACTGACCTTGTTGGCAAGGAGGAGGATTTAAGGATGCATCGTAACTTTAAACAAACTGAATGATAAACTGGCATTTAAGCTTGTATTAATCAAGCAGTGCTGTTGTTTCCAATCAGTTGTTTACCAAGGGCAATAATTCCTTTGCAGTGCTGTTATTCGGAGTAGTTAAGTTCAATAATTGCTTCGCAAAGTGTTGTCTCACTGTTAGCTAGCTGCAAAGGTTTTGGGCTGTTTTTTTGTGGTGGGTGAGCACGGTTACTGGTTTCCAACGGAGGGCGCCTGCTGTGTTATTGTCCTCCGGTTCACGTGTAATAGAGAGTGATGTCTTGTTAATGTTAGCCTGTACCAAATCATGCATCTGTGGTCGTTGCCATGCTGATGTTCGCAGGTCGCTATAATTGTGCTAGCTGGTAGCCATAGTAATTGATTTTCGATAATGATACTTAACTTAACTCAGTATGAGTTGAACACAACCTCAAACTCTCTAAAGACAATCACAACACATGCAACCCCTCGTTTATTTTCTCTCTTTGAATCTCTCACGGACACACACACACACACACACTCACACACACGCTCATCTCACCTGCCCACGCAATTGGCCCTGCAGATCTTCCGCCAGTGTTGTTGTCAGTCTCCTCACACCCCAGTACTGGCAAGATTAAACCCCCATCCCACGTGGACTGAAGAAAGGCCAGCACGGTTCTCATAATTGGAGAGTGTGGGGGAGTGGAGGATGCAATTAAATCAGACTCGGAGAAGAACGAGACCTTAATTAGACATTCTTCATGTTCTATCAATAGAAGACTTTCCTTCAAGCTCCTCTCCCCCCTCGCCTGGAAACCTACAGTATCAGTGAATTATAATTAGAGAGCACTTGATGAGTGTGTGTGCTTACAATGGCCTAGATTCACCGGATTCATCGGTATGAGCCCCGGTGCTCCGGTGCGGTCGGTCCCACGCTGTGCCATCAAACGAAAGCTCCAGTCTCTGAGGGGTGCTGGGAAAGGGGGGAGGAGAGGGGGGGAAGACAGGGTGAGGTACATGGAGAGATAACAAGAGTGGGCATCGCCAGGGGCGGCGACACCGGGGAGGGGGAGTCTAGATCTGAGAGGTACATTAGTGAGGCTGCATGTGTTTGAAGTGTGTGTGTGTGTGTGTGAGTGTGTGTGAGAAGGTGATGTCTGTATGGCTATGTGGCGGAGTGTGTGAGTATATCTTGTGAGTATATCTCAACAGACAGATATTGACAGTGCATCCTTCCTCCCTAGGTCGTGTGTGAAAGACGCAGACGGCTCTGGGAAAAACAAAATCTCAAAGTTGTCCGACAAAGAACTTCACCCTGGTTCAACTTTTTTTTAGAGACGCAATGCAAGATTTGATAGGGCCTGGAGTTGGCCAGAAAAATAATAATTAATAATAATAAATAATTTTTCTACAGTTCACCCTTTAATGTCAACAAAAGCTAAAACCGTTATCACAGTGATAACGTAAGCCTTCAAAGTGAGATCTGTTATTTATCCCCAACCAATGCATATATTTGTTTTTATATTTTCAGTCTGAATGTCCAGTTACAAGAATGTTTTCTCACCCAAAAGGATTTTAGATGAAGCAAAAAGTTCAAAATGTGTCCTTCGAGGTGAAGAGGGGCAAGGAAATGTGAAGGAGTTGAATAATCACCAAAGAAATTGGTGATGAAGATGCAGAGGATGGGTGAGTCTAAGTGATGTTTTGGTCCGAACAGATTTTAAAACGTACTCTCGGGCTGATACAAAGCATACAGGACAGGACATAATGTGGAAAGAGTTGCACTGGGTCAACTAGAAAAGTGCACTCAGCAGAGTGCCGATCCACCAGTCTTCAATGACCACCGCTGTAATGTTTGATTGAATGTATACAAACAACTAGACCGCAGCAGAGTCTGCTCCCTCTTCTCCGACAGACTCTTCCTTCACTTTTGCAGCTGGGAAGCAAGAAAAATGAACTTCCTGGAGGGGTTACTGCAGTGTGTGTTCATGGGCAAACTGTAACCTACAGATTTACTGCCATTAGACAACTCCACCGCCTACGTTTCCCTCAGCTCCGATCGCCAACACTCTCTGCCCTAACGAGATTAGGATTTTTTTGTGTTCTCAAGCACCACTGTCCCTCACCACTAGAACACTAACGGGTGATTATCACCCACACGATCTTGGTATAGGCACTGTATATATAGCGGTATAGGGTCCCCTCGTGATACCTTTTTTTTGTTTTATGAGACGTTCATGGGAAAATAAGAGTACTTCAATTTGCCATTTATTGTTGTACTTTAATATAATTTGATGATAAGTATTTTTTTCGGGTATATTACATTGGCTAAAATATACCCAACGTTGGTGTTCTAGGGTTATAAAACCTCTCAGCAATATGACCCGGGCCTCCAGCAGCGTTGTGTCGATGTTGGCCCCCAGCAGTCCACCTCGAGTCCAAGCGAAGCCGGATCTGTCCCAAGCGGCTAGCTCTGGCACACAGAAATGAAGAGCCAAATAGTGCCGTTCTTTAAATGGCCACTTTAAAGAACCCAGACAATCTGGGGCTGAATTGATTATTTACAGGTTAAGTTGATTAGATGTGTTACTCTGTCAGAAGGATTCAGGGGTAGACAAATACGTCCTGCATGCCAAGTGCAGACGATGCCACTGGATTAAACTGCAGGCTTCTCATTTTTCATGGAAATGATTGAAGAACCAAATCCAGTGTGATCACCACTTAAAGGGTATTTTTCAACCTCCTTTTTGTTTCTAAGTGACTAATGGACTAACAGTTTTTGAGATTGGTCCAGAATTGAGGGAGCACGCTGCAGATGGCAGCCACTAAGCAAGCTGCAGCTTAAAGAGCATGCATCAAGTGCAAGGTAAATACAGTAATTTGATTGTGCCAAGCAAAATGGGACAAAGAAGAGATTTAGCATTTCAACTATTATTTAGGCTGCACAAACCAATATTTTTGCCCAACGACCTAAAAAACACTAGTGTACAATTTGTTTCGTACTTAAAAAGTGTTCTCATCTTCACATAGTTGGGAAACAGTCTGAAGAAGAGAACCAAAGAGGCGGTGAAGAAGCTGGGGAGGTCGTACCGGGAAATGTTCTCACCCTGTGTTAAGTCATTTAGCAGCAAAGGCTACAAGCCATTATGCCTGAGCTTTAGCCGTGACAATAATAATAATTACGAGACGGCTGGAGCTGAAGAATCGAAGCACCCATTTAGCAGATGAGCATCCAAACGACCTCCTGAAAGAAAAATAAATGGCACATGGCCAACTAACATGTCAGCACTCTCTCCTTCTCTCACCCTCTCCCTCCCTTCAGTATGACTTTCGTTCTGTTTCTCTCACCCTCTCCCTCCCTTCAGTATGACTTTCTTTCTGTTTCTCTCACCCTCTCCTCCGTCTCTGTTGCACATTCAGCGTCAAGCTTTCTCGGTTTCACTTTTGAAAAGTGGTAGACCAATGAAATTACAAACACACACACACACACACACAAATGCCACATATTCTTCACACTAGAGCAGTCATGAGAAAGGATTTTTCTCACTTACTCACACCCAGAGACACACGTGTAGTTCAACACACATGCGTGCACATAATCCCTTCAAAGTCCCAGTTCAATAGAAGTTGGAGCGTCTTTAGCTTCTGTACTGTGATGTATTTCGCAGTGAAACGGAGTATTTGCACAGTTACAAGAGGGATTTAAATCACATCCTTTGCATTTGATTGGATCGCTGGGAGTGGGCGATCTTATAGTTTAGTGCAACGCCAAGCTACAGAGAACTGTTGGCTCCACACACATTCCTCACCTGTTGTTAGATCGGGACGAGGAAGAGATAAAGAGGAACCTTTGCCAATTTTCACCCGGCTCTGTCCCTGCAGTGCGGGCAGAACAGGCTGCAAAAATTCACCCATCGATCCATGGCATCCGGCGATTGTTCATCTGCATGTTCTGCCCATGCTGCATTGACATTTGTGTCAATTGTAAGCACGTTAAACATCTGCAGATTTTTCATCTGCAAAGTTTTCATCTGCAAGGTTTCCCTTGAATACATTTTTCCTTAGCCACATTGTTTTGATTTTTGCCAACTCCTTTCCCAAATTAAATTTCTTCATATCCATATTGCACTGTTGGCAACAATCCTCCAACTTTGAAGTGTGCTGTATGACAGGTTGTTGTAGTCCACATTTTTATTTTATTCAAATAGAAGCTTAAGAAGCTCTAACTTCTGTTTCACTAGGACTTTAAATACATTACATTACATTTAGCTGACGCTTTTATCCAAAGCGACTTACATGATATACAGTAGACCGTAGACACAGCAACGGTGAGCAATTAGGGTTAAGTGTCTTGCTCAAGGACACAACGACGCAGACTGCCGGAGCCGGGGATCGAACCACCGACCTTCTGATTGAAAGACCGACTTGCTAACCACTGAGGCACAGTCGCCCCTACAATATAAATACAATATGCATGCACATGTGAAGAGACGTCTTCTTGTCCATTCCCACTTCTGAGGACACACCGACCCTCTGATGTCACCAACAAGAAAGGAAACTTCTCACATCCCCCCTCACACACACACACACTCTCATGGTGTAAAACAACACTGTGTGTTGCTTCATCTTGTGATGCGGCTGCAGAGGAGCTGCATCACACTAACTACCTCCTGCAGAGACAGATAGAGAGAGGGGAAAGAGACCAGAAGAAGAATGGGGTAAATTAGGGAGGGGAGACAAACAAATCGAGCCAAAAAGATGAGAGATGTTTGTATGCCCTACATAGATTCATCTCAGAAAGAGAGGGGAAGTAGGAGGGAAGGAGTAGTGTGAACAGCAAAATAAGCTGTAATGGGAAAAGATACAGCGCACTTTAACCAGAATATCTTTTTTTGTTATTTGTAGAATTTATTGCAACCATGTTGTCCACAAAATGCAGTTACACACAAACAGCACACAGGAGATCGACGTGGGAGATCCTGCATCGTATGTTGTCAGATTTAGGCTAATAAAACAACTTGTTAAAGCTGAGATGATCAATATTTTATTCAAAACAGATCAAATAACTACATTTGATGTAGCTAGTACTTACATTGATAAACCCACAGAGATTGACTGTATTACCAACACCAGTCTTTCAGCTCATTCTTTTGTTTTTTTCTAGGGATGCACCGATACTGCGTTAAATACTCGTACTCGCATCGGTTTCAATGGCCGATACCAAGAACCGATACTCATTCAACAGTATTTCACTACAACAAACTGGTCGCGCTTTGTGGAGAAGCAACCCCGTGGCGGAGCCGGAGACACTCTTCTCTGTCTCAACTGTCTCAACAGTCTCAACTTCTGCGCAGCCAATCACGCTATCCAAGTTGTTTTGCCGTCCAATCAGATGGCCAGTTTGTCTCAACAGCAGAATCTGGAGCCGCCATCTTGGATCCTCGCTACGCAGCGCTCACTTCTTTCAATAGACAGGAGAAAAGTGAGACGCGAGTACAATACAAGACTTTATCGATATTGTGCTTATTAACCGGTGTTGCATACGTGTGTATGACATATTAGTGCTCATATTAGTGCTCTTGTTAGTGGCTGACAGCCCCGGAGTTACTTGTAATCAGTCCGTCCCAACGCGACGCAAATGTTTCGCGCGACCAGATTACATGTAAAGTCTATGCACAGACGCGTGTGGTTGCGACAGACGCAAATTTACGCCGGCGGCACGTTAGACGCGAGAGTTGAAATTTTCCATATTTAATACATCTATAATTGAGAAGCTCTGCGCGTCATCACCGCCGTCCTGCCGGTTTGAATCAAACGGCTGCTGATCCACCAGAAGTAGCGCTGGCAGCGGCCTCATTCAGACGCTGTTGTGCGGCTACGGATGATATTATTGTAGCCGAGTGTCTGTTGTGTGTCTATATTTGTAATTCTAATAAAATGAAAACACGCTGCAGGGTAACTTGAACCACTTTTTTATCTCCTTCACACACGTATATCCCACAATTCCACTCCTCTTTTCCTTTCCGTTTCTCCCTCCACAATAAAAGCACCGGAAACATAACTTGGAACACAGCTTCCTATATAATTGCTCGATCCCTAATATTATCGCTTACATTATGAACCCGGACACGGGGCGTTTTATGGTCCGACATTAGAGGGACTTCCACAAGAAGTTTAAAGCTTGGGATAGCCTTCTGTTAATTTTGTACTATAGGCTTGACATAATCTGCAGAGGATAAAATAAAATCTGCCTCCAAATTAATTGCACTTTCATGGAGACCAAATCTAAGAAGTATCGGTATCGGTACTCGGTATCGGCAAGTACACAAATAAAAATATCGGTATCGTATCGGTTTGTAAAAAATGGTATCGTTGCATCCCTATTTTTTTCTTTACTTTACTTGTTTAGCCTAAACACAACCTGGTATGATTAAAAAAAGCATTATGAAAATGAGTTTCTCACATCTGTCACCAGGAAATTAAAATAATCATAATAACTTGTATATGAATTACACAAACAAAGTTAACACATTTTAACATTCAAAGTTAACATTCATCAAATTATTATCGTTAATATAATTAATATAATAACATTTAGACATACTCTGCCCACCCAAAATATACTAGGTTAGTTAGTTGTATCTAGAATTCACACAAATAAAACTAAATTTATACTCTAAAACTAGCAAGGCGCCATGCTATTTACTCTCTTGGCATATGTGAATTGTAAACAATAGTCCAGCACAAGTGTGATAGTCTATTAAGGCTTTATCTTGTTTAATTTGCACTTATCCTTTCTCATTTATCCACTCCAGTTTACAGCTCCACGAGGGTCAAAACAGCCTGACTCATGGGGAGTTAACCCTTTAGTGTATCTGTTTAACAACAACATGTTGTTTAAAACTTACCAATGCAACATCTCAACACACTTATTGCCATTATGAATCATGGTTCGGGTGTACATTTTCTGATAAAACAAATATAGCCAATAATGTGAACGAGTAATACAAAAGAATGACAGGATGGGGAAATGGGTTCATGCACAGAGGGGAAGAACAATGCAAGAATTGGGTGAATGGAGGCGATTGAGGAGAAAAATGATGAGTTTAATAAACGAAAACATGAGAGAAAGATGCAAAGATGAAGATAGATGTCGGGGAGAAACCGAGGAGCTGATTAACAGAGAGAGACATAAATTACAGTATAGGTGGAGAACAGCATGTGGACTGCGCTTGAGCGCGAGAGGGAGGAAACTAGAAAGAGAGGCAGAGTAGACCGGAGAGGAGTGATAAATGATTCGAGTGCTGCACGGGATGCTCTTGCCTCTTCATCTTACGCAGCTGACCTTGGGCTTATGAGCTGTAATAAAACGTGGCCAAGCACTCCTGAAATTGGTCCACTCACCACGATGCTCGGCGGCAGCATTAGCATACAGCTTTTATAGAGTACAGTACATCCGACACATACAAATACTGCGCCTCTGGGACTGTGGGGGAGATGATGAGGTTGATGATGAGGATGATGAAGACAAGGAATGCAGCCAGGGGTCGATGGCGGTGATGGGAGATGAGGAGGACGGGATTTAAGAGGAATGGTTTAGTCGGAGAGAGGAGCAGAGATTTCTGTAATGCAGGAGCGGAGGTGCTGTTGTGGAAGAGAAGGATGAAGCATTGTAATAGAGGAAGAGGAGATGATGGAAGGTGAGGGAATAACATGAGGCCAGGGCATGGTAGATTGATGATGACAAAGAGAAGGGAGAAGATGAGGAAATGTAAAGGATTGGACGAGTGGAAAATGATAAACGGCGGTGATGAAGTCGGAGAGGAGGAAGAAAACGTAAAACAGGGTGAAGGTAGAGCCCGTGATGTTCATGCTCGTAATGGCAATATAACCTGAGACATTTCCAAAGTTGTCTCTGCGTTGGTAAAGTTAACTGTGCCGCGCTGCTGCCGGGATGAAATCTGAAATGTCACTTCACAGCACAACATGTTCTGTTCCTGTAGTGGAGGCAGCTGTGAGTGGGTAGATGAGGATGAAGACCAAGAGCAAGATTATTCAATCACTTTTTTTAACAACGTCAAATGTCTCTTCTGTGGCCTCTTTACCACCCTCTCCATCACAATCCCCCTCTTCTTCTCTCCACGGTGACAAAAACCCGCCCTCGTCTTATTTTGGGCGGCTAATAACCGCAGAAAAAAACATCATGTCTCTCTCAGGGCCCGGCTGGCTGGTATTATCCTCCAGCCATTGTTACATATTTCTGCGAGGTCTCAGTGCTCCTCTCAAGAGGCTCCTGGACACGTAATCGAGCTGCGGAGCACCAATCCTGGCCAAATACAGATTAATTGGTGTATGTGTTTGTTTGGACAAATACTCAATTAATTCCGGTGGAGGCCTGATTAAGATGAAAAAAAATAGAGATGAGGAATAAATACCTGAGACGGTGAGGAAGGAGAAATAGAGAATCATGAAATAACTGTTTTTTATGGTTGTGTATGGGAAGCACTCGAGTATCTCCATAATGCATGAGTGGGCTCACATTGTTCACATCTTTATGATCATTAATATACATTGTGATGGGTTTTAAGGTCCCAAGGCTGCCTATGTTGTTGCAGAAGCTGTTCCTTTCTGGCAAAACTACCTTTCTAGAGGAAACAAAACTTCTTTGTCTTTGCTGTGTGAATGATCCGCAGTGTCAAACCAAAAACACTGCTTTGTATCTCTTTTTCTAATATATAATATAATATATATATATATATATATATGATGATACAGTTCTAGTGTATTGACTATTGCCAGTATTTTCTTCACTATATGGCAGATCAGTGTTTGTGTGAGAGAGATGAGAATAAGAAGTTGTGTGTTTTGGTGAGTGGACAAAAAAAGAAATAACGTAAAGTAAAAGACATGCATGATATATCAAATGACATGACAGAGCAATATATGGAGAAACTAAAATAAGACAGAGCCAGGACAGGAGAAATAACTGAAATGACAGGATTATCACCGGAGTAAAAATAAGTAGTAATCATCATGTTTAACTAGAACAGTGAGAAGAAATTTTGCAAATCCCTTTTTATAACTCAGCAGTATGGGCTGAGCTGATAACTGACTACTAGAGCTTTTCCTTTGAAATGATGGATGGTTGGGGATCGAAGCTAGACCGGAGCAAGGTGTTGACTAGTCTGTTACATAAGAGAAGTGCCAAGTCATATTAGGAACGTGTAGCTGATTAAAGGAGTCTTAAAATGTATTCTTAATTCAAAGGACAACCAATGCAGAGAAGCTATAACGAGGGTTACATGCCAGGTCCGATGAGGAAAATGCAATCTGCAATTATCGGGAGAACATGACAGCATCATTGTGTTTATTACATATATGTTACATGTAGAAAGAGACTTGGCATGATTATCAACACATTTCTGACCTAGAAAACAGGACTTAAACCACGGTGATAAATATGGCTCAAAGAGTATAGGACTGTTTTGACAAGATCAATAAAAATACACTCACGGTGCTGAACATATTAAAAAAATACAAATATGAATCTAAAAAGTTGGTACACACACATTTTCAGGCAGTAAAAAATGTAGGTAGAATAAGTCAAAAAGCCAAAATTAGGAATCAGTAAAAAAAAAACTTCCAAACAAGTCGTTGGTGGGTCACAGAGCTCCCGAGCACCTGCCTGAAGGAGGCATTCAAATTTAGAGTGAAGTGGGTGTGAAGTGTCAGATGCTGTTTGACGAGCTTTCTGGCTGGCATGATCTGTATTTGATATTTGTATCCTTCAATACATCATGCTGCTTATATTCACATTTCATGCCAATTAGTTTGTCCGTGTTAGTGTATGGCAGTGCTGGGGAACATAAACCCCTTTTGACGGCGACATAAGACCCTTGTAACATCGGATTGTTCACCACAATTACTGCACATATGTATATGCGGAGGACTTCAATGATATGAGTGTGGGTGTGTGATGTTGGAGTTCACCGTATTCAACACATGTACATCTTGAGCTTCATTTTTAAGCCATTAAGTTTCCATCATCATCATTTTTTTTTTGATTTTAAAACATGTAAATGGTACAGTCCCTGAGTAATATCTCTTCGGTGTGAATGAGTCCTGTATGAATTATGCAGGCATTGTGCAGTGCAACCAATTGTCCTAAATTGTAATTGAACAGGAATTAATTGCCAGAAGACATACAATGGACCATTCATGAATACTAATTCCAGAGCCCCTTTAAAGACATTCAAAAACTTTACTCTGATGTTGAGACAATGGCCATGCAGTTTGAAAGAGATTGAGCTTCAGACGTGTTCAAACTTTGTTATTATAATGTTCCTGAGGCTATTAAAAAACAAAACTTATGTATCAATACAATTTGCATTGAAAGAATATTTAATGAATGTCCTGTTGTCTTTCTCTAATGGGACCCTGAACATAGTGTATGCTGTTCCCTGATAAAAGACAAATGTTTCTTCTGGTATCTGTTCATAAAAATAAAATAAAAAGATTTATATTCTGTATGTTAACTTGCACCCAAGTATTCAAGTATTCAAGCGAGTACACCTCTGTGTGTGGTTTGCACCAATCAGCATTGTTAGATTGAATTTTCTAAATCTTTTTTTTTTTTTTTTTTTTTTTAAATGCAAATTTGAAAGCTCCAGGGCAGCCAGATTACTTAAAGGCCAGATTTAGAGTCCACGCAGTTTGTCTTTTATGATTATTCCATCTTCCAATATAACTTACACAGCAACTAGTAAAAACATAAACCACTGAAACTAAGATAAATATATCTATGTACACATATATCTTTGTCTAATGCGGTGGTTTAATGGGTTAAGCATTCGCCTGTGACGCAGGAGCACTGGGTTGGTGCAACTAAGGGTGGACTGTTCGGTGGTTGGGTTAGCTAACCAGTTAGAGAGCATGCTTCACTGGGTCTGCACAGCGAGTGGAAGAATTCAAGTGAGAAGGCAGCATACTCTGTATGTTCACTCCATGTGCGGGAGAGTGCCTGATCCAAGCATCGCGTTAGACATGTTTTTTTTTTTTTTTTCAAAGACTGTTATTCAGTTAAGGATTAAGAATTGTAATACTTGTAATAATAAACTAGAACATTTTAAGAAAATATACTACATATATAATATAATTTTAAACAAATATACTACATATCAATGTTATTTATTATTTGAGCATATTATCTAAACATGGAGACAAGTTTTTGAATGATTTGTTTCGCAATGCTTTATATTAACTGGCTTTTAGTTCCAATTACTTAATGCTGTTGCATTTTTTTTTAACAACACGATATCCGGTTGCTCAGTTGAGGATTAAGAATTGTAATAATAAACTAGAAAATTTTGAAAAAATATACTACTTATCAATGTGTATTATTTGAGCATATTATCTAAACATGGAGACAATTGTTTTTGAATAGTTTGTTTTGCAATGCTGTATATTAGTTGAGGATTAGGAATTGTAATAAGAAATAATTAGAGCTGGGCACAGCAACGCGTTATAAATATGATCATGTAGCAACCCATTAAAGTTGACAATGATTTCATCATGTTAACAGCATTTCTTTTTTTTAGCATTGGGAGGGGCTTAACACCGCTACGGTACTGCACTTTTAAATGGACATTTTCATTTTAAATCTCTACCAGACTGCGTAGTTGATAACAGCAAAGCTATTTGTAACCACTGCAAACTGGAACTGTCTCAAGACGGAGCACTACTAGCCTGCAGTACCACTTAAAGGGTTACACATCACCGATGCCAGCGTCCTTTGAATCCAACGGATGGCGGCGCGCGCACCGCCGTGAGGAGAAGACACGTTACAACAGTGACGGCGTTACAATGTGCACCAACTGTTGCTCTCAGACTATGGTCATCGCTGGGAGCCTATGGTCATCGCTGGGTAACCACAGTTCATTATATGATGATCAGAAATTTGCACAGCAGTGGAACATTTCCAACAAAGTCTGCACACTTACCACGGATAGCGCAGAAAAATGATCGCTGCTGCGAGACGTCTGCCGGTTGGACACGCCCCCTCGTCGCGCGCACTCTCAGCCACAGTGGCTCTGCAGAACAGGGCGTTGGACAATGTCCTGGCCAAATGTCGCTTGTCACTCTAACGCAGGGGTGTCAAACTCATTTTCACCCCAGGCCACATCAGCATCATGGTCGCCCTCAAAGGGCCGCTTGTAACTTTAGCACTGTATGAATTTAACTGCTACCGAACATATTGTTAAATAACTGTCTTTGTATTGTTTATTTAAGTGTAAAAATATTGTACATGCATTTATATAAATGTAAAAATATACGTAAGCAAATGTCTCTGTTATTATGACATACGTCCATTTGATTTAGGGTTAAGAAACCCACATTACTAAATCAAAGATCAAACTTAAAACAGATGAAAATAACAAAGATCAAACGCTCGTTATTATATAAACTTTGTTCAAAGCTTTTTTGTCACAGTTGAGAAGGACATAACTCTGGTCCAACAAATAATTCAGTGGTTCTAAACTGGTCTGGATGCACCATCACCCCTGAATGTGCAAGGAACATGTTGAACTTCTCAAATTGATTTAATGAAAAGATGGTGCAGTTTTAGCCTGAGATGGTACATAATCTCACATGCCAACACAAAAAGAGCTAGTTCCTATTACACTCAATTATAAACCAAAAAGTGCACCGTAAGGACACAAGGTAATACAACACACATAATAATTTTATAACTTCAGCCTTTTTTAACAGACTCAGCAGTGCTTTCATGCACAAACAGGTCGGGAATGAAGTGAACTATCACAAATCGTCCGGTGTGTAAACTCACGCAAGTAAAGTGTGTTGTGAACGCAGCACTGAGGAGTGTGAATAGACGCCACTCTGCTGCATTAAAAAATCCCTTCAAAATAAAAGCACAGGATTTCTTTTTGCCCATGCAAAGGCTCGCGACCGGCCGTCACGGGCCACATAAAATGACGCGGGCCTTGAGTTTGACACCAGTGCTCTACAAGCTCATTTTATAGATAGCAAAATGGTAATTACGGTGCAGTATAAAAACCACAAGAAATATTACAATTACAAGGTGCTGATTATGAAGGATTCATGTATGAAGGTCAACTTCCCAAATGCTATATGACCAACTACTAAATCAGACCATGTGAGGCCATCAAATTATATGATTTATTAAACAAGGTTATGTAGTCGTTTTACCTTATCACTTTCTGAGAGAGAAGTTATCCCTGTGAGAAGATCACTGTAAAGTGAGTCCTTCACTGAGTTGGATTAGACATGAGGAACAGACACGATGACCATAGAAAATACATTAAATATATGCATTCTTTGTTTTTACATTGCATTAACAGATCAGATGCATTGACCTCATTATCTTACATCCACATTTCTGGTTACACAACAGTGTCCAAAAATGGCAAAAATGTGCTCAACAACTGGTGTGACAGCAAGCTAGCGCCAGCCAGCCAGCCAGCCAGCCAGCCGGCCAGCCAGCCAGCCAGCCAGCCAACACGTCGGCTGTAGAGCAGGCAGTGACGAGGGGAGAGGAGAAATACTTGTTAAAACAACATGACCCTTTTTAAACTAATATACACTCTAAAATGTGTCGTGATATTATTCCACTGTTGTGTTTCATCTAACTAAAAAAGCAATATGAGCACATTTTAAATAGTGCCTGGTCTAGCATAATGCTAAATAAATCTATTGAACAGTTTCATACTGCGTACTACTGATGAACAAAGTATGCAGAATGTACTGTACTTAATACGGCCTTGGTCAGTAGTATGAAGTCTTTTCTTCGGGCACATCTCAATCCTCACCTCCATCCTCATCCACTATCCTGGTATCATAATGATGTTTGAAACGTTTTCTAAATAAATATCTGGAAGGGGATTTTTATTATTATTATTATTATTTGTGAGCACATTTGGTTGCAGCTCTAATTGATTTGTACAGATTCTGATTTAACTATAAAAAGGCTCCTTGTGAACCAAGGGACAACCCAATAGATTTGACACAGAGCCAAATCCAGGCCAGCCTGTCCAGCCTTGTTAGACATACACTTTGTGACGAGTGACACTTTAATTCAGTGTTGTCATAATCTGTTGAGCTGATAAAACAGATCTTTCAGACAAAACCAGGAGGGACAACAGTGCTTGAAGAATATGAAGAAACTGGGACGCAAGAAGGCAGATTGTTTTGCAACATTCAGCAAACGAGTTAGACAGAAGGGTAGGTTTGTAATACCAGGGCACAGATTTCATTGTCAGAATAAGCAATAAATAACAATTTAAGGCAAGGCATGGCAAGTTTTTTTGTATAGCACATTTCAACAACAAAGCGATTCAAAGTGCTTCACATAAAAACATTTAAAAGCATCAAAACATAACGCAGAAGAAAACAAGATCTAAAAACATTCATTAAAACATAATAAAATAGTAAAGAAAAAACGTAATTTGGTTTTTCTTTTCCTTTTATATAAATTGTCACGCTGTGCGATTACTAAAATGTAGGCAGGTAATCAGAAAGGTGTTTTGGGGCTGAATAACTGGTAATTTGTTACTACTGTGTAATATTGTTGTATTGTGAAAGAACATCAGTGGTTGCTTGATATGAATGGAGAAAAAGCAGCAATGACAGGAATGAGCTCAACCCTGCCTCAGACTCACATTACTCCTATTGTGTGGTAATAGTTCCATCCTTTCACTAGGAAAGGATGTGTAAAGTGTGTATTTATGTTAATTACATGTCTTGTTTTAAAACCTATTTTTGCATTACAAATGACGAGTGAGGATGTTGACACTGTAATGTGTCCCTTTGAATATAGATGCACAAATAAATGCAGTTTCTAGTTTAAAGTAATGTCAAACCACAGCAGTCCTTAAATAAGTCCTTCTTCCATAAGGTTGTATTGTTCTGTTTATGTTTTTAAACTCAGAGGCGTTGATTCAACGTCATGGTTATTTTGAAGACCATAGTTTGTGCTGCTGTTGAACTGTACAGTGATTAGTTGAGAAGTTCTTATAACATTTGGTCGACCCCATTTTTGTGAGTGAGGGTAGACCAATATAAAGTTGTCATGCAACATTTGTGGATCATTGCTCCGTCTATAACATTTGTGTTGGCACAACAATACAAATCCTTATGGCAAAGGGGGCGGAGCATCGTTCATGAAAAGGAGCTAAGAGATGTATAGGTGTCACGTTTGTTTGTTGCTTGATCCACCTCGTGCATTTATTCTGCACTTTAAGTTGCATCATGGGTTAAACGCTGGCAATGTCCATGGCAATTTAAAAGGTCTTATAGTTAAAAAGCATTAAAATAGTTGTGCTGTACTTGAGGATGGTTTATAGTGTGAGTGGGAACAATGGACCAGCATACAGACGTTGATTTTCCACATCCCCAACTCACAAAAAGCAGAGACATAAACCATTTAATTAGATGATTTGCAGACAATTAGCAGGCAAACAAAAAAAAAATGTGTCTCATATGTCTCTCTTGTTTGAAGCCAAATGGTGGTCAAATGCACTTAACAAAAGATATTAATAAAAAATAAAAAAAATAGTGTTATGGAAGTATAGAAACGGGTAAACGTTCCTTTCTTTGGAACTGACGAACAAAATGACAAAGACATCTGAAAGGGGAAGCGTACCCCCAGAGAAAGTCCCCTAAAGAAAACCAGCGTCAGCAGAAAGACTTAACACAAGTGAAGAAGCATTTCTCAAACAGCACAACTTCACGGCTCTAATGAATGTTGAACCGATGAGCCTGAGGAGTGTGTGCACCTTCCTCTCAGCATACACACCATTGACTTAACATTACTAAGGCCCAAGAACTGAGCCCTGAGGTGTCTCATAGATCAGAGGCTCAGAGAACGTGTGAAGAACTCTTGTTTTATAAAATAGTACTGTGGACCATTCAAATAAACATATTTCCTGAGAAATTGTATAAGATTCATTAAATTGTTTTCTGGTTTTGCATCCATTGGTTTTAATGTATTGTCTGTCATATTTTCAAACAAAATACCTTATTATTCCTATATCTCTTGAGCAGAAGATATGCAGTGTGTGTGTGTGTGTGTGTGTGTGTGTGTGTGTGTGTGTGTTGATGTTTACACATTGGTTTGTGAGTAAGTGTTGCTTGTCATAAGTCCACCTAAATGGGCAGGAGGCACAGTCACACATGGCAGCCTGCCTTTCATAGGAAGTGCGTGTTAGTCACACTTTTCTCTGGTTGCCGCTGCCAAAACAAACTGAATTTCTCACTTACACAAGTACATCCTATTTAATATTCTTTCAAAAAACAGCAAATACAGATTATATACACTCGGTACACATACCTGTCAGTGATACACTGACAGGTATTGAGATTGATTTTGTATGCATCTTTTATACTGAATTGTGCACTGCTTTTGTGTGCACTCAAATGCTTCTGGGTAAATGTATTGAAATTGACTTTGATGGAAATTGTTGACTTTATTATTAATTTAATTCCTAATCCATTTACATTTTTACACCAGCAATGAGAAGCTAAGTAAAATGTTATCCTCACAGCAAACATCTATAAATTCACAATAATATTTTGACCATCTATTAAACCAACAGATTCAACAAATATGTATTATTAGTAAAGTAATTAAGCAACGAAATTAAATGAAGTTGTGGTTGAATTTTGTATTACCACTATAATATCAAACTTACAAAATATTTAGGAAGACGGGAAACACTTTTTGTATAAAGTTATGACCGTTTCAACAGGAAGATACAATAAAACAAAGGTTTGCAGTGGTATAAAAAGAGGATTCTTCTATAGCATTTCCAATCATCTACTTTCCTGGTTGCACTCCCATCCCTCGCACCGAGCCATTTAACTGGACACACTCTGAACTTGTTTCTGAAAAATTGCCATAAGCCTGGAGTCAAGCTGATGCTTACCGAGCATAATTGTTTATTTTGACTCACACCTTCCCGCGACCACCCAAACAATTGTGTAAAAACAAAAATCACACAAGCCCTCTGGCAGTTTAAGAAGGCTAAAATAATTATTTTATATCATATTTATTGAATTCTATTTTTTTTTTCTGAAATCAACATACTTTATAAATATATTTTACTTTATTATAATTGGGTCTCTTTTTTGTAGTTTCGGAAAAACTAGGAACAGTCTATGCTTTCTTTTACTTTCTTTTCCTTTGGAGCTAAAAGCAAGACACACCAGAGAAGGTAGGAATACGATTCGATCCATTGTGTCTTATTCGAGGCAGAGGCAAACTATTCTAAAAAGTAAGAATCATCGCTCGCTGTCGAGCAAACAAAAACAAAGGATGCTTGTCAAAAATGCACCGCCCCACTATTTTGCATTGTCAAACGTGTGTTGTTTACAAACAATGTTTAGTGTTCTTGACAAAACCTGAAAACTGACCACAACACAACTCAATTGTCGACAGTTCTGTTTGAGATTATTTACAGGAGTGGTGGCTGATGTGGCCTTGAGTCGCTAACATCAAGTTTTTCTAACTCCGGTGTTTGATGTAAGGGAAGTGCTGGTACTCTTATTCACATGGTGGATGTAATCAATGTAAAAGCCTACGTTCTGAATTTCTTCAGTTAATAAAAAAAGGTTTTTGATTTACGTCTATGCAATTTCTCAGCATTTTACGCCCAAAAC
This sequence comes from Cottus gobio, assembly GCA_023566465.1. Taxonomy (NCBI): domain Eukaryota; kingdom Metazoa; phylum Chordata; class Actinopteri; order Perciformes; family Cottidae; genus Cottus; species Cottus gobio. The sequence continues at coordinate 9,354,959 of CM042218.1, read as the reverse complement.
GCTCCCATGGACCTGTAAACACTCTGATGTGTAACATTGGTGGAGGTGTTCACACATTAAACCATAACAGAGAATGTAACAATTACATTATTCATTTAGCTGACGCTTTAATCCAAAGTGACTTACATGATATACAGTAGATCGTAGACACAGCAATGGTGAGCAATTAGGGTTAAATCTTGCTCAAGGACACATCGACAGACCTGCTAACCACTGAGCCACAGTCGCCGACTGTACAACTTACAGTAAGGAAAAAATGGGCAAAAACAAACATAAAGTTGTTACCCAAACTTATAAACACGTATTCCGGTAAAGACCAACCTCCTCGTCTGTATTTGTGGTTTCAGGCATATCAGGGGTTCTCACGACTTTTCCTCGAAATGAAGTGAATGTGATCAATTGTATTTGTTGTGTTACCATGTTCCCATATCCCACCCCTTTGGTGAGTAAAATAATATCATAACCTATCAAAATGATGTTCAAAACATAAACATGTATGTTGCTTTGTCTTTTAAAATGTTGATGATTAGCTTGATATGTTTTAGCAACCCCTTAGATTCCAATGTAACGGCAGCTTTTACTATAATGACCAATTTGTATTTCTTTCTTCTTTTTTGCCTCTTGCAACTAATTGTGCCTTCATCTCTTGCACACTGCAATTAACTGAGTTAGAGGCTGAGGGTTGAAGATAATGGAAATGTATTCCACCCGGTAAACTGCTGTGGTGCTCAAACTTGATGAAATAAAAACGGACATCTGCATTTAGGAGGTGATTGCACAATCACGTGAAGGTTTGGATCTTCCGCTCTGGTGATACTGCTGAAGCCTTAGCTCTGACTGTCAACCCTCTCTTTAAGCTGTTTGAACAACAGGAGACAAAGAGCAAACTCTTTGTCCATCCCCTTCAACGGTACATTGCTTCAATTTAATATGTCCCTTAAATTTGAGAAAATAAAAAAGGCACTAAGTGAAAGGTTCCACACATGCACATATATATATCTATGCAGCATATAACCTGCAGCAGTGTAGATACAGATGTCACGCTCACACATGTGTGAACATATATGAATGCACATAGAATCGCAAACAGATGCATGCAAATGCAGGTTAGGGGATGCATCATTATGCACGCATAAACAAGGACATCAAATCACCCATATATACTTAAACTAGATGGCTCATGCACACAATGAATCACTCAAATGAACTTTCTGACTGAAAATAATACACATATATACACGCGTGCGCACATCAGCTAATTTTTCAGGGAATGACAACCGTGGAGGGTGTCACAGATGTCAGCAGTGACTGTCACGCCCCAGGGGATTGTGGGAAACGAGAGAGACAAATATAAAAAAAAATGAAGGCAGCCTGCATGCCTTTTGCAGAGGAGAGAGACTGTGAGCTATGCGAGTAGAAGCCAAAGAGTAGAAGGTGGAGATCAAGGCGAGGGAGAAACAATCAATTCTCTGACATCTCTAAATGTGCACTTGATGATGCATACCTAAACAGGCCTGAAATGGTCTGCAGGGAGAGGGGGAGTGAGTGAAAGAGGTGAACACGAAAAAGAGGGTGAAAGGGGTTAAAGGGAAAAGTGAGAGACAAAATTAATGAAGAGAAATTGGGAGGGAAAGAGATAAAGAGGAAGCTAAGTTGGAAAGACGTTATGTTCGTCCATTTGGGCCCTAAATAGCAGTTGGTCCTCTGAGGACTCTGCTCTAAACGAAGCGGTCAGCCTTGCAGGTCGTTCTGCAGAGAATGAAGGGAGTGAAAGGGAGAGTGGAGACGGGGTGAATGCTGATGAGGTGGAGGGGAAGGAGCGGCCAGAGATTGTCCGTGGGACCCGAGAGCGATCTCGCCTCACAACAGTTCATTTACCGCATACTCTTGAAAAGCTGTCGGTTACTCTGCATCACAAGTGAGATAGGGAACTTTGTTTGAGCTCATTTTTCTTAAGATTATCTTTAAGGCATTTCCTTCAATCTGAAGGTAGCACTCATTAACGTTAATTAAAATCACACCCACAAAAACAGGACAAATAAGCAAGAACCAATATACAGTACTTCTCAAATGAGATTCTTCCATTTCATTATTCTTGTTGAACCTTTCGTAAACCCTAATTTGTATTGAGGGATGAAGGGAGCATTACTATACTCAAAGACATGTACAGAACATCTGCTGGTTGAGGAAGTCCTTGCAATAGTTTAACCCTCATTCCAGTTAGTTCAAGTACTGAGACTCTTCACTGCAATTCCTTTCTCTGAAAAGCAAACTTGATGTTGCACAATTGCATCTTAAAGCCTCTAATATGACCCTGGACAGGATGAGTGGGAGGCAGATCGACTCTTTTTTAAACAAGCGCCTCAGTAAGTCAATGTGATGGCTCTTCTACATGCTTTGAATAAGCCCTTAAATCACAAGCTGTCTATACTTTCTTTTAAAAACAAAATACATGTAACAAGATAATAGACCCTATTTGTCTGACGCCGGATCAGAAAATACTGGACCTCAAATTGAAATGATGAGTTTTGTGTCCATGGAAAAAATAATCTAAATTTACTTAGTAGCGTTGTTTTAGAGTTGAAGGACAAGAAGCACATGGGAAATTAGTGTCTATTCAATTTTGTGATTATTATTATTTAATAATTATTATTATTATGTGTCTATACACATGGTACACAGGATCTCTTAATTACAGAAAAAGGATCAGTCTCATTTTTCCCATATCAATGCTGTGCAAAAAAAGAGCTCACATAACCACAATAACCATCAGAAGACAATGCAGCAAACACAACACCAACAGTTTTGAAGCGACAGCGGATGTGTCTCCATGCCAATTCATAATGATAAGCATGCTTGCCAGAATAGCTGGTGGAAGATTGTACAGCTGGACATGGAACCCTGTCAAATGATGGAAAGCATGACTAAAAAAGCCAGAGACAGATTGGGGATGGTGATGACTTGTAGGAAAGATGGCAGCAATCTGTGAGGAGATGCGTTCGGGCGATACGGACACAGATTGTAATTCTCAGTGATCATTCATACTGAGTGGAGGAAAAAAAGGAGGGGGTGCAACAGTATTTGGGTAAATATGTGTACATGCACCTTTTACAGTATTTAAAATGCTCTACAATAACACATTAAATTAAAAAGATCCTTAATGAATGATTCACACTTATGTTCTTCCATGTATTTCTTAATCTCTTCATTCAGTACAAACACAGGCTGCAGCCAAGCTTTGTTTGAATAGACACAACTTATTATTGTGTCCTTGTGGAAATCCAGAGGTTTCAAAAGATACTAAACATGTCAGTCTGACCTTTAGTGAAATGTATTTCAAACATAAAATATTTGCATGTATTGAAACTACAACCAGAAATCTTTTCTTTGCCCATTTCATCCGACTGTAGCTTAAAAAAAGAGCTGGAACAAGCTGATACATAATGTATCAGTAATACTCTCACACAGACTGGAATGAAATGTGTTTTTCCATTTTAAAGAAACTGGACTGCATCTGTGTACTGGGTAGAAATACAGTAAAGCAAACTATTACAAAAGGAAACTTCCCTAAAGAAAAAAACCTACTGCATCACTGTAGCGTCCTCACTGGAGGACGGTGTCCTGCAAGGCCACCCTCTGAATAGCCCCTCAGGCTGTTCCACACTTCAGTGCCAAGCCGCATTTGTCAGTCAGCAGTGAGCGATCCATCACAATGCTGGGTATGTACTTGGCTCTTTCTGATTGGACTTTGTCCCACCAATGTTGGTTGTGCAAGTCCACGCTTGCCATGGTTATTGTCTTGAGCCATGCCGATACAACGCTGGCCTTTCCGAACACCCTCCACCTTGCAGTTATTGTGAAATGTCAAAGATATTTTGGGCAACTTGTCTCGCCCTGTGAAAAGGACAATACATAGTTATGTATTATGTAAGTTACGTTTTTCGTATTAACATAAAGTGAAAAAGACTAACACATTAAAAATGACACAAACATGGCACACAAGATAATATTTCCCCTTAATTACACTAATCTTCAAATGTGAATGTCACAATTCAGAGGGTTTTCCACAAACTCACCTGAATATGTTTGCAACAGTGTAATCTACAGTGAAAAGGCAGCACATCCTCCCTCGCATTCTTCTTCAATAACAACTTCAAAGAAGGATAATACAAATAAATATAGGAAGCAATATACGTGACTGTTCATTATTAAAGCCTGACCTGAAATTGCCAACTAACTTTTGACATCTTCTGAATTTCTGAAGGTATCGGCGCCTATTTTGTCAATTCTCTCTGGACTAAACCTTTGGAAATATGCACACCGGCTGGGAGGGAAGGAGGGAGGGAGAGGGGTGGAAGAGTCAAACAAACAGAGGAATGTATTATCCAGGAGACAGGTGCTTGGAGACCTTTGTGTTCGTGTTTCAAAGTGATGTGGAGCTATTTTGATGTTTGTGATGTGTTTTCTGTTACTTTCTTTATGTTTCACCTCGTGAACTTACTTAATTTAAGCCCACTGATGTTTTTCCAATACACATATTTGTTGAATGTCGAGTTCCAGCCTCAAGATCATCACCTAGCCTCATGCCATTGAAGCATGTTGGTTGCTATCCAGAAGCCTCTTTAGACTTGGTAGGATGTAAGGAGGTGTGCAGCACAGCTTTGGTGATATTTTAAGACCATAAGAACATGGGGAGCATTACATTTCCTGGCTTGTGTCATCTGAAGGGAAATTAAAGTCTTCAGTGCGAGCACTACTGTATACATTTTGTGACCTGTGACATCCGCTCCTTTCAAATTAATTTGTAAGGTTCAAAGGTCAGCTCAGGAGGTGTTTACACAAAACGGAGGATGACATAAAGCAGCTGAAGGCTAAACAAGCCTTGTGCCGGCAGAGATTGGCAGAGATTGGCAGATCAACACCTGTGACACTAACTGGATGACCTGCAGGATATGATGGTGTCCCTCCTGCTGTCCAGCTGCCTCCAGGAGAAGGCTGTCTAGGATGAGAGGGAAAAGGAGCTATTATCAATGCTCTGCCTGCACAGCAGACGTTGAAGTGAAGCGTTGACCTCTGTTTAACACTGTGAGCAGCAGCAATGTGACACGAAGCTTCAAGTTAGGTGTGAGAAGCAACTTTCAAACACACACCGCATGTGTGTTTGGAAATTTGACATGTTCTCGATGCCCCATAGTCACTTCCCCTCAAAAGTCTTTACAGTCTTGTTAGATCTGACCTATTCACTTTTCTGTCACACCTCCCACTGAATTGAAAACTGTGAACTCTGAAGTTAATTAGTGGAGCATCGGGCTTCTGTCTGTGTTGGCAGTCTATTACGGTCAACATTTGTATTCTATTTCCAATCAAATTAAATTTATATAGGCCATCGTCACAAATTACAAATTTGGCTCAGAGAGCCTTTATCAGGTCTAATAGTCCTCAGGTCTACTCGGATCGGGTGAGACTTAAGTCCCTTTCTGATTGGTTCTCTCTTGTTTGAGAATGGGTTCATGCATGTTGAGTCAGAGTACCTTTTTGATTGATCTGTGTCAAATGTAAAGTATATTTAATGTGTTTTAGACAACCAGTAAAAATAAGTCTTGGCATTGCACGGTGATGCAAACCACGGATACCTTGCATGTCATAAATACATGTCATTTTTCCAAAATGTCCGTGTTCCGGAATGTCTAGGTTCTGGGTTCCAGAATGTCAGGGTTCCGGAATGTCTGGTTTCCGGGTTCCGAAATGTTCAGGTTCTGGGTCAGGGTTCCAGAATTTTATTCTAGAATTACATTTTTGTAACACAATGCAGAAACACCTAATGCCATGTGGCTAACATTGTGAAAGGATTGGTTACAATTAGGCAACTAAACTACTTTGTTCAGGTTATAGAACAAAATGTGTTTTTTGTTAAAATAGTGTAAATAATTAACAACCGCCCTTAGCAAACTTTCTTCTGTAACATTATATGGAACAAATTGACCTTACCAAGTACTGTTGGTTTCACATGGGACACAATTTGATTGACCCATCCACCCCCGCACCCCTCAAACTCAGTGGAACTTTCTCTACTGTTGTACATGCTATTATCACTCGCAACTTTGGCTTTGTGTTTTACGTCACTTACTATGACTAAATGCAACAAAGGAAGACATTCAACATAACTGTTGCTCGCATGCGAACAATGCCAACATTTTTATCCCGGCAACTATGCAGATTTTTCATTATGCCGCTTCACTCCCTCTTCACAACTCACAATGCTTTCCTAAGTAGCATCTCCTCAGCCTTAGCGTGGTGACAGCACAAAAATAGTTTCAGTCAGAGGAAATACTTCTTCACTTGAGAATGCGCTACCCTGAAATAATAAAGTATGATGAAGGACCCCAACACTTTTCCTCTGGCCGTCTGGGTGGAGGAATGCTGCGACTCTGTCTTCTCTTCAGAAAGGCTGTGTCTGGGATCCTGCCGGGGACTCTGAAATATTCATGGTATAAATATTGCAAGGCTCTGCGTCTAATAAAAGCGCTGGTCTTTATTAACGAGGTGACTGAAGGATCCATTGATCAAGCTTTCTGTTTTATGTCATGAGGATTTTCTCTTTTGCTTCTTCTCTCTGTCTCACGTTCTTACACTTTGTGTGTGCTCTCTCTCTCTCTCTCTCTCTCTCTCTTACACTGTGACTCTCTCTTTAATACACATATATCGTGGCTCTCATACAAGATTTCTCCCTCAAGTCGTACTTGCTGCTTTGCTCGTCGCCTTTTTATTAGTGAATGACCCTCTCGGTCTCTTCATGCGTGTCTCGCTGCTCCACGTGTTGTCTCTCTGCTGCAGCGGCGGCGGCGGCCTGGTTTTAACAGCAGCCTAATTAGCCAGCCTGTCTGAGAGAGGAAACTTTTTTTGAGAACCCTTAGCGTCTGAGTCCGGTGACACAGAGAGAACGATACACGCTGGATGAGGATGGGTGTGCTGTTAAGGGTGTCTGCGAGCTCATTTTACCGCTGTAGTGGTCAAAAGGAAGGTGAACTATGACCTTCATCACAGGCAAGACCTGGCCTTCAAAGTGTGGTCTAGCACTGGAAGATAAAATCACTCTTTTTTCTGCCTAATGCATCTTTTACTAATAGGTTTTTACATCAAATAAATACACATGTGTATGAATGTGTTGAATAAAAGTCAAATACCTAATAGCATTTGTTAGCTTTAATAAATGACGCATAAGCATTATTATATAATAAGGCACTGGCAGACTGCTTTTTCATTCTCCAAACAGTGTCCTGCATGGTTGTTATATTCTAAGGTAGTGCCGGGTGAAATACATTATTAAAGCACATAAAAGCCCCATTTGAAATGCTTGAAATTGTAGACTTTAGATGTTGAAGCTCTTGCACTGCACTTACTCTTGTACACATGATTACACCGGTAAAGGAAAGTAACTAAGTACAGTGAATCAATGAAATAATCAAGATACTTGTTAAGATGGGAGTGTTTTTCTCTTCTACTCTTTGACTACTTAAATCCTACAAGCCATATCTCTCCATCGCAGCTCTGCCGGTTCCACCTCTTCTAGCTTTGTGTTCCTGACCCGATGACCAAGTGACCGCCGGTGCCATGCAGCTCCGACCCGCGATGCACCAACGTGCTGAAGATTTATTTCAGCACCAATTGAGATCAAGAGGCTCAAAAATGAAAGACTTTAAAATCAAAGAGAATTTGGAACTTGCAAAGATGCCTTAATGTTCACTGCAGTTACACAGCGGGGTGATAATATGACTCAGCAGCATATTGCTGAGAAGATGGAGACGAGGAAGAAAACAGGTTCCAAAGATTTCAGAGAAAGCCGAACCAACTGCCACAAAGTGAGAGACGGAAGAACGAACTATCATCCAACAAGTTACAGATGTCCAAAGATGAGCAGCCGCCATTGCCTGCAGCTGAACTTCCCATCTCCCCATCAGGTGAAATCTTAGACCTAAAGATATACATTTTTCATTATAACTAATATAAAAGGTTCTTCAAAATCCAACCTGGTGCTTGTCAAACTCTGTTTGGAGCACCAGTGTGTGTATATGAAATCATAGGTCTCTGTATAACCCTGAGATTAGACTGAATTGATTCATTTTAATTTTTTTCCAAAATGGGGTGGCATCCAAAATTGAATCTTATGATACATTATCTGTGTCAAAGTAATGGTGTCTTATGACGTAAACTGAGTACCATCATTATGTTATACAAATGTATGGGTTATTAATCATAATTTAATTATTTATAATCACTACATATCTTGATAGTAATTGACAATAATGTATTCAATCTGCTACCAGCAACAATGCTACAATGTTGACAACAAGAGAGCTGTCTTTGGAAAAGAAAGTCTTTATTTTCTCAAAACATGCCAATTAGAGACTTTGTAGAGCAGTACAACTTTAGAAAAGTCAATCACATTGAATGTCTTGGAAATAACTGCTGGAGTGCAATCATCATGGCCAGGAATCCAAGGAAGATAACAGCAATTGATGAAAGAAAAACATATTATACAGCTGTAAGCAAAGAAACTAGAAACAGCCAAAGAAATACAATTTCAAGTCGTAATTCATCATTGGAGGAGGCTTTAATACAAGAGAAGTACAAAGAAACCACAGCAGGTTGCAAGCTTTTCATCAGCAGCGAGGACAGAGCCAAATAGAAATGAGGACAGAACCAGCAGAGCACATCTTCTCACCTGTGAAGCATGTGGGAAGCAACGTGATGATTGCAGCGTGCATGGCTGCCTCCGGACCTGACTCACCGGATTCAACTGATGATGGCAGCCAAATGAGCTCAGAAGCATACAGAAAGATCTTGTCTGCGCTGTCACATATAATTAATGAATCCATTGGGGGGGAAAAAAGGTGGGAAATGTGGGAAAGTCAATTTAATGATAATTCAAACTTTTTTCTCCTAATAATCAGAATGCTATCACAGTAAAATGGCTTTTTTACAATGTGTTGATTTCAATATGACCATTTGCATAACCCTTTTCTGAATGATGTTGGTCTATAGGTCTACTCGCTGTGCTTATATGTCCACTTCGGATCTGTCCACGCCATGAAGTGACACTAGGTCGCCCCCACGTGAAAGGGTTGCAGCTGGAAATTAGGAGATGTAGTGATTACTGACAACGCTTGATGGAGATGTGCATGAAAGCTATACTCACGAGCACTAGTGGCACTAGTCAGACACAATACCTCATTAAGCTTTCCTTCGTCTTCTTCTTCTTCTTTCTTTCTAGGATTTTGTTTGCCAATATATTCAGTAAAAGGTCAGTTTTGTGAGCTGCATCCTAGATTGGGATGCGGGAGCAAGACCCAAATGCAGATACAATAGATGTGGACTGGTGCAGTTAAATGTTTGAATATATACAACAGTTTAAAAACTGAGAGTCCATAATGCATGCATGTAACAGGAAAACAGAGGCTATCCTTCAATAAAAAAAAATACATTATAAAACAAGACAGTTGGCCTATTGCTAAACACCAAAAACACCTAAAAACTAAAAATATCCATCAGCTTGTAATAAACCTTGTCCGTCATAGACACAAATAGTCTGTCCAGCAGCATATTGCTCACTCGTGTCATTGACTCTCGCCTCATAATCATCCAGCCTGTAAACCATTGTTGAGGCGATTCCTGCTTTTCCACAAAATCTTTCCTGTATGAAACCAGCCGTAATAAAGAGCCATTGTCCTGATGTCGAATCCCAGCTAGTTGCTGGTGGCTAGTATTTAGTGGAAAGCAGCTTCACACATCCTACAAGCTGCTGTGAAGGGCATTGTTGGTCAGAATCAGACATGAACATTGCTTGCTGGGTGGTCGATGCAGACAGAAGTGAAAGTGAACGTAATCTATTGACAACACAAGGCGAGCTTATGGATCTATAATTCACTAGTGAAATAGTTTGTTCCCTTTCTCTGAACCCTCTACAACCCAAGGATCCTTCTGCTGTTTACACTTAACTGTTAATATGATGGCAATAAAATAAATACATTTAATGAATATTTCCATTCATGAAGCTAGTATATGTCATTGTAACTCTTGTTACCTTGTCCATGATATTCACCTGCTCTCTTCAAATGGGCTTGTGGGAAATGGCATTCTTTAGTGACCATAAAAACATATTTGTATATGAACGTTTTGGTTTCACTTCAGCTGTCTATTGATTGACATAATTAGAATTCTAGAGTTGATCCAATATAGGTGTTATGGTCTTATAATAAACTCCAATGGGCAGCCATCTTGCCACTCATCCACCATTAGCCTCCCTCCCGGGGGACTTTACGCAACAAGCTGCGATGGATCTGCCTCCAAACACGAGGCACAACAAATGATCAAATGCACCCTAAAAGATCAAAGAGGAGCAAAAGCAGGGTGGGGAGTAGGAGGGTGCTCATTAAGAGTTAGCCTTCAAGAGGAGCAAATTAGAAACTTTCACTCTGCAGACAACATGTACGGTGAGCTAGACAAAAACATGTTTTTAAATGTGTGTGTGTGTGTGTGTGTGTGTGTGTGTGTGCTAGTGTGTGCGCATTAGGGTGGGGGGATTGCAAAGAAGCTCAAAATGACTTTTTAATCACATCATTAAAAGGACTTTGAATTATGAATTTGTCACAATGGATGTCTTTAGGCGTGGGAGCAAAATGAGAGAGAGATATTCCCTCTTTCTTTCTTGGAGAATGAGTCCAATGAGGGCCATTGCTCTGCAGCCTCCATGTTTGTGTGTGTGTGTGTGTGTGTGTGTGTGTGTGTGTTTGCGTGTGTGTGTGAGAGGGTCGTTTAGAGGTGGGGCTCAGCATATTAAAGGCAATCAACGATGGTGAATAGACCCTTGATGAACAAAAGCAGGAGAAATTTAAGAAAACAGCAGACGATGAAAATTAAAAATCAAGCCGTTCTCACGCCTCGTCAAATACAGTCACTGGTGAAAACAGTGGAACTCCATTTAAGCATCATTTTTGTAAAATATGAATATTAGAATGACAAACGCAAGCACTTTGAGGATGCAATGTTAAAAGCGTTAACCTTTTTCACACAATGATGAAGCCATGCTAATTTGGAAAGCCACAGCAACAGTAACTAAGAGGGGGCGGGGTTTGTTGATACATGCTGATGTATATCTGCTAAAACACAGACAACACATCTGCCAGGGGTTTGTGTGGTAAAGAGACTGAGCGAGTGAGAAAGGGCGGAGAGGTGGAAGGAGATAAAGAGCGGCTGAAGATCTGAAAGATAGCAGCGGGAAGTTAGATAAACGCCGTTTCCGGCATTATTTTTTTTAACCATGCCCTTTTCTCTCTTCTTGCTCTCTGTGCAGAGGACAACTCACTCAGTGGAAATCAAATGTTGATAAAGAGAAAATTGCATTGGATGGGGGCGAGGAAACCGGAAAGATACACCCAAAGAAACCCCACAGGATCAGGAGGGAGGGAGGGGAAAGAGAGAGAAGTAGACAGTGGGAGGATGAAGAGAGAGAAAAAGTGAGATGGACGACAAGAGAGAGAAAGCGTAGAAAAGAGATGAGAAAATGTGGCTTGATCTCAGAAACAAATAGAGACCAGAGAGAACAGAAACAAAGCAACACACCAACAACGCACACACATTTGCATCTCTCTCTCACTCGCATGCACACACAGGACATTTGGTACAAACACACAAACACCAACGCACACTCTCTGGCTATCTCTTGATGTGTTGGACGCTATTAGGAGTTGACACAAGGAGGAAACGGGTTCACGGGGGAAACACAAACAAATTTAGAGAGAAGAAATTGGCCCTCTCGCTGCACGGCACTACTCCTCCGCAAACACCTCAATTCTCTCATTACACTCTATTATAGTGGCCATCCACAGACAAAAGAGTTCCTCCAGCGCGGGTAATAGGAAATCAAGTCAGCACTCCATTGTGCATTGTCCACCATCAGTCCCAGCGGCAGTGGACACTGGTTTGGCTCAAACCAAGCAGACACACAAACACACACACAGACACACACACACACAGATTGGAATCGATTGGGAAAATTTGTGAGGTTTTAGTGTTCTCTAAGAATGTGTCTTCATGGAGCTACATACAGGTACAGTCAAAGGAGCAACCAGTCGAGTAAATAAGAGTTACAAAATAGAGATAACCTAGATTATTTTATATTCAAACATGTCATTTACATATTTTATATCTACATTTGTGATATTGGTAGTCAATATACTGTCACCTTGGTAATCTAAAATTCCTGAATTCAGTTACAATTTGTGATTCAAATGCTTTTGCACCAGCCTTTCTCTCTCTCTCGACTATAATATGCGAAGAAGGTTTTCGGAAAGTGGAACTCTCACCCTTCTCCAGTCGAGCATGAGGGATCTATTCATTTTATCTTCAGCACATTAACTTTGCAAGTGTAAAAGGAAGGTGAGGTGTTGAACCGTGGGATAAGTGGGATTCTTAAGAGCCTGCAGGACTTAATTCAGGCTTCACAGCCCCGCAGTGTGCATTAAGTCAATAAAGGAAGAGAGTCTCATGGTCTGCAGGTGAACTTCCCTAATTCACCTCATTCTCATGGCGGCCATTGTGATTTACAACAGATATAACAGGGATCGGAAACAGATGGCAAAGGGCGAAGACAGATTTTGTAAAACGTTGAAGGACTTTTATGCGAGTTTTATGCAAGTCTTGTCCTATTATAGTCAAAGCAGTATGATGGATCTTTTTGTGGCAGGGTAACGAGTTGTACATACAACCTAATGAACATGTCAGCAAACAGTTGCCAACACACCCTTCACAGAGCAACATTAGCATTAATTTGGATATGTTTCTGCTCTGATCTTCACTAACGCCTTAAGGGAAATATCATTCTCTTTAAGTCATTTTCAAAAAGCAAGTCGCCCACTGGTTTAGGCTTGAATCTCACCCCCTTTCTCTTCACTGAGACACAGTGCTTTGTAATCTGTGTATCGCTTGCTGCTGGTCCAGATGTCCCTGATAGGTCTGGTCCCATGCTCTGCTATGTTCAACAGCATGGATGCAAACTGTGTCTGTCAGTTGTTTGGTGCGAGGCAGGTAGGTTGGTTAGTTAAAGAGATTTTTCTTCCAGAAATAATCAGCCTGCTGCGGCTGAAAGCAGGGTTCTTTTGCCAATCAGAATCTTTCTCTAGACTTTCGACAAATAGGGCTAATGGCGCGTTCACACATTTTCACTTCAGTTATTCGCACAAATTTGAGAGCGGAATCCTTTGTGTTTATTGGCGTTATACAAGCCAGAGAGGAGGGAGGCTTACCTCCATGTGGAAATCAACAACGATGCCAGAATAACCACACACTGTGCTATTTTACAGTAGAATAAAAAATAAAGCTTTGCCGGAAGTTCTTTCTAGACCTTTATTTATTTATTTTATTTTAACCATTAACACATATACTGCTATATATACATCTAATCTCACAAGTGTTTTATGTGTATTATACCGTTTAAATTATTCAAATAGGCCTTATGGTTGAGGAAATAATCAGAATTTAGCATGGGTATACTAACCATTCAGATTTTTGGAGTCGGCTCAAAAAAGGCTCAAAAAAGGTTAAATTTGAAAAAGGTTAAATATTTCATGAAGGCCAACTTCAATATTCAGGGAGTGATAGACTGATTTAAAAAATAAAAATAACAGCGTAGCTTGGTGTTAACATTACCTAACGGTTTGAGAAGACATACTCCATTCAGTTTATCGTTGGTTATCTCGTTCCTCTCATCTCTGTTTTAGTATAATTTAGATTACACGTACACAGATGGCTCTCAGATTTAAGGAAATATAAATAGCTATCTTCACCACCATCATCCAAACACCAAATAAGGGAATATTTTCTGGAAGAATGGTGTTCATCCCCCAAGTAGAGTTTACAGGCTCAACACTTCAGCCTTTTTTTTATTTTCATTCATTTTATTTTCATTTGTCACCCAGATAATATTGTCCTTTAAAAAATGTCTGTTTCCTGATGTCCCCAAAAATTCAGCATGTGGGCTGAATGTTTGGCAGATGAAGCATTTTGTTCACTTTTAATGGTCTCAACAAAAGCTTTAAAACTCAGCTGGAAATTACATGTGTCCCCCCTCTGTCCCTCTGCCTGTTCTTTGTTGTTGCCTTACTCTCTTCTTCGCATGCATTCATACTAACAAGGACATTGAGCACTGGGTATAATGCAATGTTAAACACAAACCTGAAACTTAATAAGTCTAAAATTAACATGCACACAAGGCAGCAAAGACACAAAGTCTATTGCACATAAATATACAAATGGGACTTGGCTAAAAGGGAGGTGCATTTCAGCCACTCCGTCACCATCTTGGCAGGTGTTTATATGAGGAGACCCTGATAATGCAGCCGAGTGGAAAGGCAAGGTTAAGAACAAGAGAAACTCGCAATTTCCTGATGAAAGCGTTTGAGTGTTTTAGTGCAGAAAGTGCATGGTGAGAGAGTGGTTATGAAAGCAGTGCTAAAAGCTGTGATGTGGCCCAGTGTTAGACAGATAACAGCGTCTCTCTCCAAAGATGAACCGCTTCAACCCTGTCACATTATTTTACTGTTGCATTTCAGATGTAAGGAAACTCAGATATACTGCAGTCCGTCACCTTGTTGAGAAACAGAGCAGCAGTCAAGTACGTAAAAACATTCTCCACAAGTCTTCCTCTTAACTTTGGGGCTGTTGGGTAGAAATAACTAGAATTTTGTCAGTGACATTTTCCCCATCACTTGTCATGAAAAATATTTCAGTGTAGATCAATGCTGAGATGACAGGGCTTGACTTTCAAAGATATCTCAGTGTGGTGCAGAAAAAAATCTGGACCGTTTGTGTTCTCAGATTGGACAGTGTGTGTGAAGGCTTAGACTGTGTGTGTGTGTGTGTGTGTGTGTGTGTGTGTGTGTGTGTGTGTGTGTGTGTGTGTGTGTGAGAGAGAGAGAGAGAGGGAGAGAGTGTGTGTGTGTGTGTGTGTGTGTCTGGCCATGGCAAAATATATGTGCTCAAAAGTATGCTGTTATGCATTTAGAAAGTGGTGTCCCCACGCGTACCCTCCTAGCCGGGAGTCCTCACGGGGCTGTGATTTCAAGTATATGTGTGTGTGTGTGAGAGAGAGATTTTGTGTGTCAGGGGGTATTAGGTGGGTATTAGCAGGGAGGAAATGGAGAACACTGAGATTTGGTTACAAGCAACTTGAGAGCATTGAGAAAGAGCTCAAGAGAGAGAGAAAGAAGATATAAGGGTGAAAACAAAGAGCATGGAGTGGGAGAGCGTGATGGTAGGCGGGTTGATTCTGACACAAGGGGGTAAGAATAAAAGCTGGAGATAAAGAAAGAAAGAAAGAAAGAAAGAAAGAAAAATAGAAATGTGCTAGGGACCGCTAAAGGAACACAGAAATAAAAAGGTGTGAGCATGTGAGAAAAGAGAGAGAAAGGAATGGAAAGCAAGCAAGAAAGACAGACCAGCTGGAAAAGAATATAGAAATAAAGCAAGGAGCAGCAGACAGTGGAGTGTGGGGCCAGCAGCTAAATGAATGAGTCATAACTCAGCTTCATTAGCAAGTATGTCTCTTGACCTATCGACATTCACATTGCACCATAATCCCCGCACATCGATTCGCTGACCTCCTCAGCTGCAGGATTGTTACCTCTCCTCATTGTTTTAGCATCCGAGCTCCTATATATTCCTAAAGCCCTCCCGTGCTGCCTCTCAGAAACCGCCCCCATTTTTGCCATTAATATTGAGCATCCACAAATGAGTACAAAGGTCAGGATTTGTTTATGCATGCGGCAGCACTGGAGAGTGCATATATATCCAGCAGAACAGCAAAATGTCAATTTGAAGTTTAAAATCAACTTGTACCGTGTCAAACTAGAAGATATGTGTTTGACCCCCTTTTTCACAATATGTGGGTGTTATACCATGTTTTCACTGCTGACTTAAAATTAAGTTGCGATGCCCTATATCAGAATCAGTATCAGAACCGTGTATTGCCATGTTTTGTTTTCACATTCAAGGAATTTGTCCTGGTGGGAGGTGCATAAGATTGAACATTTAACAATAAACATTTAACAATAAACAGAGTGCAATAAATGTCAATGAATTAATACATATTTACAATTGAACAGTAGAATATAACATTCAAGTTAAAATAAAATAATGTATGCTAATACAAGTATTATGTAAATCAAAGTCAAACTCTTCATTTAGTTTATGTAAAAAAAAATAGAATTGTATATTAACATTATTGGGTAAAGGTTGAATACAATACAAAAAACTAAATGCACTTGCCACCAATCCCTGCCACCCTTCCACGCCCCTCCACATCCCGACTGCAACCTTGGTCTCGGAGGAAGCATCCGAGACTAGAGAGGGAGATTTTAGTGCGGAGGGTAAAAGCAAATCAGACATGAAGGATAATGCACAAGACAATAAAGAGAGTGAGTGTTTCATGGCCCACTCTCTGACTCCACGATGTTCCAAACAAAAGGCAATGCATGAGGTCAGTGTCTGCATCGAGAAGCTAACTAAGCCTTTCCATCCCACAAAGCTGAAACAAAAGTGCTGCATCTGTATGTGCAATAGCAAACAAGCGGAGTAACCCACCCCAGGCTGACTAATGCAAAACTAAATATATACGTTAAATCCTCTCCCGGCAGGATCCAGAAGGTCACTCCTATACCGTTACCCGCAGAGAGCCACAGACGTGATACCCAGCAACTATACCGGCTATCACTGCCACTGTAAGGGATCAAGCTGCAACAAACTCATTGTTATTAAATATTGTTACCAAACCTGATGTATTACTCTCCCTACACATGTTTTGGCCACTTGACAGCAGCTTAAAAAGCTGTAAGTACCAAACCGACCTGTTATCACCTCATAACAATGATATAAATATGAAAGAACATTTTCCTGGAGAAATATCTGAAATGTTCCTTTTCATCTCAGCCGGCTGGTGTTTTGATTGACATTTATGAGGCTATTTCTTTATGGATTCACTTAAAATGTCCTACAAACATCCTAGAACATTTGACTCAACTCCACTTCTTATGAATATTGTAATTTCAAGTGATTGACTCTTCTTTTCATCCAAGAAAGGAGGGAAACGTCCTTTAGAAAATCAGAGTAAACTTTCCGTAGAGAACACATACCGCAGCTGTCTTCACAGACGCCTCGCACCCCCGGAGCATTCTTATTTAGACTTTGGTTTGTTCCCAGCAAGGAACATCCACATTCACTCCGCCTGTACGCCACTTGTCTCCAACCAAGTGGGAGAATCATCCTGCTTCTGAATCAATGACCAATTCAATTGCATGCACCATGCTGACATTTAACCAACAGAGCCAGAAAGGTTAATGGAATTCCATATGTACGCACAGACAGTGGCCGATTGTATCGCAATACTACTTAGCAGAAAAGCCAAACTAAAGAGTGAAAATCCTCCAGCAGCTAAGCCCTCTATCAGCACATTCTCACACAAGGCACACTCCATGGGAGTGCATTATATTAGCATCTTTGGATGTCTGTCTGTCTACCACCTACCTTTACACAAACTCCTCATGTTTGGTTTTCAAATCTTTATCTCCCTGACTGCCACATTTCTTCTGACTCTGCCTCATGTGGTTTGGTCTTGGTTCATCTTTCCCTCACTTCATCTTCCGTCTCTTTCTTCTGCATATCTGTCTTCCTCGCTGTCTTTCTGTTTGTCTGTCTGATTGTATATCTGCCTGTCGTCGTATGCAATGTGTCTGTCTGCCACCTCCCTGCCTAGACATAACACCACCCCATTTGATCCAAACCTTAAACCAAACCTCCTCTTCTTCCGTCATTTCACTCTCTGCTCCAGTTTCACTCCCTCGCTGTATAACACAGACTCAATAAAGCCTCAGACTCATGAGAACGTCTCTGATCTATTGGTTATACCTAATGTAATTTCAGCATCAGCTCACAAGAATGGCTTGAATCAGCATAGCGAGATGGGAGCGGTGTTTGTTTGCCAACGGCGTCAGGCCCCGGTAGCCTTGTGGATGAGAGCAGGGTAGACACAGGGTCCTGGCTACTGTAATGCAGCCGGACAGCTTATACAAAAACACAATTACCCCTACACAAGAGAGGGGGGCTCGCCCTGTTGCTCTGATCCACTGGCTGGCTGGAGTAGACAGTGTGACGAGGGGGATGCACACTTTGAGTTAGGTAGAGGGGTCATTTAGCAACTTGAAGGCAGGTACAAGCTCTTCAAGGTTTCAGGTGATTATACACTAATGAAACATAATAATATATTACATTGCTGTCAATATATGCAACCTAAAGCCTTCACATTGGTCCTTTAGCAAAAGATTGTAAATAGTCTTGTCTGGTGGTCTGTAGGTTTGCACCCAATCGCAGACAAGGGGAGTAAAATAAAGGGAAAGGTTTATTGCAGGGATAATTGGTGATGAGAATGGCGAGAGGTTATTAAGATGGAGCAGTGGAGACAGAGGGTAAGAGGGCGATGGGAGAAGACTGAGCTGAGCCAGGCAGGGCAGGGCAGGTTGGGGAATGAGCTGGCTAGGCGGGCATGCTGGGAAACCGGAGAGGATGCTCCTGGAGGCTCAGGGAGACAAGGTAAGTGCAGGCAAGTGATAACATGAGGAATACACTCAGAATTCACAATTACCGAGCGGCAAAGAACGCCCAACGACCACTGTGATTGCAACAGCGATCTGGCCTCGAGTGGATAGGTATACTGCTGAGTTGATGAGAAGATAGAAATCAGCTGAGCAGACTGGACAGGTGAGGAAATGAGCTGTAATCAGGAGGGAGCCGGGAGGAAACCAGGTGGGAGCCACGCCCACACCACACACAAAAGGAGATGGGTTCAGTTATATTGAAATTCAGCTGAAGTTATATTTAAAGACAAAGCACATCAACATCCTTTAACGTCACAATAACCTGATGACTATACTTCTGACACAGTGATAGCCTAAGAGTCCATACTGACATATTTGTTTTCAGTGTAACCAGAGAATCTGCAGGGAAGCCTGAAGACACTTCTAAAATTACATAGATTTTCATTACATAATTACCAGATAAAGTTTCAGAATTCAGCCCCCTTCCTGTGCGGAGCCTACGCTTGATTTATACGGCCTGCTTGCCCACACATGAACTTTATGTTTCTGTCTTTTGCTCTCTCTCTCACTGTCTCTCTCTCGCTGTCTCTCACTGTCTCTCTCTCGCTGTCTCTCTCTCGCTGTCTCTCCCTTTGTCTGTCTCTCTCTCTCTCTCACTGTCTCTCTCTCGCTGTCTCTCTCTCACTGTCTCTCTCACTGTCTCTCCCTCCGTCTGTCTCTATTGAAAGATTCAGTTAAAATATGTTACAATGTTATTACATCAACTCTTTGTGAGACTCTTCAGGGCTGACCTGGAATTACCCTTTCACACTGACTGCCAGCATCATCTGCTTCGCTGTAACTGTCTGAATGGTGTCAGTGGTCACTGACCAGCTGCTTTCCCTTTTCCTTTAACTGAATTGGAGAGATGGAAGTCATTCAGAGAGGAGGTATAGAGCGCTAGCAATGCCTCCCAGTTGTAAACTCTGAATGTACTGTTTTGAATAGGCTGCTGATGACTGTGCACTCCCTGATTCACAAGTGCATTGCATGGCTTCATTAAGGGCAGTGGCCTTTGGGAGTGTGATTAGTGAAACAAACAGCTGTTCCCCGCACACAAAATCAATGAAACATTAACGGAAATGCACACATCAGATGTTACACTCATGTCCTCTGTGTCAAACTGGATCTGTTTCCACTAGATGGCTTTCAGTTTGACCAGTGAAATGTGCTGCCACCTTTTCGCCAGCAGCAACCATTGACTTTTTCTTTAGCGCCATCATGAGGTTGGCATTTTTGTTTTTTTTGGTGAAACATTTGAACACCTATACTAGAGGATGGATTGACAAGGTTTCAAGGTTATTTATGGCCCTAAATGGACAGACAGTCTTTTCCATCACAGGATAATTAATGATTCATTGACTTTTCCATTCAACTAAAATGATTTAAATTACATTCATTATATAATTACATCATAATCCTACATAATTAATTATTCGATAGCCATTACATTGTCCAATCAACATATACTTCATAATGGTAAGTTAAAAACTGCCCACTTTGAACAGAAACTAAGAAATCCATAGTGAGAGAAACGTTTCTGAGACGCAGGGTACAAGGACAGGTTATACAGTGAGTCAACTTAGAGAAAACTACAAAGCACCTGTAACACAAACCTGGTTGTTCAAAAAGAAAGGATGAAGGGAGGGTGCAGCTACAGGCAGGTGGGGGAGGTTGGGAATCGGAGGGCCGTTCCCTTTTAGGGGAGCTTTTCTGTTGATACCATGTTCCATCTGTATCGTGTTACAGCTGAGTCCGCCAAGAGAGGCTGAACTTAAAAAGTCAAAGAGGGAGGGAGGGAGAGGCCCAGCAGGGAATAGCGGGTCACAAAAGATTTACTTCACCCCTGTCCAGGAACCAGTTTTTCATGCAAGAACAATACATCCAGTAGAAACAGAAATGGAGCGAGATAGGCAGGGCCGGGTGGGAGGGGGGGGGGGAGATTGATGACACAGTAAGGAGAGATATAGAGAGGAGAAGGAAAAGGTAAGGAGTCCCAGAGTTGAGTCCCAGGGGGAGGATGAGGGTGTGTGTGTGTGTGGGTGGAGGGAGGGGGGGGGGGGTCTTGCAGCTGGCATTGGCTTCAAAGGCATTTTGAAATTGAAAAAGCGAATTGAGAGCAGGATGGGATGAGATGGGAAAGCGAGAGGGAACGCAGGAGAGAAGCCAAGAGGAGAAAGCCGGAGAGTGAGACAAAGAAGAAGGGAGAAAGGTGAGGGTCCCCAAGGATGGGTTCCGCATTTGAATTTGAAATTGGAAACAGAGTGGCAGGTCACCGCTCGGCTTTGCAGCTAATGCTACGATCTCTCCGTGAGAATGTTCTCTCTTTCCCCCGTCCTCCCCCCTCCTCCTCCGTGTGCTGAGCAGTGCAGATGGTGCAGTGTTCGCCCGCAGATATTAAGAAACCCAAGAGACCACGCGTGTGAGAATGCACTCCATCCTCCGCTACCTTTACAGCCATTCAGCGGCGCACTCCCATCCACGAGAGAGCCATGCACGCAGGCTGCAACTATCACTCAGATTGCTTAGGGGGATGAATCCCATGATCTCCACGGTTTTACACACATAGTGAACATATGCTGGCGGACCATTTGATCACAGACGTGGATACACGAGGAGCACTCCCATGTTCTGTCACACACGCGCCTGCCAAAGGCTCCGGACTCTCGTGCCTCTGCTGGTAACGTGCAATTATGTGGCTATGATGTCATTGATTTTCTGCACTGGTTGGAGGCTGCACGATGCCAAGCGATTAGAAAGTGCTGGAAAGTGCCTCGCTGTGTGGAATACTAATATGCTCATTTGTGAGCAGTGGCTAAAAGGGAAATGTTTTTCCATGCAACCCCCCCCCCCCCCCGCTAATGTTTACCTCAACAGAGTTGAGACTGAAGGAAAGACCGACCGAGTGAGTGAGTGGCAGGCTGACTCAGCCCTGACAGACATGTTGGATCCTGGCTGTCTGACAGGCCGATAGACCGGCCCCGGGGCCCTGAGTGGACAGAAGAGGAAGAGGAAATAAAGAGAGGGGGGGGGGGAGAAAGGGAATGATAAGCCGGTTTTCACTTGAAGGCATTGATAGGTTTCATTTCGAATACGATATCCACCATTTGGAAAATAAGTGACAGCTACTCTCACAAAATGATTGATTGTGGAAAAGGAAATCAAATAATTGAACGGTAGCAGATAAATAAAAGTCCCAGAGTGCAACACTTTGCTGGAGTGTATGACCAATATATGAGGATCACGTTTTGTCATAAATGTAAGCACTGGGGTATTTTATCAGGCCATAACATATAGGACAAAAACCAGTAATAAAAATATACATTTCTTTGCCACCCATTAATGTTAAGAAGACACTGACATCCATATGATTGAGGATACCTGCAGCAAGCCGAGATGCTAGAATCATAAACACAGACTAAAAACGCATGAGTCTTGGTGCCTCATAATAAAGACTTTAAAAGGAGCCACGGCCTTGAAAATTAGTGCATTTCTAATTAGTTGATAGCTGTTCCTGTTGGATTTCACCCAAGCACTTTATGGTTATAGCCAGCATTGCAGAAGTATAGATATAATATAATATGATTCTTCATAATTGAGTAGTGAGCTTATCTTTGGACAGATGCAGACTCGCTGTTTCCATTCCTTTTTGCTGAGCTATGCTAATGGATGCTGGCTAAAGCTTTTTGTTTTACTGTACAGATATTAGCAAAAAGCCAATACGGAAATTTACTAAAATTATATTAAATTTACTTTAAAAATGATGTCCTCTTCACTTGTTTAGGCTACAACGATTTTGACATCTTGAAATTGCATGTTCAAGAAATTGATATTTTGAAATTGGCAGACCAATAATGCACCTTAGCAGACAAATGAAACCAACTAAAATTCACAATTTAGAAGCTATAATTAGATATTTTTTGCTTGAAAATGACTTAAATGATTATGTGCATTGCTGATACATTTGCCAAACAATTACACAATTCCTCTAACAATTTCCACCAGTAAGAAGTACATTACGAAGAACTATGAAAAAAAAATAGTAGCCCAAATGAGTCAAAGTCTGCCACAGATGGCCGGAAGAGGAAAGGACTACTAAGGAAGGGGCGATGAAAACAGTCAGGAAATAATTGAATGAAACAGATGAACCCAGAGGTATAGAGAGAACAGTCATGTGTTTGATGGAAGGAGGATGCTGGGAAGGTGAAACAGACATAAAGCGAGGGAGACAGACAATGATGGCGTACGAGAGGAGAGAGCCGGGTGATGAAGACCAAACGTCTGTCTCCAGTGGATGATATAAAAGGAAGATCTTTTTTTTTTTCCTATCAGATTTCTGAAGGAGCCCGGAAAGGGACAGAGAAATAAATAGAATGAGACAAACAGAGAAACCCAAAGGATGGAAACCAAATACAGCAGAGTCTCTCAGCAGAGTCTCTCTGTTAGAACAATTACATGATGAGTAGGTAGGAAGGAAAGAGAGAAGGAGGGAAGGAAAGACCAAGACAGCAGGAGAGAAAGGAAGCAGTGGTTTCAGTGAGAAGAGTGATAATAGAAACGTTGAGAGATGTTAAGAGAGAATGGAGAGAGTTTAAGTGAGGGAGTATGGCAGGTTAAGAGACATTGATAAAGAGACAGGGAGAGAAGTTAAGTGGTAAGTCATTCGCTCTCCATTACAGAGGAGCTCTTTGTGCCCAGAAAGCTGGAGAGGAGCATCCATGTACCCGGAGACTCTGAGGCACCTAGGTTTCTGCGTTTTGAAGAGTAAAGAGGCGCAATCCTTGAGCAGCAACGTGGAGAAGAGGACGAATATATTATTATTTTCTAAGCCTGGAGGGGAATCATGTATAGTTATAAGGTTATATAATCATACGGTTGTATGTGTGTGCATGCGCGCATCTGTTTGTCTGTTCTCGGCTCATCTGGCATACTACTGGACCCATTAGCCGAATATTTTGACTGTATTTTAAAGCGTCTCCTAGGGTTGCCGTAATTCAAATTTTTTGAAAAACATTTTATTCAAGTACTTGTACTTAAGTTAGAAAAAGCGTATGCAGCTGTTATTGATTTACGAAGGGCTTTACAAAAAATAAAAAACATTCCGTCTTTCACTTTTTTACTGGAGGTCTAGCAAAATAAGTAGAATTATTAATTTCCTTAAATTGTTGTTATTATTATGCTACCAACGACTATCAATGATGCCATCAGGTTATTAACAATTTGTATGGTGGAAAGGTTTACATTCATTTCAGGATGGTTAAATGTGTTTTTCGGGGCACACACACACCTGACAGAGATCTGCTCTGAGAGCACAGCAGCATGAGTCAGAGCTTCCACGATGTCCAACCCCATCAGCTCCTGTCGAGTCCTTTAAAAGCATTCAACAGTTTAACGAGAGACGAGACCAGGCTGGCTTACTTGAAAAGACATTCAAATATGAATATAACGTAAATAACTCCATATGTCAGTTGAGATGGATGTAGATTAGATTAGAAGTCCAAAGAAAGGTTAAATGATGACTCTATTCCCTGTTCACATTGCATGTGAGCGTGAATGGTTTTTTATATAGAGAGAAATGTTACACGCTATATGCAAATACAAACAATATACTCTATGAATATTAAACATATCCAAATGTACATACAACAGGCACACACTATGAATTATTCAACAGAGCAATGGACTCTGTACGATGGAGGTAAAGGTACCGGGGAGTGAGAGGCGGGGTGAGATAGTGAACATAAAAAGGGGCGTGGCACTTCCCTTCAGCCTTAATGTCCTTTACGATCAGTCTGACGGCGGTTGTGGAGGCACACCTGGTGAGCGGTGATGCCCTCAGGCCGGTGGTGTCTCCGCCTGTTCGGTCTCTCAGGACTTTGCTCTCCTGGAAGGGAGGTCAGAGCCGGCAATGTCCCGGTAGGATTCAAATATGTGTGAAATTATTTTTCGTGCATTTATGCTTTCAGTGTATTTTTGAAGCTCTAACTGCAAATTTAAAACATCAACAGTATCTGGAGATCAAGTTCACAGGGAAATAGATGCCTGATTTATATTCTTCTGGCTGTGAAGTCTGGTCCGAGCACCTTTACATAATATTACATAATATGCCGGTGAATTAAAACTTTTTGTTTTCGACCGTCAGATTCAAATCAGTTTTTGCTTTAATTAATAGTTAATAAAATGAATAGTTCCATATATGTTTGAACCAACACAACTCCAGGCTGGAAAGAGAAAATGATGGAAGAGTTGGATGAGGAGGAGGAGCTACTTTGCATACAATGCTCATAATGCATACGTATTCATTGTATGCAAAGTAGCTCCTCCTCCTCATCCAACTCTTCCATCATTTTCTTTTCCAGCCTGGAGTTGTTGTGTAAAGGCTGTGGGGTACTAGTCTGGAAATCCAAACTTGGTTCCGATGTCCAATCGACCTTCAGGAAGAGCCAGAAACAGGCTCCGCCAAAGCTCTGCACAAGTTTTTCCACAGAAGTATAAGTTAGACAGAAGAAACAGTGAGGCTGATGGTGTCATTGTTTACTTCACACTGGAGGATGAAATGATTGCTGCCGAGGGAACTTTTTATCCTGCCTGATGCTGTTAGAAAACTCTGTGCAGTGTTTTGGTGTCCAATAAGCTTAAAACTAATAAACGTTACACTGAAACTGGATTTCCTGGATCGTATTCAATCATCCAAACTTCAATATTCGAGTTGAATCCCATAGCATCAACAAATAGTCCTCATCCGTTGGACAGCTGCCTGCCCTCACTCCTATATACAACGTCACTATGTGTGAAAATGAGGTTCACTTTAAATGGATCACTTAAAAAATGTAATAAAAAGTAATTTCCTGTCATAAATCCTGTGTATGAACTAATTATATTTTTAATATCATTTATTTTGTCTAGCCCAAAATCACAAATTGGCCTCAGAAGGCTTTACAATCTGTAGATTCAATATATGACACCCTCTGTCCCAGGACCCTCACATACAGGACGCAGTCCCCCAAAATCCCTTTGGGAGAGTAAGAAATATGATGACTAATAAGAACAGCTTAATACTGTTATTATTATTATTATTATTATTATTATTATTATTATTATTATCCATCCATCCATTATCTGAACCGCTTATCCTCTTTAGGGTCGCGGGGCGCTGGAGCCGATCCCAGCTGTCATTGGGCGAAGGCAGGGTACACCCTGGATAAGTCGCCAGTCTATCCAGGGCTATTATTATTATTATTATTATTATTATTATTAGCTCAAACCATTAATACAATTGATAATAAAAGCAGTAATGATATTGGTAATAGTAATGTGACTAATAATAATAATGATAGTAGCAGTGGGCGTCAGCAGGGCCGTGGCAGGAGGCACAGCCTGATCCTTTGAAACCTGTTATTTATTTTGTAATATCTCGTAATGTTTGCTATGATCATTGAATCCTTGTAATATACTTCCAATCTAAAATACCTGTGATGCAGTATAGTATGATGTTATTAAAATGCAGGAATAAAATGCATTATACATTACAGTTACCCAATTTCAGACTCCCCATGCTTAGAATATATATATATATATATATATGTGTGTGTGTGTGTGTGTGTGTGTGTGTGTGTTATGCTTTTATATATATTAATATAATTCTAACTTTCTGATGAATATTTTAGTTAAGAATTAAGTTTGTTTTATAAAATTACTGTTAAATTTGTGTCTTCAATTCTAGAAAGTGATTTAAGAGATTGTGATCAGCTACAGTCACATCTATATGCATATTAATCCTTTGCTGCACATATAGCCAAAGCCATATTCTGGTCATCAATATGATAAGATAAATTCCTTTAATAATCTCTTTTGAGATGACAGGACGTTGATTATTCAGAGGTAATGGTGTTTAGGGACTTGACTGAAATGAATATGTCTTGACATATGTGGCCGTGTGCTCATGAATGGAACGGCGAGTCAGGCTCAAAAGTCAGGCCCACCCCCCGAAAATCCACAACTAATCCAATTTCGAGCAATTAAATGAAAACATAGGATAATCCCACTCAAGGTGTACCGAGCCAATCCCCTGCCATCACAGCCTCAGAGAAACAACCTTAGTCAAGAGTCTGTAAACGCTGACAGAGGCACGGTGCAGACTGCAGGCTCACACAGACAGCCACAGACAGAGACTCTCATCAGCACACACACACACACACACACACATTAGAAAATAAGCCACACACAAAACAAACAAAGCACTTTGAAGCACATGCGCACACTCATTTGATACATGCACACGCACATTTGTTCATTCAGCACTTTAAAGCAAACCATTAGTCGCTCAATCAGGCAGACCCCACAAGGGAGATGGAGCTAATTAACGGCCGCATCGAAACGCCGAGCTTCGCACTTTATCAAGGTTTCGGGAAATGCGAGGGGCCCCGCAAATACAATATTATTCTCTTCCTCTGCCTGTGTCAGCCTCTTGTTCTCCGTCTATCACCCGATTCATGGTTCCTAATAAAGACAAATATAATGAATATACTGGAGACTGTCACACATTGATATTGGATGTTTACATTTTATAAATGGTAATAAATATATGTTTATGTGAAGAAGACAACATAGGTGTATATGAATTATTCATTATGCATGTGTGTAACACAGACGGGGTTATTTTCTGCTTGTGAGATGCTTTAATTAAACATCATTATCAAGGTGTTCATATTAATTAAATATTTATCTATTTTTCATTATGGAATAATGCTAAATATTATAAATAACGCTTTACACTGTCCTGAAAACTTCAAATCTTTGGAGTTGCTCTTTCACATTACATGTCTGTGACTAATTAAGATACAAAACATATTTAGGTTATGTTTTAATAAGAGTTTAACACAAACTGTGCCGCTTCAACAGGACTGTGTAGGTATGGTTTTATCAGTTATGAATCATCTTGTTTGTGATATATGTTCATCATACATCAGAGGAACAGAAACACCAGTCCCAAGAGAGGCTCACGTCGGCCTCTCTCTGTGTAGCTAACAGAAATAACAACTTGATGAGCCCATTATAGGCCTCCAGTTTGTTTCATTCTTCAAAAAAGGATTAATGGTAAATTTACTGCACTTATATATCACTTTTCTGGCTCTACCTTAACGGACCAGGAGCTTCACAATTGGCCTCTCCTTCAGACACACACACACACAAAGTGTACAAGTGCCTCCGACACTTGAACGTGGACAGTAGGAGCGAGGGATCACCCGCCAACCCCGCGACCTCCCGAGGCCCAGCAGCCCCAGATGTTGCCTTACAGAAGGCCCGCCCTGTGCATAGTATAATACCAATCTGGACTTATTTGCTTTTATAGTATTAATATTAGTCCATAGAGCCAAAGTCCCGACCCACTACAATACATAAAACTCTCATACAGTGTTCCAGTGCAGTAGTACATATTTAGCTTATGTGGGCAGAAAGTGCCAGAAGGACCAATTAAAAAAAAAATAAAAAACTCAATGAGAAACTGTGCTGTCTTATTGAGAGGGAGCCAACAATTGTATTAATTTGTCAATTGACACTATGATATATTAGAGGATGTAGTGTGTTGAGCCAAACACACATACAGTTAGGTCCATAAATATTTGGACATTGACACATTTTTCATTATTTTGGCTCTGTACACCACAACAATGGAGTTGTAATGAAAAAATCAAGATGTGCTTTAAGTGCAGACTTTCAGCTTTAATTTGAGGGTATTTACATCCAAATCAGGTGAACGGTGTAGGAATTACAACAAATTCAAATGTGGCCACCCTCTTTTTAAGGGACCAAAAGTAATTGGACAATTGGCTGATCAGCTGTTTCAAGGTCAGGTGTGTGTAATTCCCTCGATATTTCATTTACAAGGAGTAGATAAAAGGGTCTTGGGTTCATTTCAGGTGTGGTATTTGTGTTTGGAATCTGTTGCGGTCAACTTTCAATATTAAGTCCAAAGAGCTGTCACTATCAGTGAAGCAAGCCATCATTAGGCTGAAAAATCAAAACAAAACCATCAGAGAGATAGCAGACACATTAGGTGTGGCCAAATCAACTGTTTGGTACATTCTTAAGAAGAAAGAACGCACTGGTGAGCTCAGCTACACCAAAAGACCTGGAAGACCACGGAAGACAACTGTGGTGGATGACAGAAGAATCATTTCCCTGGTGAAGAAAAACCCCTTCACAACAGTTGGCCAGATCAAGAACACTCTCCAGGAGGTAGGTGTATCTGTGTCAAAGTCGAAAATCAAGTGAAGACTTCACCAGAGTAAATACAGAGGGTTCACCACAAGATGTAAACCATTGGTGAGCCTCAAAAACAGGAAGACCAGATTAGAGTTTGCCAAAAGACATCTAAAAGAGCCTGTACAGTTCTGGAAGAACATCCTATGGACAGATGAGACGAAGATAAACTTGTACCAGAATGATGGGAAGAGAAGAGTATGGAGAAGGAAAGGAACTGCTCATGATCCAAAGCATACCACCTCATCAGTGAAGCATGGTGGAGGTAGTGTTATGGCGTGGGCATGTATGGCTGCCAATGGAACTGGTTCCCTCGTATTTATTGATGATGTGACTGCTGACAAAAGTAGCAGGATGAATTCGGAAGTGTTTCGGGCAATATTATCTGCTCATATTCAGCCAAATGCTTCAGAACTCATTGGACGGCGCTTCACAGTGCAGATGGACAATGACCCGAAGCATACTGCGAAAGCAACCAAGGAGTTTTTTAAGGCAAAGAAGTGGAATGTTCTGCAATGGCCAAGTCAATCACCTGACCTGAATCCAATTGAGCATGCATTTCACTTGCTGAAGACAAAACTGAAGGGAAAATGCCCCAAGAACCAGCAGGAACTGAAGACGGTTGCAGTAGAGGCCTGGCAGAGCATCACCAGGGACGAAACCCAGCGTCTGGTGATGTCTATGGAATCCAGACTTCAGGCTGTCATTGACTGCAAAGGATTTTCAACAAAGTATTAAAAGTGACAATTAGATTTATGATTATATTAATTTGTCCAATTACTTTTGGTCCCTTAAAAAGAGGGTGGCCACATTTAAATTTGTTGTAATTCCTACACCGTTCACCTGATTTGGATGTAAATACCCTCAAATTAAAGCTGAAAGTCTGCACTTAAAGCACATCTTGATTTTTTCATTTCAACTCCATTGTTGTGGTGTACAGAGCCAAAATAATGAAAAATGTGTCAATGTCCAAATATTTATGGACCTAACTGTACATGGAGTCGGCCTTTCAGCCTATTGTGGCTGCTGGAGAGTGTGATTGACTTGTTGCCCCTCCCCCTTGTCATTATTAGGATGACTAGTGCCTCTTTGGGAAATGGATCTTGCCTGGCTCAGTATTGCTGTTCGCAGCATTTATCCTGAAGCCCAGCCTTCCACTATTGTTCAAAGGTTTATGAATATTGGAAGTGTTGCGTGTCCAAGCTGCAGCACACTCAGTGCACATTGAGTGCATTTTTGAACATTTGGGAAAGTTTTTAGCTCCAAATCCCTAACAAATGTATTGACTCTCATGTGATGAACAAGAGTAGTTGTTGTTCAGTGCCTCTGATTGGTTTTCATTGCAGCTGTGCAGCTTATACAAAAAGAGAATATATGAAAATGAAAAAAGGAACGACAAACCAGATTAGTATGCTCCTTGTATTTTCTTTACTGCAATATGTTACATATTCCATTCACAGCCTTCGCTCTGCCATCTCCATCAAACCTGAATGTAGCTACTAACTTGCAAGAGCTACAACTCTATACGACTCTGTATATGCTTATTGATCAGTTCAATTGATTCTTTGTACCAACATGGAGACAGATTTCATGACTCCAACCGTGTTTAGTAGGTGCATATTTGACAATGCAAGAGTAACAAAATAAGAGTTTTAACAAGGTTGCAGTAGTTACTTTCAGAGGCCACTTAAATCTTTTGTTGGACAGGAGTTTCTCAGCGGGGGGGCCTCAAGCTGCCTGTGTATTCAGCTTTGCTTATGTGAAAGCCAAACAGCCCCTTTGGCTGAGATCCCACGCTTGGGAATGGGTATGAGATGATTCCAAGTGTCCGGGCACTGTCTGAACACAGTTGTAGCTGTAGATCTATCTGAGAAGCCAACTGTGTACACTAAACAGAGCCTGCACGCTCATAAATCACAGGGTGCTTGTAATTATGCGCTGTGTGCTGGATAGAGTGATTCCCTCTTGGGATAAAGAACATTTTACAACCATCAATTGAGATTTGTGCCGTTCACCACACAACAGCTCCTTGTCATGATGCTCTAACCATAAACTCTGCGCTACATTGTCTGCATTCACATCCTACATTGCAGCATTGTACATTTGAGAAAAAAAAATGGACAGTTCTGACGTGTTTCCACATTTTACAGCAGCATGTTAAGTTGTAATAGTTTAGTTTAGTCTAAATGTGACTGCATGTGTATAATAAAGAATTGTTTAAGTGTACATTACAAAGCATAAGAGGGATATGATAAATAATGAGGGACATTATGAAGGATGTGTAATTGTATGCAATAAGAAGGTCACTATATGTTTTACTGATTAATGTTCAGGAGTAAATGGATTTTAAAGAGTCTGTGAATCTGCAGGATAAGAGAGGGCCTCGATCCAGTAATGTATAAACTGTTTTGTCATCATCTTTTATTAAATCGTTTTAATTGAACTCATTGCATTCCGAACTTTTCTCCCATGACCGCCCGGGATTACGGACTAGATCTTTCAAGCACCATATCCATACTGAATGTACATAGATACCAACAACTGGTACTGGGAAGAGGCCCTCGGAGGAGACACTACAACTGTTGGTCTAAGTACTTATAATGGTGACATAATGTCATTCCAATGGCATTGCTGCAATCAGAGGTTACAGTCTATGAAATGTTGCAAGAGAAGTTCAACTTTGATGAACTTTAAACCGTGAATTTGCACCATCGCTCTATTGCAAGCCTTCTAGACAGTGGTGGCCGCTGAGGCAGCACACAGCCGGAGTCCAACATGGTGGAAGCCTTTTTAGCTTATTATATTTAACAAAATCATTCCAGCCTTTTGTAAAATCCAGTCAAATGTAACTAACTGCTTTAATCTACTGCCTGTCGTACTGCAAACAGGTGTCGACACATGCGTAACTGACTTCACTGAAGAGGAAACTGCTCTCCACCAGTTGATAAGCCAGTTCCACTTCAGTGCACAACCCTTTATATGAAGCAAGGCCACAATCTATATGGTAGAGTGTGTGCAAGTAGAAGCGTGTATATGTGTGTCTTCAAATAAACACTGTACCAATAATATACAGTATATTACTATTGTGTCTTAATGGCATCAGATTCAATATCACAACGCAGTGAACAAAACCAATACAAATCTAGACTCTATATTTCACAGCTGACCAGAGCTATGATGTTATTGTGTGTTGTGTGTGTGTGTGTGTGTGTGTGTGTGTGTGTGTGTGTGTGTGTGTGTGTGTGTGTGTGTGTGTGTGTGTGAGTGTGTACAGAAGCGTACAAGTACGTGCATCTTTATACAAAGCGGCATAAATCCCTGTATTTTTGCAAAATGGTATTTGTGTATTTCTATGTCTCTTTCTCTGTTTATTTATTGTGTGTATGTGTGTGTGAGTGTGTGTGTGTGTGTGTGTGTGTGTGTGTGTGTGTGTGTGGAGACAGACGGATCCTTGGGCACAGTAGCTATTATGGAGCTGACAGAGCCAGGGCGCTCCATTAATAAAACAGGCAGAGGCAGTTGGAGGTTGGTCCCTGGATAGCTGGCCTGGCTTTTTCCAGTGTGTGTGTGTGTGTGTGTGTGTGTGTGTGTGTGTGTGTGTGTGTGTGTGTGTGTGTGTGTGTGTGTGTGTAAAAAAAGGAGATATGTCATTGAGGAAAGACCACAATGGGTTGGTTAGAATAATACAGTTACAGCAACCCCCTGCTACCAGCACCACCCTGCTGTCCCTGTGTGGTCCTGACTCATCTTTTACACATTTTCTCTCTCTCACACACACACACACACACACACACACGCACACACACACACGCACACACACAGAGTGACTGGTCATATGCCAGCTGCCGACATAGGTGTGTGTGTGTATCTAAAGAAAGGTTGTGGTTTTTCAGTGTGTGGTGGAGAAGGTCTGTATAGACATGTCAAGGTGAATTGTAGGTGTGTGCTCTATTCTAAGTGCGTGGGTGTGCATGTGTGTGTGTGTCTGTGAGTGCGTGCGTGTGAGGGAGTGAGAAGTGGACAGTTGTGTAACTGTGTGTTTCCTGTGTCCAGCTTTGCTGAGGGGTTAAAATAAGACTAGGCCTAGGCAGGAAAGGGATGAGGAAACAATCCATCCTGCAGGATGTAGAGCAAAGGACACTCTCTCACACACACACACACACACACACACACACACATAACACACGTGTTGAAGCACATATGAAAACTACGCCTGTGTGTAAAACTCAGACCCACACTCACTTCTCCGGCTTCCCGTCCTACACATACACATCCACAAAGACATTTATACCCGTCTTCCCAGAATGAACGAATGTGGCGTAAAGATAGCTATCCAAACACACACACACCAACACACACACACACACACACTGCTTTATAACTCTGACTTTCACCCTCTCTCATCTGCCAAAAAAATAAAATAATCCAGCAACTTGTCCAACATAAGAGGTGAGTGTCGGGCCGTGATGGAGCACTGCAAAACACCACCATTAAAATAAATGGTCAGGCTGTCACAGCATCAATTAAACTGACAGCCTCTCTCTCTCCCACACACACACACACACACACAAACGCACACAAACGCACACACACGCACACACACGCAGATCAAACTGACTTTATTTCTCCTCCATCCAAACTCTATCGCTCATTCTCCATCTCATTCCAGCCCCCCGTAGGCCCCATCTCTCTTTCTCCTTCTCTCTTTTATTTCATACTCTGTGAAACGCTTGCTCATTATCTCTCTCAGGCAACAGTTCTGTCTTTCTGATCAATCCTCCCTTTATCCAGATCTATCCTTTTCTTTCCCTCCTCTATTCCTCTTTTTTTTTTTACCCCTTCTCTGAATCTCTGACATGGCCATTTGGCCTTAGACATGACTAATCGCTATCACAGCTTATCAGACTGCTGCTTTGGCCCCACTGTTCGAGTCTGTGTGTGTGTGTGTGTGTGTGTGTGTGTGTGTGTGTGTGTGTGTGTGTGTGTGTGTGTGTGTGTGTGTGTGTGTGTGTGTGTGTGTGTGTGTGTGTGTGTGCGTGCGTGCGTGCGTGTGTGGGAGTTGGTTGGTGGAAAATAGACTCAGTCATGGTCAGAGTGACAGTGCCAAATCTAAACATGGGGTTTAGAGATGAAGGGCTTGTTCGGAGCAGCACCTGGTGCCAGCTGTGTCCACTCTTTCTCTCTTGCTATCTGATGCTCTCTTTGTTCTCTATATTTTCGAGGCGGTACAACGTCACAGAAGTGTACGCTGGCTCATGAGATAAGTACACTGGGAGTGGTAATATATGTGGGTGTGTTGTGAATATAGAGGCTCTGGACAAGAAGCACACAGTGACTTTGCTCATTATAAAACTCTTATTATAAAGAACGCATCTTCTGATGATGGGGTGAGCATGAGCACAACATCTTCGGCCAAAGTTGAAACAGTTTTGGTTCTATCTTCTGTGTTTGTGATTTTGTCGGTGCTTTTCTCAGAGTTTGAAGTGGGCGGGCTCAAACGGACAAAGATGATGTCACACCCTGTGCAACATCTGAGACCAAATGTAATGACAGTTGCAGGCTTGTATGTTTTAATTGCCAACACTGTCAATTTATTCTAATGAAACCTCACCCACCGCCCACTGAAGCAGCTTTAATT
Organism: Cottus gobio; assembly: GCA_023566465.1. Classification (NCBI taxonomy): domain Eukaryota; kingdom Metazoa; phylum Chordata; class Actinopteri; order Perciformes; family Cottidae; genus Cottus; species Cottus gobio. The sequence goes on along the minus strand of CM042218.1, from coordinate 9,320,378 downwards.
GTTGACTATTGAACTCTGAATTATTACAAAGAATGCTTTTTATTTTTAACTTTAACTTGGATTTAAAGGGCCTTTAATGAATATATGAATAAAATTAATATATCAAACTCATTCTTACTACATAATGTGTGTTACTACTTTGTGTAATATGATAATTAAGACCGAGATCAATACAGCTGCAGTTGTTTATTTTAGTCAAATTAAAGATTAAAAAGAAATTGTGAACCCATCGTGACCTCCTTAAAGGTTGACCAACATTATACAGCCTAAAGATATACAAATTTGCATTAATATGGTCATAGAAAAGTAGCAGCTCCACAGAGTGAGACAAGGTCCCGCCCCTTCTTGTGGACCACCATGTGACCTTATTTCAGAAACAGTTTGTACGTTAGGCAACAGCGAGAGACAAATTCATGTTTGTCTACATATAACAATGTACACATAACAATTTTACAATTAAAAGATCATTTTTGCAAAACAACAAAATCGTTGAAGTATGAAAATGTTATTAGAAAGACTGCAAACCCAAAAGTCACGTAAGTGAGTAAAGGCATCAACCGATTACATGGTCACAAGCGGATGAACGGTATGAATATTTCTGAAATACTCGCCTGTTAATATTTGTCATTTACATGTTGTTTATTAGTCACAGCCCAGTGTGTAAAGGCCTACAGCCGGTGTTGTCCATTAGGAGCTGTAGTTATATGGCGTGTTTGTCTGGAGGCTGATGGATCTCAGTGATTTTCTTCAACTGCGAGGAGGTTCATGATATCATTTAACTGTTACAGTGACCAAGCAGCTTATTGTTTTCAATGAAGCCCACATGTTCAGTCCCATCACTGCCAGCGTTGCACACACTGCTGCTGGTCCGTCTCCCAACACACACCATGGACCACACTGTGAAACTACCAGACCAAGTCTTTCTGCCAGTCTCTCCAGTGATCCCGTCCTGTAACAGCTGCAGCTTACTGTACATACACAATATGATGAGGTCAGCAGCACAATGTGTGTGTGTGTGTGTGTGTGCATGTGTGACGGTGACCTAATTGCAGGCAGCCGGGGCTGGCCGTTTCCTGTGTTTATTTTCTTGTCATTAGTAGTGCACGGAGGGGAAAGGCAGTTCCTACTCTCGGTCACTTGGACACTCAGTTGACCGGGCCTTTCCATCTCACTGGAGACAAGGTGAGAGGAAGCAAACATAAAGCCCTTTTTACAAGGATTAAAAAAAAAAAAACAGGGGAATAGGCTAATACAATATTTGCCACACTCCTCTGTTAATTAACGTATTGCTCTTAGCTGTCAAATAACAGGCGGGAGTCTGCTAGACGGTCAGTTATTCCACAATGAAAATGTCACTTTAAAAAAAAAAAAACATGAAATGGGTAATTGGTGGCCTCAGGAATATTCCAGTCTTTTCTCAGTTCATTTATTATTTTCATAGTGCTAGCCACCATTTGTATCCCTTTCAGTAACATTGTGCTGAAGAAATTGAGTGTTTACTATTGTCCCCCTTAGTTACTGTACCTGCTTTCCCTTGTGGCTTGCTCACCTGCAGTTTACATCGATAACAATGCCAGCTTGTCATCCATGAATCCAATGTAAGTTTTGAAAGCATTGACTTCAGACCGATGGACAAAAGCAACTTCTCATTTCTAGCTGGCGATCGTTGGCAGCTTTAATGGCAACTCTCCATCGCTGATTTAATTAGCCGTAGCTCATAGCTAATTAAGCTAATGTTAGCTCCATAAGTTGGTAAAACACTTTCTCAGGCTGTCTCCAGAGGACTCATTTCATAACATAGTTCTTGTAAAATTGGTATATAACATGCAATGGATGGCTACAAACATGATATTGTGCTAAAAGACCGATGTCTTAGATAATAGGTCTATGGGTGTGAGTTTGTTCTGCAAATTAAATAAAGAGTAGGTCAGAGCTGCAAACATTACCAACAAAACCAAAACTAAGAAATTGCTAATCAAGCTATAAAGGTATAAATTACTACAGGAAGCAACTCTGAATTAGGAAAACCCTCAAACGCTTCGGTATTAGCAGGAATACATTAAGTTGCGCAAAATCTTGACTGGCAATCAGATCATGTGCAAATGATACAGAGAGCACTCTCTGTGGACAGGACTAGAATTATCAGACTACGAGTGTGCTGGAAATTGCAGGATAATTGGGGCCCACTCAGGTTGAGGGGGGAAGTCATTGACATGGTTGAATAACAATTGAAGGGCTTTTTTTCCACTGAAAACACAGTTTTCCTTCTGGGTTAGTTGGAGCCTTCTAAGTGGCATGAATGAATACTGGAAATGAGGGCTTGTCATAACTGTGTTACAGGCATTATCATCATGATTTCGCAAAATGATGACATAATGGAGTGAAGTTCTTACGTTTTGTTGCAACAAACAGCAATTATATATTGTTATGCCAGTACATGCATTTTTTATTTAATTTTTTTTACACTTAAAGTAAGATCTCCCTTTCATTGTTGTTTTTACCTGGCCTCAGGTTGTTATATTGTTTGTATCTGGTGGGTTGACAATTATCATAAGCTGCAAAGTGTGGTCAAAGAAATGTATGCATGATATCAATATATTTCTGCTAGTAAGCATAGTCATCAATGTGGCATTATGACGGAAATCTGGTGACATGCCAACAAATGATATCATCAATCAGACTGTTTTGATGAAATGTTTGTATTTCATGTAGAAGTTGGGATCATTCAGAAATGTGTTTATTAGCTTTCATGTTTATGGTCATTTCATGAAATGAGATCAGCGGGGGTGGGAGGTTGTTTTAACATTCTGTGAAGGTTTTATTTACTGGAACTGCTGTCACAACATGAGCTAACCACTAAAACACTGCAATTTCCAAGTAGATTTACTAACAAGGGAGAGGCAATTTTCTTTCGCATTTTACTTCAAGCATGGGTTTTTGATTATACCAGCCAGTATAAACTAATCCCAAACTTGGCTGGTTCAGTTCCTATTGAACCAGCCCCCAGTTCCATCCTGTAGAACGTGAATTTCATCTGCATCTTAGTAGTGGTGTCTGCATGGTGCAAGCATGCATTCAAGGTGTGTGTGACCGTGACCTTTGCAAATCCTCCGCGGACACTAACAGTGGCAGCTCCGCCTCTTACTTGGGCGACTGTGGCTCAGTGGTTAGCAAGTCAGTATTTCAACCAGAGGACCGGGGTTCAAACCCCGCCTCAGCCAGTCCACGTCGTTGTGTCCCTGAGCAAGACACTTAACCCCCAGTTGCTCCCCGGGCGCTTCACGAGGCTGCCCACTGCTCCTTAAAGGATGGGTCAAATGCAGAGGATAAATTTCCCCACTGTGGGACTAAGTGTGGGACTAATAAAGGGGTTTCTTCTTCTTTCTTCTTCTACTTGAAACCTTGGAAACAGAAAGACAAAGCAGCGTGCAGCCATCTGTCCCCCATTCCTGTTGATGAAGATTATTGAGGGAATACACATATCCCCATAATGCATAATCCGAATCAGAAATGAGCTTCCACACAGAGAGAAAAGACAAAAGAGGAGACAGCTCACGGTTGAGTTTCAGGTCTAGTGGTTGAACCCCATCATTCTTGGATACTGCAAGGCACAGCGGCATGCTTGAAACAAGCGTTCTGATTGGCTGTAAAGGGTGGAAGCATAAGGTTCAGCGCACCTTCCACTTGATTACCCTCATCATTTCTCCACTTTCTCTGCCTACGTCTTCAATCTTGTTCCATCTTCAACTCCTTGTCTATTGTTCTATATCCCTGCTGACTTGCCTCCATTTCCTCTCTTTCACACTTACCGCGACCTCGATCTTCCCTTCCGCTGAACCCTTGTTCACTTCCCAAACCTTCTCAAACACCTTTCCGGTCTCTTCCCACATACACTTTCTCAATAACCCTATCCACTACTGCTCATCTATATCATTTCATCGCTCCTCTTCTTCCTTACCTCTCTATCCCTATATGTGTCCATATACTCTTCCTTTTCCCCTCCATCCCTTCCTCACTCCTTCACTCTTTTCCTCCCTTCCTCGTTGCCTTCCTGTGTTTGTCAGTCGGAGATTCCAGGAATTCATTTGGAGGAAGTCTAGTTTTCCGGCGTTGATAACACCTCACCTCGTCTCAGCTGTTTCACTCACAGTACAAATCCAGCCAATATGGACTCAATAATACAACGTAGACACTGTACATGCTGCATGTGAAATAGTTCAACATTTTTGGAAATACACTGATTCACTTTCTTGCAGAGTTGCATGAGAAGATTGACTCTCGTGGCTGTATTATAAATAAGAAACTTCAGCCATGAGCTCAGCTTAGCATTGAGACAATAGACTGTAGATGAAGTGGCTTTTTGTGACATGAGAGGGCGGAGCTAAGTACAACTGAATGCTGAATAATATTTATTCAGGTGATGAAATTACTTTCAAGACCCACCCAGACCGGACAATGTCACGGTAGCAACCTATCAATCACAAGGTAGTCCCGCCCTAAAACATACCCTGCTGCATTGTCTATTTTACTCTAAATGGAACCATAATTTACAGAATGATTATCATGCTGTATTGACACCATAAACTAATGTTCAGAATATGTATTACTGTATTAAATTGAGTGAAAGGTAGGCTCATATTCATAGACTTACACACCTGCTTCCTGATTAAGACATGGGAACACAGGAAAGTGAATATGCAAATATTTGATATGATGGGTGAATAAAGGATAAGTGAGCTGAGGTCTCCAGAAGGAAAAACATATTCAATGTTTCAAACACTCGCCTCTCTCATTTAGACTTTAGTCTGCATGTACAATACCATTCATACTTTGTTCTAAATACCTCTCGTTGTTTAATATGCAATCAATTGGTTTTAACCCACCTCTACATTTCTGACCTGGGAGTTTTTAAAATGTGAAATAAATGTATTGTGAGGAACGAGTCATTAAGTGTCTCTCTGAATACTCAAACAGTTTCATCAAAGTGTCATTATTTTGCAAGTAAAGGTCTTAAGATGCTTCAGCTAATTAACTTTAATGATGTTCCATAATAGGGTTTAATTGTCATGCCAGCAATCAATTTGTCAGAGTAGGTATTGTAGTCGTTTTTCTAATGGTAGAAAGAAAATGTGCACTGAGTAAAAATGTGGACACACACACACACACACACACACACACAATGGTTGTATGCTCTCATCCTTTGTCTTCGAAACTAAATCTTGTAAGGCAGTTTGATTCTTCCTAAATACGGGAATCTGATCTCGCACACTGACTAGCAGGCATGATAGTAATCATCACTCTAAAGAGTTTAGCTAAGCAGCTTTTAACGCATGATCAGCGCTACTGCAAGCTGGGAGAAGCACTACGCACCCACTTCCATCAGTTCACCCAATTCCCAACTCAAACGCTGTGCTGCCAATTCCTAACAAGTAATACAATCTCTGAATCTCATAATTTGGCCTGCTCTTCTTCTGTAGGCAGGAATCTGCAAATGAGATGAGAGCATGTTTTTTTTTTTTGTGTAATTCAACAAGTGGACCCGCCATACTCCTCAAGGCAAACAATTAAAATGATATCAGTTAACATGTGGACAAACTTGGGTTTACTGACACTATCATCTGTGTTTTTTCCAGGCTATGTCGCATATCTGAAGAGAATTACATTTTAAACTCACAACAAGGGGAGAGTGCCCAGCAGCACAACCCAAATATGAAGATTAATCTTTTTTCCCAGCCTAAACCTCCTAAAAGGGTCCAGTGTGGTGTTTTCTCCAAACACCTTGACTGAACCAAAACAACAATGCTTTTGGGTCATGCTGCACTCTCTCCTGATGAAAAATAGATGTTGCAAATAAAATATAGATGCCCCTGAAATGGTCCTACATGCGTATATTACAAACAAGTCCTGGCCAAAAACCAACATAAAACTCAAGCAGCCTTTGATTAAAAATAAAAGAAGGATGCACAAGAAAATAATGAAAAACGTTTACTCTGAAGGCTGGAAGTGTGTGGGATTTCCCTCTGGAGATACAATTTTGCGTTCAAGGAAATTATCATTTGAAAATAACAAATAAAAGAAATAATTGAGCTTAATTTTTTTTAATCAGCCACTACTTTCTTCATAAGTAGCTGCATTAGCTAATGCTATTCACCATTTCCTCTCAGCACAACTCAGTTTCTCGACTTGGACCATTATTCCTCCTCACCCTCGCCCATTCCCACTCCTTTGGGCAACTGGCAGGCTGATCATCATGAAGCTCTGGCACATACAAGTTGTATGAATATGTATTTCCAGCCTCGCAAGCTTTGGGGTACATCTATGATATTCTATTACTTGACCCTGGTCCGTCCCATTTTCATACATGACATACATTCATCCACCCTGACTTCCTTCCTGCTTGGTGTTTGTTGCTCTTTATTCCTCCTGCTTTCCAGCTACGTGGATTACATTTTTAAGACAGCCTGCCAGTGTTTGACTAGCTGATCAGTGAATGCCTAAAGTCACGGGTTGACATTTTCCATTTCTACACTTAAAATACAGAATGTGGGTTTGGATAGAATAAACCTCCCCAGTGAAGGCCCCCGACCGGATTTTAAAATGTGACACTGAAGTGCCACAAGTCGGACTCTGCAGTTACAGCGTAGTGTTATCAAAAGGAGGCCTTGGCACAGTACAGCAGCATGAGGGAAGTGCCTTGGCCTTCGCAGTGACTAGTATCTTAAATAGGATATCCCAGGTCAAGGGTCACCCAGCCCTGGCAGGATATCCTCCCTCTCCTCTCCTCCCTTACTGCTCCCACCGTCCCTCACAGCAAACAGCCATCTATTGAAACAAGGCGTTTAATCCTCTTTTTACTGACTTTAAATCCTGACTGTGGGCTGAAATCCTTTCAATGTGTCCACTATTGTCTCATGCATTATGAGGTTAAATGTCCCACTTCTTTCTAAATAGAGCAACAAGACGAAGGGAAAGAGTCACCGACCGGCTGCACCTTTTTTCAAACCGCTTCACAAAAAACTAATTGTATGACTTCTAGTGTAACCTGTGGCTTCTTTCCACACGCCTGTGAACTATCACAATGGACTTATTTCTAGGTTCGGCTAGGGAGCCCAATTCTTGCTAAAACATGAGTCACACCATTTGTAGATCAACACATCTTTACTACCAAAGTCAGGTCGTAACACTCAACACAAATATACATACACGAACGTCAATTTATACAATTAATCATTGAGTTTATGTGGATGTGGTGTGGGGGAGAAAAGAAAAAGAGTTCCGCTCTTGAGTTCAGGGGGGACAAGAAAGAGTTCAGCTCTGGGCTTAGGGGGAGAAGAAGAGTTCACAATCCTACCACACTTGTGGAGGAGGGGGGGACTCGGTTGGGGTTCACTTGTAGCTCGCCATCCAATTCCTGTGATTCCTCTGTACAAAAACCTGACCTATAAAAGGTCACAAACATCAAAGTCACAAACATCACAATCAACAAACTAAAATGTTAACATCTCGAGTAACACACACGCACACACCCAACAATCCGTAACACTCAGGAGAACCAAAAGAAACCCTACAAGCCACCAAACAAAAAATAGTTCAATCCCCCGGTAGAGCTAATAGCTAATGCTCAGCTAGCGGGAGCTATTCCATTCCTAATCCGCCGTAACTGTTCACTCACAACTACGTATTTATTGCTAAGCTAGCGGAAGCTAAATACAAAGTAAATCAGTAACATCGCTACTACACTCACCGCTGCCTGCAGAGGATTTGACGGAACCAGCCGCTCAGTCGCTCACTCTCCGTAGCCTAACAGGAAATGACCTGCCATGACCCGGACATTTATCCGGATCGCCGTCTGGGAGTGGCCCATAATACATCTAGTAACTCATACTACTAATAATAATTTAAAGGTAGCTAATCTATCCATGGGTTACACTTTCCCCCCCCAAACTCATGTACGTCCCGTAACATGGAACTTGTTGGGGGTTACTCTGTTGTGGGGCAACAAGGGATTTTCCGCATCAGTTAGAACATGTGCAAAAACTGTCGTCAATCCATGGAATAGGGAGTGAATAGTGCTCAGTACGGGGTTTCCCGGTGTTGTATACTGCAATCGTTCTGGGTGTTTCCTGATTCTGGTTGAACGCCGTAGAGGAAGCTCCTCCTCGTCCATATTCAAAGTCGCATCACTGTCGGTGTCTCCTGCCAGGACTATGCCCTCAGGGCGGTTGGCTGTACAAGGTGAATCATGGTTTGTATCCTCTGTGGGTGTACATGGTGTGGGTTCTGGGTTTGACGGAATTGTGGGTGAGGGCAACACAAAGGAATCCGTTGGCACGCCAAGTATGGTGGTAAATCTGGCTAGTTCCGAGCTGGATGGTCCACTGTACCATTGATCTGGAATACTGTCGTCTTCATCCACCAGTGGATCACTCTCCACCTGATTGTCAGGAGTGTCAAGAATTTCAGCCTGGTGGGGCCTGGGGGTTCGGGTAGTACCGGTAGTACCTAGTGGAGAACTCAAGTACCCACAGGGTAACAGCAGGTCCCTGTGCAAAGTCCGCAGAGGGCTGTCTTTGTTCTCTTTCCGGACTGTGTAGACCGGCAGATCCCCAGCTCTTTTTACAACGATGTATGCATCAGACTCCCATTTATCAGCAAGTTTGTGTTTACCTCTGAGCCGAACATTCCTCACCAGCACACGATCTCCCACAGCTAGATCAGCGGCTGTTACATGTCTGTCAAATCTTGCCTTGTTTCTTTGCATGACCTTTCCAGCCATTTCTGTAGCCATTTTATAGCTCTCTTTCAGATGGGACTTAAGGTCCTGCACATACTGAGAATGTGAGGTGCGCTGGTTGTGGGGAGATAGTCCAAACGCTAGGTCAACTGGCAGTCGCGGTTGGCGTCCAAACATTAGTTCATAAGGGGAGAACCCGGTGACATCATTTTTGGTGCAATTGTATGCATGTACCAGGGGTTTTACAAAATCCTTCCAGTGACTTTTGTCCTGATTTGCTAGGGTTCCTAGCATGTTTAGCAGGGTACGATTAAATCGCTCCACCGGGTTTCCTCTTGGGTGGTATGGAGTAGTTCTTACTTTATGAATTCCAGCCATTTCACACAGTTCTTTTATTGTCCGGGACTCAAAGTCTGGTCCTTGATCACTGTGGAGTTTTTCTGGGATTCCATAGTGAATAAGGAAGTTGTCCCACAGACATTTTGCAACTGTCCTGGCTTTTTGATTGGGCGTTGGAATGGCCACTGCATACTTTGTGAAATGGTCTGTGATAACAAGAATGTCCTTTATTCTGCTTCTATCTGGTTCCAGTGATAGAAAGTCCATACAAACAAGTTCCAGAGGTCTTGTCGTTTTTATGTTCACAAGGGGTGCGGCTCTCTCGGGTAGAGATTTCCGTTTGACACACCTTTCACATGCTTTGATCTTTTTGTATACTTCAGCAGACATTCTTGGCCAATAAAATCGGGTCCTGACCAGATCAAGTGTTCTGTCAATGCCGAGGTGACCCATGTGATCATGTAGACTAGTCAGGACTTTGTCTCGAAATTCCTGCGGTAGGACAAGTTGATAAGAGCATCGCGGTCCTATCTGCCTCCGCCTCACAAGGATGTTGTTCTGGAGCTCCAATCGGTTAATTTCTCGGAGGAGGAGAGGCAGATCAGGAAGCTCGTCTCTTAAAGTAGGGGGTGGGGTCTTTCCATCTTCCAATTGTGAAATGATATGTCTGATGGTTGGGTCTGCTCGCTGCTTCTCAGCCATCTCCCCCGCTGCAAGGGGAAGCAGAATCGAGGTTCCAAACTGACAGTCATTCACAAAACTGTCAGGAATTGCATCAATAGAAGTGGAAAGTGACTGAACAAGGGCAAAATCACCACCACCAGAATCTATGTTTGTACCATAGATAAGCTGTCTGTCACAGACTGCCTGAACGGTCTGTTGGTCAATAGAGACTAAACTCTGGTCAGACAGATGATGCTGGATGAATTTCCCAATTCTTTCCCTTTCTTTTTGAGACTTGAGGTCGTCTGCCAGATCACCATGAGGTCTCCTAGAAAGTCCATCTGCATCGGCACTTTGCTTGCCAGCACGATAGCTGATTTTGAAGGAAAAGGTGGATAGTGCAGCAAGCCACCTGTAACTGGTGGCATCCAGTTTGGCAGATGTCAACAGGTAGGTAAGGGGGTTATTGTCTGTTACCACCCTGAACTGGTTTCCATACAAATAGTCACTGAATTTTTCTGTCACTGCCCATTTGAGGGCAAGGAATTCCAGCTTATGAGCAGGATAGCGGGATTCGCTACGAGATAGCCCTCTGCTGGCATAAGCAATGACTCTGTCTTGGCCTTCCTGTTCTTGATACAACACGGCTCCCAGACCAGTGGAGCTTGCATCCGTGTGCAGCAGGTAAGCCTTTTGGGGATCAGCAAAAGCAAGAATGGGTGCCGTAGTGAGTTTCTGAATTATTGTTTCAAAAGCCTGCTCACAAGCAGATGTCCATCGGCTACCCAACTGCTCCTTGGGGTTCAAGTACTTTCCTGGCTTTACCGTTGGTTTCAATTTCTTCTGCGTTGGTGGATATCCAGAGGTAAGGTTATGAAGAGGCTTAACAATTTCAGCATAATTCTTAACGAACCGTCTATAGTACCCAGCAAACCCAAGGAACGCCCTCAGGTCTTTCAAGGTTTTGGGCACTGGCCACGATGTGAGGGTGGAAATCTTTTCTGGATCTGTTTCAACACCATTTCGGGATACCACATGTCCCAGGTAACGAACAGACTGTTGGAAGAACCTACATTTCTCCAACGACAGTTTTAGACCAAACTCTTTCAGCCGATCCAGCACCTTCATAAGCCTTGCTTCATGCTCTTCCAAGGTGGGTGCAAAAACAATCAAATCGTCAATGAAGACCAGGACTTCCTTCAGGTTCATGTCTCCCATGCATTTCTCCATTAGACGTTGAAACGTGCTTGGTGCATTCGTTATTCCCTGTGGCATGCGATTGAACTCCCAGAATCCTAAGGGACATACAAAGGCAGTCTTGGGTTTATCTGCTTCCTCCATTTCAATTTGGTAGTAGCCAGATTTTAGATCAAGTACTGAGAACCACTCAGACCCAGAGAGTGCTGTGAAAGTGTCCTCAAGCTTAGGTAAAGCATAAGCATCTTTGATGGTTTGCACATTCAGCTTCCGGTAGTCAATACACAGTCGCACACTGCCGTTCTTCTTCCTGACCACCACAATCGGGGATGAAAAAGGAGATTCGGATTCACGAATCACTCCACTTTCAAGGAGTTCCTGCAGATGTTTACGGACAGCATCGATGTCTTGGGGATGAATAGGTCTTGGTCTGTGCTTGAATGGGGTTCCATCGGTAAGTTTGATGTGGTGAGTCACTTTCTCCGTTCTGCCAAAGTCAAGATCATGTTTGGCAAAAACCCCCGGAATACTGCTGAGTTTCCTCGTGATGCGATCCTTCCATTCAGATGAGAGGGGAGAGTCACCAAAATTGAAACTCATCTCAGGTTGCACAGATGTATGATCTGACTTACTAGGGTCAGCAACCAATTGTTCTTTGGAAATGACGCTCTGGATTGCACTCATCTCTGCAATACCAGATCTAGCAGGAATGATGATATCATGATCAGACTCATTGGTTATAATAACCGGCAACTGACATGGTTGGAATTTGGGAATATCAACAAGACATGATTTTACTATCAGACCACCCGGCAAGGGGAAGGAGGATGGATGCTCCACAATAACATTTCTTTCCGTCTGCCAAGCATGTGTGGCCGCAATCCCTTCCACAACCACAGTCTTCCCTGCAGGGATCGTTTGTGAGGTTTTTCCATGCATCCGGATAATGCCATGATGGCCGTTATGCGTCTGTTTATATCTAAATTCCAGAATGTTCAAGACTGCTCTGTATCCATATGGAAGCGGATGATGAACAGACATGTGGTCTTCCATGTACTTCTCATAAAGAACATCAAGGGTGTTAGTGCCAATAAGCACAAGAGACGGAGTTGGTTTAACATCAGGCACCACCAAGGCAAGAGTATGCACTTCAATGGAGGTGCCAAGGAAGGCAGGTGGGAATGTAACACTAAGCTCAACGTAGCCCATGTAGGGCACAGCTTGCCCATTAGCTCCCTGAACTTCAAGAATGTCATTCAAAGGCTTGATCTCCTGATCAGATAGGTTACTACAGTAAAAAGAATGTGGGACTGTAGTCACCTGTGAACCTGTATCCAATAAACAATTGAATAATGTTCCTTTCATATTCACGTGTGCCGTGCTTTTGGTGCCAATCAGTCCTCTTGGTAATTTGCACAGATACGAAGGGGACTGCGCTGGGCGCCACTTTCTGGGACATGTAGTCACTGCAGCCTCTGCCTGTCCCTCCGCAAAAGCTGCCTTCAGTTTGATGGGTTGTGGGAAGGATTCTTGGTGTTCCACACCTGTTGCCTTTGTTGCAACTCCCTTCGTTTGGACATCACCAGAGCTGGGTTGGCTGCACTGGTGCACGAGGTAGAGATGTGCCCATCTTCACCACACTTAAAACAGTACCATGGTTTAGGTTTTGCTAATTGTTTTGGCTTGCCCGCTCTGGCAGCTCCAGCCTTTGATGCATTGCCTTGCCACGGCTCCTGCGGTGGCGCGGTGTGTGTCTTCTGAGAAATCAGATATGTTAGTTGGCTCTGCAACTTATTCATTTGCTCCCTGAGGTCCGCGATGTCACTTGAAGTGCACTCCGTCTCTTCAGCGCAAGTATAAGCGGTTTGTGAGCTTACTTGAAGTCTTTGTTTGGATGAGCTCAAGTGTTTCTTCATGCGGCTTTCCTTTGATAGCTGTCTATCTTCCTCTGTGCGCAACAAAAGTAACAACTCTGCAAAAGATGGAGGCTTTTTCTTTCTCTGTTCAAGTTGTAGATTGGTAATGACTGCATTGTCCCAACATCCACGGCAGAATTGTTTCATTAGGTGTTTGTCCATTTCACTTTCTTCAATTCCTCCTCTTTTGACAGCGGAAATCACATTGAGCTGCAGTCGTTGTAGGTAGGCTGAAGGCTTTTCACCATGGTCTTGAAATGTATTTAAGAATCGAGCAAAAAGCTCCTCTCCATCTTGGACAGTTGCAAAGGCTGAGTCAAGCACCTGCAAGTACATGGTGGGCAGGGAATCAGGACCAAAGCCTTTGACTACATCAGCTGCAGGGGACAGCAAGCTCTCTAGAATCCGTCTAGTGATATGCAAAGGAGACAAGCTAGGATCAGCAAGAAGTAATTCAATGTGAGAGCGCCAAGTGTCATAGTCTACTTCATTATTGGGTTTAGGATATCTCCCAGAAAAAGCACGGAGTCGCAGTGGAGACCCTGAATGAGAGATTACGTCTTCCTTCCTTACAATATGTTCAACCACAACTCTTTGTACGTCCGGTGGGGTCAAGTCATTTCCTGCGAGGGTGACGGTTCTTCTCGTCCTTGGGAACCAAGGTTGTGGGGGGAGGCCGGCCTTGTCAGGCCCCAATGCCGCAGTTCCCGGTTGCATTGTTGGCCCCTTCCCCACGTCCCGGCTCAGCTCTTCTTCTTTCAGTTCTTCGTCTTCTTCTTCTTCCTCCTCCAGTTCTTCACTAATGATACTCATCATGTCCTTTAATACTTCCTCAAAACTCTGTCCACTATCCTTGGCTATTTTCCTTAACTCACTGAGGTGGTTCGCTGTGTAACTTCTCACAACTGTACACTCCTCTGCAACTGAATTTACGCGATATATCACGTCTGCCACCTCACGTGAAGGATGGTTGTACGGCAACAGCGGCTCTAAAGCTGCTATAGCAGCACTAGATGTAAATTCAACGATCAGGTTTTTATAATGTATACTACTGGGATCATCAACTGAACACACTTTCAATAGCCCCATATCTTTTTAAACACTCAAGAATTTCCTCATCTGCAGTTGTATCGGTAACACCACTAATAATCACAGACTTTTTTTCATCCACCCCTAACTTCTGAATGTATTCCATCTTGGTAACAAATGTTCATTTATCATCAACTTATCACAATCAAAACACAATGTTTCCACAACAATTTGGGCTCCTGGCTAGCTCGCCACGTTTGTAACCTGTGGCTTCTTTCCACACGCCTGTGAACTATCACAATGGACTTATTTCTAGGTTCGGCTAGGGAGCCCAATTCTTGCTAAACATGAGTCACACCATTTGTAGATCAACACATCTTTACTACCAAAGTCAGGTCGTAACACTCAACACAAATATACATACACGAACGTCAATTTATACAATTAATCATTGAGTTTATGTGGATGTGGTGTGGGGGAGAAAAGAAAAAGAGTTCCGCTCTTGAGTTCAGGGGGGACAAGAAAGAGTTCAGCTCTGGGCTTAGGGGGAGAAGAAGAGTTCACAATCCTACCACACTTGTGGAGGAGGGGGGGACTCGGTTGGGGTTCACTTGTAGCTCGCCATCCAATTCCTGTGATTCCTCTGTACAAAAACCTGACCTATAAAAGGTCACAAACATCAAAGTCACAAACATCACAATCAACAAACTAAAATGTTAACATCTCGAGTAACACACACGCACACACCCAACAATCCGTAACACTCAGGAGAACCAAAAGAAACCCTACAAGCCACCAAACAAAAAATAGTTCAATCCCCCGGTAGAGCTAATAGCTAATGCTCAGCTAGCGGGAGCTATTCCATTCCTAATCCGCCGTAACTGTTCACTCACAACTACGTATTTATTGCTAAGCTAGCGGAAGCTAAATACAAAGTAAATCAGTAACATCGCTACTACACTCACCGCTGCCTGCAGAGGATTTGACGGAACCAGCCGCTCAGTCGCTCACTCTCCGTAGCCTAACAGGAAATGACCTGCCATGACCCGGACATTTATCCGGATCGCCGTCTGGGAGTGGCCCATAATACATCTAGTAACTCATACTACTAATAATAATTTAAAGGTAGCTAATCTATCCATGGGTTACATCTAGAGCAAACAACTTAGTAAGAGGGATATTTTTTTTATTCCCAGACCCATCTGGAGCATGGGGGCTGAGCCTCGAGAAACTGGAAAGTGCTGACAAAGTGGTCCTTGTGTGTGGGCAGGAGTTTGTGATTTCATGTCAGTGAATCTTTCCACCTCTTTATCAAGAAATACTCCAGATGTCTGTGATCCAGACTACGTGGTGGCCGTAGTTATGGGCACAGATTGCATTGCCTCCTCTTCAATAGTCCTTTTATTTGCTGTCCCCATACTCCAGCCCTGTGGATGCCCTGTCCCCAAACACACTCCCATTGAGCTACTGTTCCACTCACCAGTATAATAACTCTTATTGCGGTGAAATATGGAACCTCTTTTCATACCTGCCCTCAGCAGAAAACAGAAAGGACCAGAAAGGAGGCATTAAATATTGATGTGTGGACCATTAGGAGTTTCCTCTCAGCATTTTGACGTGCCATTACTCTCCGTGACAGACTGTAAGCCAATCCCTTCCCCTTTTCCCGACACATTTCCTGAAACTCCGCTAGTGACGACATCATTGCATTTAATGAGCTCTCAGTCGCAGCCCTCCGGATTACATCTCGGGCCCTTCTTTCCCTTATAGCTGCGCTCTGGTCAAAGGAGTTTGATGTGTTTACATTTGCAGGGATGGGAAGAGTTGTAAAATGGCCTATTCAAAAGGTAAGTACTGTAGTATGAGCCTGTTGTGGGCCATTCACTGATGAATACATAGTGGCACCTTGTTTGACCTGTAATTGCATATTTACAAGTGGCCAACAAAAGGCAGCTTAATTGAAGCGCTATCTATTTGCAGACCCTTGATCCGTACAGACTGACAACAGCACTTACTCTTATAAAACATGCGGTAAACCTGCTGAGTGGAGGCTTCACATAGTCCAAGCTGGCCACATGGGAGAGTTGTATTCAGTGTCTTCTACTGCGAGTTGTTAGTCTGCAGGTGTCAAAAGCACTGCACATGCAATAACCCCCAAAAATTAAGACATAACTCAAATTGTAATGTCGCTCAATATCTTTTGTGTGCATCTATTTAGATGAAGAGAAACACTGTGTTTTATATCAGGGGACTTTCAAATTATGCTCTGACTAAAATTATGCAGTATGATCATTCCCATGCGATGCAAGAATAATGAGAAGACAGAGAGTTTGAGCTAGATTGTGTTCATTAAAAACATTTGGGGGAGGTTCATGGTGTTTTTTGTACAGATTGTCCCGTTTTCTTTCAACTGTAACTGTTTGCAGAGCTCTGAATCTTAAAGGTTCAAGCCTATAGGTGAGTGCTGTGGAAATAATTTGGATGTGATAACCTTCACTGACTTGGGTTACCCATTAAATCGTTTCTGTACTTATAGTCTGCAAAATGTGTTCTCTGCACTGGAGTATAATATTGTAACCCAGAGGTTTGTGGACTGCGGTTTTGCTTTATCGGCTGTTTTACTCTGAATAGGACCATCATTTACAAAACAAAAATCATGCAGTGTTGAGGAAGACTTGAAACTAGCGATTGAGACCATAAGGTAATGTTTACGATGTTTACTGAGGTAATAAATCAAGTGAGAAATAAAGTTATTTTCTCATAGACTACCATACAATTTGACTTATTTTAGCACCCAGAGGAGTCGCCCTTATGGACCGTCTAAAAAGTGCAAGTTTTAAGCACGTCTGCATTGTCTCCATGTTTGTCCAACTGACTTCAACACAGCAAGTAAAACTAACAGAAACAAACAAAGTTGCTCATCAAAAATTCTACTATTCTTCTAATTTTTGCCTTTAAGAATGTATGTAACTTTTCCTAAACAATAACTTATGTGGCCACAAATGGTTGGCAAACTGCACTAATATGGATAATTTAAAATAAATTGAAAAACATATGATAAAGATTCTATGAACAGATCCACATTCTGCACACTCGGGGGTAACTGTTGGCGGTTCTCCACATTTTCTCTCCAATTTTCAACTAAACAATGTTTGCTTTCTTACCTCCAGAAAAAGAAGTGTAAGTAAGTCTCTGTCTTTAATCTTTTTTTTTCTGGTTGTTATTGTGTTTTTAACGGATTACCGGGAGGCAACTAATCCATTCACGTTCCTCAACAGCTGGCTAGTCAGAGAGGTTAAAATAAGGAGGTAATGAGAAAGAAATGGCAAAGATGGAAGTTCAGGATGAAAAGAGAAATAAATTAGATATGCTGCAACAGAACACTGAACCAAAAGGAGTAGCCGGAGAGAAAAATACCTCGAGCAATTTCTATGTCACTACACAGTGCCGTATCCCTGCAACGCAGACAGCTCTGCGGGCCAAACATTGTTTTATTCATGCCAAAGCCGTCACAAAAAAAGTGCTCTGAATCAAGGCTGTTCAGGCCGTTGCTCAATTATTCATCAAGGAGAGAAATGTATCCTGATTGAAGTAGCTTTGAACTTAGGGCATCATTTTTCACAGCTGTTTTTTTTTTTTTTCAGCTGTGTGTAATGCACCGCCAAACAGAGCTGAATCTCACAGCCCGCCTCCCCACTGGGCTTATGCCTGTTAATTTATACAAGTTTCAATTATTTATAATGCAAAAACCTATTCATGCTAAGTTAAGCCCTCGTAATGCCTTAATAGCCAGTGAACTATACCCTGCTGCTCGTTCAGTTTTGACATGCTGGGAAATTAAATTTTTCGTCTTTGTGAATGTGACTTTATTACGCTGTGCGATCATTGTGGCCAATAGTGTTGTAATATTCCTGTCGTGTCTTTTTATTCGGTGCTGAGGCTGATTATTCCTCATCAGACGACTGCACAGAACTCTCATTTCGATGGATGTGTATGTGTATGGGTATGGACTCATACCCACACATCAACACTCTCAAAAGGGTTTCCATTTATGGAAGTTCCTAAAAGACGAGTTGCGGCGGCTAAACACATGTATTTATTTCATTCCATTTTGATTTTGCCTCACACACACTTTTCACGAACACTTCTGCTTGCCTTGGGGGAATCTGAACCCATTTTACCCCACTCACATTCTCCGACACTGTGCTGGTCTCAGTGTCAAGCTGCAGCTCTGTGGAACATGATGCCGGTGTCAAACAGGCCTTCCCTTTTACTCTCTGAACCACATTTTTCCTCTGTATTTCTTTCTATCCTCTCCTCCTCTCTCCACCATTTTCCCTCTCTCATTTTCCGTTCCCCTCTCGTTTTACCTCTAATTCTGTGTCTTTTCTCTATCTTTCCGAGGACTGGCTTTGCGGCTAGTTTAGCAGACCGGATCGTATTTCGGTGTCAAATAAAAGTCCCTGGCAAGCGCCGTCCCAGCAGTGGAACAAAAGTGGGACGCTTTGCGTCGTGTCATTTGGAGGCGAATGACACAAGATGCCTCGACTGGCGCTCCAGCAGACTTCAGGCCTCAAATTAAAAGGCCATTATGTGGCGGGGTGCGTTCAGACACCCGTGGGCCGCAGCCTTCCAGTCCACCTCCACTGTTGAGTTTTCAAAGTGTGTATTTGTGTGAGGGTTGGACCGTTCCTCGTAGAGACAGACAGATGAAGAAAAAACAACTCCTCACTTCAAAAGAGGAGCAATTTTTAGCTTACGCTTGTGTTTAGATTTCAGGTTAAATCAGGATTACTTTGAGGTTAGGATGAAGAAAGAAAGCAATCTGTAACACTGACGGTGTTTACAGCTGGGATCGGTTTACCCTGTCTTGATTTTCACTCTGATTTATGAACGTTTGACTTGCATATCTTATACAAACCTCTTATTCCATTCTGTAGTCCCCTAAAGTGGAGACATACATCACTCGCTTTACAAATGTGCATGCTTTGATCGTATGCACGTGGGTCTGTGTTTGCATCTAAGTGTATCGTGTATGTTGTTAAAGCTGCTTATATGAACTCTGTCGCTGCAAGAAGTTCCATCTTGGTGCAAACTTGCAGGCTGTTTACTATCCTGACTGACAAGATATCTCCCATGCATTGCCCAGATTTCCAACATGAAGGCGCTGTGTGTAAAATATTTACTTGCTGCCAGGAAGTAAACAAGTGCCCCTTGCTTGCTTGTTGGGACCAATCAAAAGTTTGGGCAAAGGACATGAAAGGCTGAGACGGCATGTGGCGCGTGGGGGCGGGTGGGGTGTCAGTCTGTATGTTTGCATGCGTATATGAGGAGATATGTGCGCTCCTTTTTCCACGTGTTTATCTCCTCTCTGTGTAATAAAGCGGTATCAGAAAAGCCACGTATGGCACCCGGCAGATCCCAGGAGCAACGGGCCTCTGCTGCCGCGTTTGTTTCTGTGAAATGAAGAAAACATGCCAATTTCAAGCAGAATTGCTATTCGGCAAACACAAACATGAAAACATGCCCTCGCCGAATGTTTAATTCCCAGCCTTGGTTTGAAAATATATGTGCTCATATATATACGCTCATATCGCCCGGGAATGAGAAGCCTTGTGTTTTAATACATATGTTGTTGTTTATTTAATTCGCTTGCATCACTATTTCTGTTACCAGGGGACCACTCAGTTAAAAGGGTTACAGTTTTATTCTGTGGGCTTGGTTAGGGCGTTAGCACTGGAGTGCTAGTTTTATCTCAGCATCGCCGGGCCTGATTAGCATATTCCATCATGTTAAACAAATAGAAGACAATGAAGGCCTCAGGGACGAGGGGCAAGCATGTGCACGGCATACAAAGAGATCAATCTGCTTCAGTGGCACACAAAGGCCTGTTGTTGGAGAGTCCCTCATTGGCTATGCATTAGAGATTGATGGAGTTCCTCTGTTGTCAGACTGACTTTAACACCCACAGTGCACTCACTAATACTGTGTAAGCAGCGGCGTGTCCGGGGATTGCGGCGCTCCTTCCCTTCTTAATAGAAAAAGTAATTTTGTTGTTTGTGATTCAGAAGAAAATCTAAATTGCCAACAGAACATAAAAGAATTGAAAAAATAATTAGAAGTATTCCTTGTGTGGAGGACCCTTAAATGTACATTAGTCTTTGGTTATTTCTACGCTGAGATGCTCTCCACCCCCTGCATCTCCACATATACAAGCTCTTTGACGATGCCCTTTGTACATACATGTATGAGCCGGTGATAATTGGCTGACAGCCGTGGCTGCTGACGCGGCATGCAGTTATTACCCTCGCCGCTCCAAAGAGCAGAGTTGTAGATCTCGATGCTAATGTTAGGACTCATCTGCTCCGTCTGGATCAAAACACATGTTCTTAATAAATAAGCAGCTCCTTATCACGCCGCCAATTAAAAGCTGCAATCAGCACGGTGGGAGCTCACGTGGCCTCGGCAGGTCTCACGAGGTGGGCGGTGCAAGGCATGCTAAGTGGACGCTACTTTACTCCATGACTCTCCAGATCGTTGTCACTCTGTGTTTTTCTTCTCATCTTCTCCTTATCGCGATGAAGCAGGTCACACATTGTGCTGTTTGTTTCCATGGAGACGAGATAAAGTACAATAGCTGCCGAAATTGCAATTTCAAATAGTTGTAATCTTCTGCATCACCTGCAATAAACTGCCCACTCCAGCACACAGGTGTCTGCAGAAGAGGAAATCGCCCCAGCGTCTCTTCATTGGGACTAGCCAGTCGCATGCAGCATTATTAAGCACATTACAATGTACAACAATGGTTCGTTTGAGGGAATGAAGTCTGGGAATTTAACCCTGAAACATGAAAGAATCCTGATTATGCAGATTTGTGCCACATAGAAAATAAAGATTTTTATTTTACCTTTTTAAATGAACACTGTGAACATGCAGCTGTCATACAGATTGGGGCAATAATAAATCCGAAATGTTTAATTTAATACATAAAGAAAATGTTCTTGCTCGCCCCCACAGCAAAGGGAGAGTTAAAAAACTGAGAATTGTCTGGAAGAATTTAAATCAATGTGGGCCACGTTTAACGCCTTTGAACACACACAGAGGTGTTTTCAGTTATTCTGGCTGATTAGACCTTGAAGGCGGGCGGAGCTTTGAAGTGAATGTTTAAGGTC
Source organism: Cottus gobio (assembly GCA_023566465.1). Lineage (NCBI taxonomy): Eukaryota > Metazoa > Chordata > Actinopteri > Perciformes > Cottidae > Cottus > Cottus gobio. Next base: position 9,299,328 of record CM042218.1, on the reverse strand, counting down.
ACAGATCTTCATCTGCCAATGCGAATGATAAAGGTGTGAATTGTCCCGCCCTAACGATGCTCAAAGAGACAAACTCATGGGGATTTCTCACCTGACTCTGCACTTCCCCTCGGCTCTGCAAGCCGCTGGCACAATGCCAACCGGCAGCCACAGACTCACGGACCTCGAGGGGCCCGTAAAGTCCCGTAAGGGGCTGTGCCGCGGTCACATCATCCATTGTTTGAGGGCTCTCTCCAGGCATTCTGAGCCCTTTATGAACCCTTTCTGTAGGACGGTATTTTTGCAGACTTTGCCCAAGGTAATTACCCACAATCCATAGCAATGTGATGTGGGGGTTACCAGTGAAAGCATGCAGATGTATGGTAAACAAAGAGGATGCACATGGGTGTTCAGCCAAATTATATTTACTCAGAAACAACAAGGATTAAAGATGAGATATGAAAACACATGAATTCAGAGGAATAGAAGCAGAGATTATATTACACAGATGTATTCGTCAACGATTTAATTTTTTCATTGAAGCTGTTTGAAATTACCTCTCATTTTGTAAAGAAAAATATGAAATAAATATCGACATAAAGTTCTTTCCCATTTGTAATTATTTCAAGCCCTTGTAGTCTCTCACACTCAACCTTTTACCAGTGTGCGTCAGTGAGTCCCCAAGGCTTCAGGGTTCAAGGCTTTAGGGTTCAAGGCTTCAGGGTTCAAGGCTTTAGGGTTCAAGGCTTTAGGGTTCAAGGCTTTAGGGTTCAAGGCTTCAGGGTTCAGGGCTTCAGGGTTCATGGCTTTAGGGTTCAAGGCTTTAGGGTTCAAGGCTTTAGGGTTCATGGCTTCAGGGTTCAGGGCTTCAGGGTTCAGGGCTTCAGGGTTCATGGCTTTAGGGTTCAAGGCTTTAGGGTTCAAGGCTTTAGGGTTCATGGCTTCAGGGTTCAAGGCTTTAGGGTTCAAGGCTTTAGGGTTCAAGGCTTCAGGGTTCAGGGTTCAGGGCTTCAGGGTTCATGGCTTTAGGGTTCAAGGCTTTAGGTTTCATGGCTTTAGGGTTCATGGCTTCAGGGTTCAAGGCTTTAGGGTTCAAGGCTTTAGGGTTCAAGGCTTCGGGGTTCAGGGCTTCGGGGTTCAGGGCTTCGGGGGTTCAAGGCTTCGGGGTTCAAGGCTTCGGGGTTCAAGGCTTCGGGGTTCAAGGCTTCGGGGTTCAAGGCTTCGGGGTTCAAGGCTTCGGGGTTCAAGGCTTCGGGGTTCAAGGCTTCGGGGTTCAAGGCTTCGGGGTTCAAGGCTTTAGGGTTCAAGGCTTCAGGGTTCAAGGCTTCAGGGTTCAAGGCTTCAGGGAGCACATTGGGATTGGGTCATAGTGTCTTTTTCCTCATAGTTTTGGTTTTACTGGTGTTACCTTAATGTTTTGGTTCATTCTCTGCGCTCCGCAGGCACATATTTCCTTTTAGGAATTCTCTAAATCCCACTGTACACAATCTTTTCAGCACCAAATGGCAGCGATTCAAAGTGAATATCTCTGGTGAACGTAGTGGAGCGCTCAACTGCTTGTTGTGTGGCCCTGCATGTGTCATGTGGAACACCGGTTTTAGCCGTGTTTCTACTCTCTTTGCTTTTGTAGATGGGGGTGTCGTGATGAATTTACAAGGCAGGCATACAGACAGTGGGCAGGGTAGAGACACACTTAAATATATAGAGAATTACTGTGTGAGAGAGAGAAGGGGGAGAGCAAGCAACTGTGAAGTTACTCACTCTCTCTCTTTCTCTCTCTCGCTCTCTCTCTCCCCTCTCACTGTCTTCTTCTAGGACTGGAGCACCTGAGATGAATGAGGTATCAAGGAGGAGAAGGAGGAGGACCACGTTGGTGAAAGACATACAGACCACAGACCGGTCAACTGGCAGCCCAGTCGTGGACTTTTATTTTTTTGTTCCTCCCTAAATGTCCTCCCTAAGGTTTCTGCTCTTTTAGTTTGTTGCTTTATTTTGGGCTGCAGATGCCCGTTAGTTCAGTTATCGTGTTCTGTTCAGTTTTACTTACTTTTTGGGTTCAGAGGGATGAGCTGGCCCATTTCTATTTTATTGGCTGGGATCTCTAACTTTTTGTTTAGTTTGAACTTTGAGTGCAGTTATTTCTTTGACATAAAATCCTTTTCTTCTTCAAAGTTACTTTGGAGAGGCCATATGAAGAGGCAGACAACGTGTTTTACAGGAAGTGGTGGAGGCCAAAAACTGAGCTAAAAGAGAATGCATATTGGACTTTATCATGTGCCCAGAAATGAACCCTCCTATCTGCTGGATGAGCAAATACACTGTTTGATAAAAGTTTTCCACATCAACTTTACAGGTCCCAAGTGGTCAAAATATCAGTTATTCCAAGTTTGTTTGTATTTTTACTTCAATACACTTTTGAATGGAAGACTTGTATGCTGTGGTTTTGCTACTTTTACTTCAGTAAAGAACAAACAATAAGCACAATGTATTTAACAAAAAGGAAATACAAATTATGCCTGGTGAGGATTTTGCAGCCGTGTGGGACAGTCCACTTACGTTTTGCTGACTCGTGTATCTTTGCAGAAGCACAATTCAGCCGGTACTCCCATCCTCTAAGGGAGCCAGATGCAGGTTGGACTGCCCCGCCTAGTTTGTAATAAAAAGGACGATTACACTAATGATACTCTCTTTCTCTTGTTATCTAAACGTCTGAGTAAACAAGGAAATAATGTGAGGTGAAGAGCTCTCATAAGCACATTTATAAATATGCACACTCATTCAGAACAAGACATGCCCGGAGGTCCAGCCATACTCTTATAATAATCCATATAGGAACATTAATAAAATGCCCTTTTGAGTATTACAAAAGCAAGTAATAAAAGCCTGAGCATTTGATGTGGGATAAACAGGTGAAGAGCTGTCCTTCAGTGCATTTTATTTTTTTATATTGTGTATCCGGTCTCTGTACGCCTGCAGTAGGAGCTGTGTTCGTATCCTCGGCAGTAAGTCAGATACGTTCCCGGTGGGTGTTGGCCTCCGCCAGGGCTGCCCTTTATCACCGGTCCTGTTCGTGACTTTCATGGACAGGATATCTAGGCGCAGCCGTGGGGCGGAGAATGTCAGGTTCGGGGATCTCAGGATAGCCTCTCTGCTGTTTGCAGATGATGTGGTCCTGTTTGCCTCCTCTGACCATGACCTCCAGCATTCACTGGGGCGTTTTGCAGCCGAGTGTGAAGCGGCGGGGATGAGAGTCAGCACCACGAAATCTGAGGCCATGGTGCTCTGCCGGAAACCAGTGGATTGCTCCCTCCGGGTGGGGACAGAGTGCCTACCACAAGCGAAGGAGTTCAAGTATCTCGGGGTCTTGTTCACGAGTGAGGGTAAAATGGAGCGGGAGATCGACAGGCGTATCGGTGCGGCTGCAGCAGTAAAGCAGGCGTTGCACCGGGCCGTCTTGGTGAAGAAGGAGCTGAGCCGGAAGGCGAAGCTCTCAATTTACTGGTCGGTCTACGTCCCAACCCTCACCTATGGTCACGAGCTTTGGATCGTGTCCGAAAGAACGAGGTCGCGGATACAAGCGGCCGAAATGAGTTTCCTCCGTAGAGTGGCCGGGCTCAGCCTTAGAGATAGGGTAAGGAGCTCGGACATCAGGAGGGAGCTTGAAGTCGAGCCGCTACTCCTTCGTGTCGAAAGGAGTCAGCTGAGGTGGTTCGGGCATCTAATTAGGATGCCTCCAGGACGCCTCCCTTTAGAGGTTTTCCAGGCACGTCCATCTGGTAGGAGGCCCCGGGGAAGACCCAGGACACGCTGGAGGGATTATATCTCCCAGCTGGCCTGGGAACGCCTCGGGATCCCCCAGAATGAGCTGGTAGATGTTGCGGGTGAGAGAGAAGTCTGGGTCAGCCTGCTTGACCTGCTGCCTCCGCGACCCGACCCCGGATAAGCGGTGGAAAATGGATGGATGGATGGATTGTGTATAGTTATTTTGCTAGTGTGCTTTGTCCTTCATTTTTACTTTGCACTGTGACCATACAACAAAACAGCACATGCACGTATCAATAATAATAATACATGCATGCCCATATTGTAGCACAGACCCTCTGCAGTTGGCATGGGCACACCCAGTTTGAAGGCTACACAAACTGCTGCAGTTGGAGATGCCAGGGATAGTTGGCGGGGCAGAACCGGTCCTGACCTTGTGTTTCCTCTGGTTGCATCACTGCATGATTTTTTTACTCGATCAGAAACCCAGAAACATGCAAACATATACAAAGCCTGCCAGGCTGATGCCTCCGTTGCACAAAGAAAACCGCGAACAAAACAATCTTGATGCTCTCGGTTGCTTTTTAAATGTTCCATAATTGCTGTCATTTTCACACACTTTGTCCGTTGGTGCATTTATATTTTTTTTCCCCCGCGAATTCAGGAAAGCCTGTTTTTTCATTCGCGGCACGTCATCAACACATAAATTTATATTCATATTGTCATGCAGAGATCTGAACAAATTGGAGCAAAAGACGGAATTTTGTTTGAGTAATAAATAACAGTCATATAAACAGTTCCTATTTCACAGAGGCAGAGAGATGGAGACTCCAAAGCTAAAAGCAATATCACATTCAAATGCTCTACTGCATCAAGAGCCAAGGAAAATAAGGAGCAAAAGAGATGCAAACAGGAAGAGAGGAGGATGGAGAAAGGACAGAAGAGGGAGAGAATGAGATACAAACAGTACTGAGGAGGGGAAGGGGGTTGATTTCTAGGGCCGGGCCTCCTTTGCAGTTGAGTCGGGGTGGAGACAAATAGACACGGAGGCGTTTGAAGTCAAGACAGGCTTTTCTTTCGCTGAGCTCCCCTATCTGATGACAGAGCGGATGGATGGATGGGAGAGGGATGGAGGTGTTTAGATGGGCAGGCAGGCTGGGGAACAAGAGAGTAACAAGGATGTACATATTAAATGGAGAAAATGAGAAATTGAAGAGGAGAGACTGAGAGCAGAGGGAAAACAAGGTGGTAACAAAGAGCGACTGGAAAGAGGACGAGAGGGGGAGATGAGGCGAGAAGATGAGGATTTTTCTGAAAGGAATTACAGAGAGCACAATCTGGCGGTGAGCAGAGAGAGACGGAGACAGCTATTCATATTGCAGAATGCATTTAGCACCCCTCCGCCTCAACCTGATTGAATTTTAAATTCTGTCACAAAGCATGTTTTATTAGCATGCCAATATATGTATAAGAGCATTATACTTGCTGCCTGCCTGCAGAGACGTTAGCTTAGCACTTTATGGAATAACATTTTGCACCATTGCCAAGCAATCATGGGTAGGAGCTTCAGGGCTGTTGCAAATAGTTACAATTAAACATATTAATAGGGCTCAGATTACACTACTATCCACATAATCACATTGCTTATCTGGTGTGCTGGCTTTCTGTGAAGCTGTTCTCCACCTCAGCTGTTATTATCCCGCCTCGCATGAGGAGATAATCTTTTGTCATTACACTATCACACAATATCTGTTGCTGCCGCTAAAGTCAATAAAAACCAATTAAGCATCCTTTAGAGAGAAGCTTTTTCTTCCATATGCATTCACTGTGTGTATTTGTGTGTATGAGGTGCAGGCGGGTTCTGCAGTCGCTCTCCAGTAGAGATATGAGATGAGTGGCAGCGGCAGCCGTAGAGGGAAAGTGAAGAGGAAACTGATTTCTCCCTCACTTCAATGTTGAAGAGTTGAGGCCTTATCTGCCCACTGACTTTGTCTTATTTTTCTCATGGTCGACACACATCATGCCCCTTCTATAACTACTGAAACAACCCTACGGTGCAATCATACATTATAGCACTTGTATAATATAGTGTCAGTATTTTAATACATAATAATGCAATAATACTGTATATTAATATAATTACTATGCTGTGCAATATATACATGGCTATGCAATAATACAAATATAGAATACAATACTATGCTATACTATATTTTAACTTGCTTTAGGGTGTTCTAATCTGCTCTATATTGGTCTATATTGTGCTATACTTTACTATTATAACTTGTTTTAAAATTCACTATATTATCTCATATGTATACAAATTATACTATACTGTAATCTATGCTATACTATACTATGATATACCACACTATATTACACTGTGCTTTTCCTGTATACAATATTGTTACATTATTTTACACTGTGCTTTACTCTGTCTATATTATTATATGCAATATGCTCAATAATGTACTTCACTACTCCATATAATATCATATTGCACTATGCTGCTGTATTTACATACTCATCACTATATTCTCCTATGCTAAGTGTGATGCATATGTCTGTGCTTTACACTGTGCTTAACCTGTATTAAACCATGATACTGACATCTTTTGTTCAGCTGACTGGTTCTGCATACCATATTAGACGAATGTGTCATGCTTCTGCAGCAGCGCCTCAGTATGACTGCCTGTCTCTGTCTTGGGCATCAGTGCTGCTGTCTCTTTGTCTGTCTGGAGGCAAGTCACACAATCTATTCATTAGCCCCCTTCCTGCTGCCTGATAGGCCAATTGTTTCTCACTGATGCGCTGTGGGAGAGATCCACACCAGGGGCAGGCAGTTTCTGATACACCAGGGACAGGCAGATAGCAGACATGTTGAGAACAGCTTCCACGCAGTTTTTTTTTTTTTTTACAAAGGAAGAGGCAAATCTGTCAGATAAAAAAGTACAAGTCCGTGCAGGGCTTTGAAGGCCAAAGGCAGTCAGCTCCATACTTATCAGACCGGTGCTGACAGTAGCAACAAGCTAATGGGCTCATCTGCGAGGCCTATTGACAGCACAGAGCGCTTCCTTTTTGTGGCAGACTAGTCAAAGACCGCATTGTGCTTTATTAGAGGTGAGATCTGACAGCTTGAGAACTGCAGTCTTACAATCCCATGTTTCCCTATTCATCTAAAGACCAGACAAAAAAAAGTAAACTTCGCCGTTCACAGAATTATTTTGCACCGTTATGTTGTTGTGAAAGAGCTTTTTTTTCTCTCCTCAGATCAGAATTGTACATGTTGTTAGGACGGATCTTTGCTTTGCCTTTCAAAAGGAATACGGAGACAGGATCTGGCTTGTTTGCAATTTTAAACAACACTATAATTGTCAAACTGTCTCTGAAGCTCCTCGGCGAGACTGACATTTGCGATACAACGATGCCAAACTCACAGTACTTTTGTTGTGGGAAACAAACTCCTGCCGGCAACCGTTTCTTCTTAATTTAAGAGCTAAATGGTTATGTACTGTACTGGTTGTGCCCCTGGGCCACGGAAAGCATTAACATGTGTTTACTTTGTTTAATTGAATTCTTTTTTTGCCATCGCTTTAAAACCTCAAAGGTTATCTACTACCAGACAGCGTCCTCTTGCTCTAACCACCAGAACGTGACGAAGGTCCTGACATTTGGGGACGCAAAACTAAATTTCACTTATCAAATAGGAAAGCGCACCAAATTTCATTAGGCGCTCCTTGAATCCCGGTGTTGTTTTTGTACCAGTTGTGGATTTAGCAAACCAACAGGGATCATCAACAGTGACAAGGCAGCTCAGATGATTCATAATCTTCCGAGTCTTATTTGAAGATGACAAAAAAACAAACAAATTATGAATCATGGTCACAAGCTAGAGCTGTTTTCCTCCCAGAGCCCAAGGTCGCATTACCAATTAATATTTGCAGAGCGGTGGGTGTGATCTCTGTGGGAAGACGAAGCGCTGTCACCTCCTGTGCTCTTCTATTAACTGCGTCGATCGGTTGTCCGCTGTTGTCTCGTGCAGCTTCTCTTCACCGCTAATGCAAATATGATGTCGGCTCCGAGTTTTGTCTGATGTTTAAAGATGCTGTCAATCAAATGCTCTGCTCAAACCTTAAGTAACTGTCCTAAATCATTTTTCAAAAACACATGTACGTACTTTTGAGCTGCTCAACCCCTAAACACACCTTTGCAATGATTGAATTTGCAATATTTACAAATATAAAGAGGTGCAATAATTTCAATAATAAAAAAGCACCCTTATTTTCACAGGGATTTAAAAGTAATAACACAGCATGTTTTTTTTTAAGTTGCGTCTACTGTCTGATGGAATTTATTATCTACCAGTTCAGATTCAAAATGAGTGATTTTACTCCTGCATATCTAATGCGTGGGAATTTTCATTTTTTTGCAATTACAATGTTTTTTCTAATTTGCAGAGGCTATTTATTGATATCCCCGCCATAATGAGACTAAATCCTGAGTCCTCCTTTATACAGGACTAAAGACCAGGTCTGATCTTGTTGACTTTGCTATGATCGTACACCTGTAGTGGACCTGCATGCACTACTTGGACGTGAGGTCGATGAGAGGAGCGACTGAAGAGAAACACAAAAGGCTGTAAAACAAGAACAGTGAGCTGAAACGGGCCCTGCAGAGGGAACTGCAGAGTAAGGTGATTATTCCACATGGGATTATTACTATGAATTACTGCTTGCACATCTTTTATTTCATGTTTTTTTTATTTAACTCTTATTTAGCCGGGATAATCCCATTGATATTTTAAATATCATTACCAAAGGGGGTTCCTAAAATGTTTAAACGATTCACACAACCGCCACATAAAAACACAGATTAATAAGCGAGGGACAACCAACATGAGAACATAAAAGCATTTGCATGAAAGAGACGACAAAACAAACCAGCAAACTCCATCAACCAAAGAGTCATGCAGTGCTCCAGTGATCCTTAATCCTGCTTTTAAAACCCTGCATGATTGTGAAATAATACAGTTTTAAATGTTTCTGGAGCGCACACAAAGAGGAGGGAGCCAAAACTTTAAAAGCATCAAAACCGATGCGGGTTAATGAGATGACGTACTTAATTCGTCCGCATGATCGGAGACGGCAGCCACTGAATATCGATAAGGACACAGTTTGTGTAATGCGACCTTATGAGGAAACATTTACCAAAGACTAGGACATCATTTTGGTTTTGTCAACGGTATAAAGTCTCAACTCCCAGATTATTGAGAACATTACAAGCAGATTACAGTTCCTCAGTCACATAAGTAAATGTATCCATTGTTAATTTAGAAATATTATTTAGAGCCTTAAAGTCTTCTTCATGGTGCGTTAATAGCGTAGCAAAGCATGTAATCCGCCTTCACTTTTCGTCTGTGACTAGTTAGTTGCCGCCTTTGTAGCTGTTAATCTTAGTCTTTAACTGAATGACTGCAGGAGTCCTGAATCCAGGCGAACAGCTAACAGCAGCCCTATAAAGAGTCTCTGAAGCAGACCCTGGATCTGTACCTCGTCCTCACAAGACGTTCTAGCTGCTCGAGTCCTCGGAGCTCCTCGTGGACGCTGCCAAGAGACCAAAGCAGCTCTTTACGGCCGGTGTAAACTCAAGTCAGTACAAATCACAGTAGCAATTACCAGAGCCGGGAGAGTTTGAGGGAATTAGCAACCATTTCCATCAATAAAACATCAGTAGATTAGTGGTCAATTTGTTGTGTTTTATTGATAAATATTTAAGGCTGATCGAAATACACTTACAAAGAAAACATACCTACTCAGATTAACGACTCACGTCTGTTTCTTTCTCTCTTTCTCACTTTCACTTGTATTTCTCTTTTTTTTCCTCTCCTTTCAGCCAGCCAGATGCACTCCTATACAGAGTAATGTAACCACTTTCCTTTACATGGGACTCATTTCCGTCCGCCCTCGACGGTATAAAGACGTCAAGTTGGTGTACAATTTGCTCAATTCACATTCACATTCAACTTCCTGTTGACTCACATGAGGGAAATGAGTGTTGATAAAAGAGGGTCCTGCTCTCTAGAACTGTGGGAAAGATGATGACTCAAAGGTTGATCACTTGATACATTCATACATTCAATGCTTTGGCATTGCCGTTGCTCTTGGTCAGCTTTTTACTCAGATTAAAACTTTTCTTTTTATGTTTTACAGCAACAAAAACATTTTCAAATACAAAATAATATTTTTTAATTTCTTCTTATTGCCCTCATCCTCCTTGCTAAACAAGAAGCAGTTTCTTGTTGGAGCAGCACAGCTCAGATGCCAGAAGAAAAACTTGGAAGTTGCAACTCGTGTCTCCCATTTTCCCCATGTGACCTGAATGCACCAGGAGACACCAGAGGGGGTGGAAAGGGCGAGTCTTTGCTTCTTCCTCCTTTGCTAGGCGTGGCAGCAGCAACACCTCAGGGCTCTTTTCCCCTTCCCTTTGACTTCCTGCCTCCCCTCCCTCCTCCTCCCTGGCCCTCCCTGGATTTTGCTGCTTGATCGCCCTTACACGAGCTGCAACTCCCAACTTTATTTTCTTCTTTTTTGTAGATGGGGGGTGTCGTGATGAATTTACAAGGCAGGCATACCGACAGTGGGCAGGGTAGAGACACACTTATATATAGAGAATTACTGTGTGAGAGAGAGAAGGGGGAGAGCAAGCAACTGTGAAGTTAATTAGAACATCCTGTGTCTACTTCTCTCTCTCCCTCTCTTTCTCTCTCTCTCTCTCTCTCTCTCGCTCCCCTGCCCTCCCTCCCCTCTCCTCTATCTCTGAGAGGCTTTGATGTGGCTTAGAGCCTGGAAACTTAATGAAAAATGTATAATAGCCTTTCCTTTCACTGTCTCTACCCGCTTTTCTTTCCTATCCCTCCCCCTACGCTCCCCTGCTACGTAGGGTCCTGCCTCCATGACACAGTGCTTTTCATGCTACGTGGGGCACATTTCCTCAAGCGATTGAGAGGAGCGGTTAAGCTTAGACTATAGGTCCATGCTAAGCTGGCGAACTTTGAAAATGTAATATACATTTATGAACAATTCGCCCTCACCAGCATACTAAGGTTGTTTGGTTCAACTCTCTGGCCACAGTTCCACTAAACAGGCCTGTGATCATGTGTTTCCATCGTTTTTAATTATTAAGTATAGGTGTCTCGAAGCAATAATATGTTTTTTCTCCAAACGTTGACGTAGGGAACTGGTTATGAAAGTCTCAGTTTGATACTGATGCCTGCAACTGGAAACTACCAGCCCAACGTAACAGACCCAGATCGGGCCTCCCCGCAGCAGTCTGACCTCCAAGCCTCAAAATAATGTTGTTTCATGATTCATGATTGCAAACTTGTATGACAGAATATAAAATGGGATTAATACAGTACTGTACTCTAAAGCTGGAGAAAATGGCCTTTTTTTGTCACAGAGGCTGACTCCCTGTTTCCACCTCCTCTCTCAGTTTGATCCTCCTGTTGTGACCCTCCTGATTCCCCCCCTTCCTTCCTCCCTCCCTTCCCTTCCTACCTCCTTCCTCCCTCGGCGGTCCCTTTCTGCCAGTCAGCACATCCCCAGGCGGGTGGGGGGGGGGGGTTTGATCCGAGCCTCTTCAACTCTCCCTCTCTCCTTTTCTCGCCCTCCCTCGCCCTCCCTCGCTCTTAGCCTGTGTTTCCTTTCAGCTGCTCGCTCTCTGTCGATTCGCCTCTCTCACACAGAAACGCTCTCCATTACTTACCGTCAAGTCCAAGTTCAAAGATGACACGACTTTCCCTGACTTTACTGAGGCCCATCAACCCGGCGCGGTGAGAGTCGCTGCCGGCGGAAAATGAAAGGAATAAAAAAAAAAGTTCTGGTGTCATGTCTCGAATGTAATCCATCACCAACGATCAGCATCATGCGGCTATTATCATGCCTGGACCACGGCGGGCATCAAACGGGCTGTGATGAGTAATCATCCACCCTCGAATTGTCCTCTTCTCACGTCTCATTGGACGGTTGATTATTCTTTTCCTTCACCTGCTCTTTTTAACCATCCTCCCTATTTGCGGTTGAAGCTTCCCCACTGTACCCGTCATGTCTCATTCAAATCAGCATCGCTCATGTCCTCTCGTCATTTAATCCCTGCTCGTTCATAAAGATGAGGCTCAGCCTCTCCTCGCCTCTCTTCACTGCTGCTTCACTATATTTCCGAATGTATTTTGAGCTTTCAGGCACATGGTACATGTAATTACATTCAATAAGCACATTTCCCCCCCTATCTCCCACTCTCACTCCCTCCTTCTCTCCCAGGTTCGGTGATCTATATTTGTTAGCAGATTTGTTTTTAGATTCATCTTCCCTCGTTGGGGCTTGTCTCGGTTTGTTACCGACCGCTTCATCTCGCTGCCTCTCTCTCAAAGCAGTGCAGAGAACATTCAGTTTCCAGATATTTCCCCCAGCTTCAAACAGCAACCTGAGCTCCCTTAATCCCCATCCCCATATGAAAACTGCACAACTCTCTCCTTCTTTTGATACAGGTAGCAGCAAATAGTAGCATTTGTGCAGAATCAGTGTTACTTGTTAGCTAATGGATGTGACTTATGGAACATTACCTCACCGACACAGACAGCTTAATTTGTATGGGTGGAAAGAACATCTTTCTCTCTCGTTGTTTTTTTTTTTTATTCCCCTCTAACATCCCTCCTCGCTTCTCGATGGAGCCTTCTGTGCTCTCTCCGTCTTTCCCCTCCTCTCCCGGGACCTTTCCTCCATCATACTTAACTCCTCTTCAAAGCTTCTCCCTCAACCCCCCCCCTGCCTTGCGTCTCTCTCTCTCTCATCACTATTTTGGTTTTATGAGTTGGATGTCCTCTGTCTCCTTTATGCACCCATCCGCCATTTCAAAAGTAAAGTCAAACACACACACACACACACACACACACACACAACCCCCCACTGTCCCTGTTGGGTTGAGCAGAAGGTCGTTGTCATCAGCAGCCCATGAGGGCACACTGGCAGGAGTTGTGCTGCTCCGACAGAGTGCAATGTGCTGTCGGTGCCGGGCTGACAGCAGCGAGCTCCCCAGCAGACAGACAGCGAGGATCTTTCCACTCACGTCGTGCCGCTGTGTCGCTCGCCAGTGGAACGATGTGCTTCATGCTTCCACGTCTCACTTCATTGGCACTTTAAGATAGGAAAGTACAAAAACTTCAAAATCGCAGAAAGCGTTGTGCGTTCGCATTACGTGGCTGGTTTGACATTTTCATTGCGTTCCAAAAACAACGAGGTGAAAACAGCTTCACACGCCGTTCGATCTGTGAATTTCTGAGGCTTGTTCTCAAAAATTCTCAACTTTTCGCTGTGTCCAATGGTGGAATACATGAAAACTGATAGAAGGCTTTTTTTTCTACATGAGATACATCTGTAATGTGTGTTTTTGTCATTGCTTTCCTCACATACTTCTCTGCATCGATCAGAATTTCAGCAATATTTGGATAATCCGCAATAATATTGGAAGGATTGCAATTATATTTGTGTACAGAGATTCATAGTCCCCAGGAGGATGAATCTAATTGACTTTTGTAACCCCCTGACTATTTCTGCAGCTGCACCATGGCGTTAACATTTTAGTTTAATAGTGAAATGTCTTGACGCATTTATGTCACTTTGGTCCGGACATATTTTGGAAAATTACAAAATACCTCTAACTACCCCATGACCCTCAGCTGAGCTTTCTGTTAAGTGCTAATTAGCACATGTTATCAAGCTAACGTGCTAAACCTAGATGGTGAACATAGTAACACTACATGTCAAGTTGTGTTAGTGTTCTCAGTGAATGACATGCAATGACCCTGCCTGTGATTGCTGTAGTTCTTCTTCCAATGAGCCACATTGCAGTGTTGAGATAGGGATGCAAAGCAGGCTGAATTACTAGAAGAAGACAGTGAATACGGCTCTGTGAATTACACAAAGCTGTATTCACTCCGCTGTCGCGAGGCGCACACAGCTGAATTAATCAAGGTTACTACAGCAGTTAGAGCCCAAAATTGGGAGATTTTGCTGTGATTTAATTGCAGATGAGGGATAAAAGGATGCTGAAATAACTGCGTAATGATGGAGATTCTCAAAAAGGTTTAAACGTATGCTTCGGTAGGTCTGTCCGCAAGCAAACAACTTGTAAAATGCTTGCCCGAGTTGAAATATTTCAACTGGCACGAATGTCCTTCCATCCACATCTTTGCATTCAATTTGTGTGTAACTGAAAGGTTTGCGTCCCAGTTGGTGTGAACACGTCACTTGTCATGTTGCATGTTAAACTAAATATGTTTATGTGATGCTTATTTAGTTATAATCATTAAATGTTTCAGAAAAAATGGCTCAGTGGCTCAAACAAATCATGGTGATCTTCATGCTGCACCTGAAGAGGAGCAGAGGGATGGACTCTATCGACAATATATTATGTAGCTTGTGCTGCTCTAACTCCATTGTCGTTGTCTGCTTTTAGTTTTCTATACAGACATAAAAACATGTGCCACAGACATACAGTATGCATTGCTCACAGTACTGAATGGCAGCTGCAGCCACAGGAGTCACAAGGTTGTTCGGTAAATAGCTGGCTGTGGTCATCGAACACTTCAAACCTTTTCACGTGATTGCTGCTGATGGTTTTTATGTCAAAAGCAGTTTTCTACTACATTGAAGTACAGAACCGGATGGGACACCCAACCCTCTGATGATGCGGCGCAGGCCCTTTCATAAGCTCGGGAATGTGTATGGACATTTGTTGATGAATCTATTTTCCCCCAAAGAATCATTTATTAATGACTTGCTTCATCTAATGTGCTATCCATCATGATATTTAGAGAAGAGAGTTCTGTTAAATAATGTGACGGTTAATTTGAAGGTCAGCTGCCTGCAACAGTTGTTAATTACATCTTTTTGTACCGGCACTGCCGGCATCAAATGCTGAGCTACATACATACAAGTGAATCCTTTCCAGCATCGCCTTGGTTCAGCAACAAATGTCCACAACATTGAACTCGATGGCATCCAATGGCTGAGCTTCTTGCCTCCAGCACCAGTGCACTGTGGGACCATTCTCAACTGATTCACTTGTCACTATATTCTTTACATTCATTATTGTAGGTGGTATGATCATAAATACACGTCTGAGAGACGATGCCAAATAATTTCTGCCAGAGTAATGCTTAAAGCCGCCTAACTGAAGCGCTCACTCCATTATCAGACACACAGGTCACAGATGGTCACAGATAATAGGCTCTTTAACGCCTGTTATTGTTTTGGCTTTCTCCCCACATCCCTCACCCTTTTCTCCACACCATTTGTCTACAAAGTGTCAGTCTGGCTTCAATCAGCATCAGCGTACTGACAGGCGACCGACTCGGGAAGCTGAGGCCACCAGAAGGAACCACAACTTTCCCATCAAGCACCAGTTTCGACAACAAAGGTCCGATTCCAGTGAGAAAACATCACATTAACTGTGTACTCTGAAACGAGGATATTGTTGAAAAAAAAATGGCATTATCAATTTCACAATCATTTTTTAAATGGTGTGCGCCGACTGTGTGGGGCTGTTTTCCAAACAGATGAACAGCACACCAGATGCTGCCTGGAAATGGATGCAGTTATGTTACAATCACAATTAACTCCTGGCACCTGTGACAGGTGCTAGTGTTACCTGCTGTTTGAGTTCGACATCAGACACATGCATTGTTGTTTTTCCCTCTTTCTCTTCAAATACCGTAAATGGTGTGTGGGTGGGTGGGTGTGCGCGCAAGCGTCTGCCACATTGAAGCCATTGTTTGTACACAATGCATGTCAGACTCGAACACAGCGAGCGGTAAAGAGGGCGGGACGTGTCTGATTGTTTATGCCGCGGCATCCCTCGTTGCTCACATAAGTGCGCGTCTCCGAGTTCGCCGCTTGCTTCGGAGTTTCGTTTCTCCGTTCCCGCGTCAGTGCCTTGCAGACTGCGCTAACCTTTTCGAAATGGCACCGGCTGTCCGTTTGCCTGGCAAGAACTCCAAAAGAATGGAGTGTGCCGCCAATAAGGTTGGCTTGGCTCTCCTCCGTCTGAATTAATCTGTGTTGGTCAATCACTCTGTCCCTGTTTACGCAGCACTCAATGTCCTGTGATTGATTCTGCAGCCGCTGCACACACAAATTCAGGACGAGACTTTGGAAATTGTCAGCCATCGATTCTCGATTCTCGCTCTCCCTTCTCCCGATGGCCAAGTGTGTCTTCGCATTCTCGCCATGGGGTTGCAGCTTAATTAGTTTTAAGATTTGTTCCACTTGTACTCAAATGACAGTTAATGGTTCTTGTGGGACTTTGCACACAGTCTGTCATGCTATTGGAATGGCATGTAGCCCAGCTGTGAATGCAAGATGTCTTAGTTTGTACAATGACTTGATTAAATTGCCAGAAGGCTCCAATTGAAGAAAACCTCTTATTTCATTCCCAACAAAACAATTAACAAGCTCTGCCTCAGGCGGACTAAAACACAACCCATTTAAACTTTTGCAACACACATTTAAATTGTATTCATTTGACTAAAATAATTGCATCATCTGGTTATTGATGAAAATGCAACAGAACTTGAATTGCTATATTTGCCGAACTGGAGGGCAACTATTAAGGAAGCAGACATATTTTGGGACAGCACAGACCGCCAAGAGCTACAGGTACATTTTACATTAACACAGTCGTCTATCAGGTATTGCAATGGCTAGTACTGGGGATTTCTTAATATTTCTTGTCATACTTTTTCAAATAAAAGACCCTCAAGTTTGCACCAGAATGGCCGGCCGCCCGAACCCCCCGAGCCCGTCCCCAGACCAGCCCTACTGTCCTTACAGTTGACCCCCTGCTGACAAAATGACAGATGGGATGTAGAGAGTTTGTGACCTCAGCGAGCCTTGAAAACCAGGCCACAATCACTCTTTTTCATCCTCTACAGTGATATTTCTGGAGGACATATTGGCAAAAGAGGAAAGTGTGTCGGAAAGGTGACCGCAGCGCCGGGTGTTTGGCCAGAAAAAAAAGTGAAAAAGTGAACCAATGGAAGCTCTCTTCTTTTCTTTCACTCTTGACACTCCGTCTCCTTCTCGCTTCGGTTTATTCTCGTCTTTTGCGCTGGCCTTTTGTTGTCCTTCATCCTCAGTTGTTATGGTGTTCTTTCTCTCTCTCAATCTCTCTCTCTCTCTCACTCCCCCCCTTGCTGGTCTTGTGAATCTCGCTCCTCCTTTCTCATTCCCTACTTTTCCTCACTCATCTCCCTTCCGATGTCTCTCTCCCTCCCTCTCTGCCTTGCTTCATGTCGTTTTGGCCACAGTCCCATTTCCCCAATTGGCTTAGTGGCAGTCTAATCATTCTCCGACACCCCTGCTGTCGTCTCCTCTATCTCTGCGCCTGCCGCCGCCCTAATCCTCTGATCAGTAAATACCCTTCTTCGGCACACACTGCTTCTCAGCAGCCCACTGCCTTCCTAGTGTACTTCTCCACCGAGCATACTGATGGTCCTTCCACTTCCTCCAGGCGAGCGCAGCACCGAACGACTTTGAGGGCAGAACAAGTGAAAGATCTAACTAGAAAACTCCTCCGGCACTCCGATGGACCGAAAACTTCCAGCTATCCACTCGGGTGCCATTGCATCAGTTTGGTGGGGAAGTGTTTTCATTAAGCAAAAAGGCTGCTGAGAGGAATTATGTGCTAAGAAAAGTGTGTTCAGCGTTCTGCTTGTGCTTCATTTTAAGGCGGTATCGAATGGTAATATTGCTCTTCTACTTGCTTTCAGGTCATTTAGGTTTATGTAACTACAGGCTTGCCAAACACAACCCCCACACTGTAAAAATATGTCCACCCTAAAAACCTGAGTAAATCAGTGAGTCAGCCGGGTCAGATGCATTCACTTGTTTCTAATGCAATGCAGTCAACTTCTTTTAAGAGTTTTCTTGTTTGTTTGAAAGTACTGAATGTTTGTTTTAATTCTTGCTTTTTTTCTCAATATCTGCACATTGTCAGTTACAATGTGATTAAAGGGACGAGGGGTTGTTACATAACCTTAGATTGAGGAGGTCCATCTATTGTGTACTTGAACAACTGGGTGACTGTGGCTGAGTTGGTTAGCAAGTCCGACTTTCAGTCAGAGGATCGGTGGTTCGATCCCCGGCTCGGCTAGTTCGTGTCGAGGACTTGAGAAAGACACTTAACCCTAATTGCTCACCGTTGCTGTGTCTACGGTCTATCATGTAACTCGCTTTGGATAAAAGCATCAGCTAAATCTAATGTAACAAATTTGAAGTTATTGCATAATGCTCATGTGTCCAAACGATTTCACCGGACTTGCTTTTCAGAAGTATAGTATCTAAATTATAAATAAAGTAAACATACAAACTTGAATATGGTCAGTATGAGTGATTATAACTGCATCCTAAATATGTAGCTTCTGCCAACAGCTAACTGCAAGCGTGCAACAGGACATCAACTACACGCTGCTCCATCACCGTAGCCTCCACATCCTGAGTCAAACTCAAGGGGCTTCCAATTTACCACCAGGCCTTGGTATGTAGTTATGTAGTTGACATTATCAGGTGAGGATGGAAAATTCCTTTGTTGTAAATTTATCAGATGTCAAAACCTGGCACGAGATAGACGATTGTATTAAATGTCGGCATTATATTAATTGTGAGGAATTAAATAATTGCTGGCAACATCCAATACGCTCAAAAATAGAGTATTGTTAGAAATATAACCAGATTAGGGCATCATTATTACTAGACTAATTACTATTAGTATGCTAATTAGTGCAGAAATGAAAGAAAGTCGCCTAGATTTTTCAATTTCATCAGCTAAAAGTTCAAGAGGCGGCTCCCTCTTGGTTCACATAATCCAGTCAAGTAATCCTAGAACTCCTCTTTCTTACCCACTAAGGAGCTAATCGCTAATCAGTGTGATCCTCATTAACCTGTGGAGCTGCACCTGTAGCACTCTGCCTTCAGCTCCCGATACAGACGGCCGCATAGCCAGCAGCCGCTTTAAGCCTCCATTCAGAGGCAGCGTGATGGCGGGCAGGCTGAGGGGCAAAGGATTACAGCGTTCATCCTTATAATCGGGCATCAGCCCCCGAGGATGTAATGCCAAAAGTCTAATCCATGTTTTATCAGCAGTGCTTTATATCTGGAAGTCTCTTCTTGTTAAGATTACATCAACTTGAGGTTACTGCAAATATGAACGTTTTAAATTTAGATTTTAAGTCAGTTTTTTATTATAATAAAGGGTCATGTCAATGTAGACGGTACAGTACCACTCAAGGTATGCTGGGAACGAATCCAACCAGCTCATAGCAAACTGAAGAGGTAGAGAAAATGAATGGGTGAATTCATGAAATGAAATGAAAGGCTAAATTAATAAATAATAAAGTTATTTCTGCAATTATGTGCTTTATTGTGCAGGACAAACTCTCTGAAAACTTTGCTCCAAAACACAATGTTAAATTAAAGCTTAAAACTTGTGTTTGCCACAGCATTATATTAGATTGAATGTGGGACAGTTTATCCATTGCACAGCAAGATAACTGCACTGTAATTTGTATTCTCCTTTTTAATCTGCTTTATTCCATTTTTCATTAGTGTTTTATTTGACATATCATATTCATATCTTTTTATAAAGCCATGTTTTTCTCATTTTTCATCTTGGCTTAATATTTGTGTATGTCTTAGGTGCTTTGAATTGCTATGTTGTTGAAAGATCATATAAAAATAGATCTGCCTTGCACTGCTTCATGACAGGTGAAGTGTGTAAGAAAATGATATTCTTACAAAGTAATTAAATGTATCTATCAAACTTAATTACACATTTCAACAGAAAGTATAGTTCTATTGGAGCGTTGAAAAATCTTTGATATTATATGATTTTCATTCAGTTAAATAACTATAATGATGCCGTTAGGTAGCAGCAGAGATGAGATGATTTTATATATATATATATATATATATATAAAATGCATGTAGCACAGAATCTCCAGTGACTTCCAAACACAAATCATCTCATCTCTGCTGCTACCTAACTACATGCACCTAACTACATGCATGTTATATATATATAAACAAGCCTGTTAATGGGTGTTATGTGTACCATGAAGGGAACATCTTTGCAGTTTCACGATTTGAACAACCTTGAACCTGGCAAATAATACAAAAAATATGGAAATAATCCACTAATCCGAAAATGACAATATTCTTAATTTATTACAGGTCATGCCGATATTATTCCTATTTTAGAAGTGCTTTAGGAATATACGTTTCAATTGGGGTTTGTGACACACACCACGATTTCTTGCATGTTTACTGCCAACTCTGTCTGTTGTACACAAAGCAAATAGCAAACATTTTGTTGAGGTGCGTGCCAAAAGAAAAGAAGGAGAATCAAAATTATAATCAGACTCAGAAGTGTTTATTGCCAGGTACGTTGAACATACGAGGAATTGGACTCAGTAAGAGGTGCATAACAATAAACAGACATAGAATAAAACTATCAAAACTATAATAAAAACAAGAAACAGTGCAATAAATATGGTAAATAACAAACAGATATCAGTTCTTAAAAACAAGTATATATTCTAAAGAGAAACACAACAACCTAACACCAACACCTTAAGGGTATGCAGACCTTTTCAAGACGGGGTTGAATGTGTTTTCATGGTGGAACAAGTCCGCCCCATCGGACTCTAATTGCAACATCCACAGCTGCATTTGAACAGGAATACAGGTGGAATATAAATGTCCATGAGCCATGAAAACAGCTTTGTCTAAACATTGTCTTTTTTTTAAATAAGGGCTTAAACCGGTATATTTTGTGCGTGTAAACAAAATCACTGATCTGGCTCTGGATGTGGGAAGAGCCGGGGTTGAAGTGCAGGCCTGATGAGTTTATGTATTGCAGGTTTGTGGTTTGGTGTCTCGTGGAAAACAGCTTGGCAGCAATCAGGGATGCAGGAGCTGGACAGTGAAAAAAACAGCTTTATTCTTACACTATGTTTTCCTGATTTTACTGTGTGTGAACCAGCCCCGACCATTTAAGCATCCCTGTTACTCCTGCCGCGTTCAGCCTTTGGTTCCTCATTCTGTTGCTTTCTTGTTACGTATCAAATGTTTCTCCGAGCATAAAAGTCCACCAAGCAACACGCAACACTAGAATACTTAAAGCAACAAGATACAAAAGCCATCGCACAAGAATTACATCCTCGAACACCATATAAGAGCAGTTTCTTCTTCTCATACATTTGAAGAATGAATACAAAAATAAAACTGTATCAGAATCTGACTTGTAGCCATTAAATAAAATTGTATCATACCAGTATTCTTTTATTAATTATTTATCACCTAACATTGAAGTGCCAGGGTTAATTTAATTTAATTTGAATATGTTGTGTGTCCTTGTTTTTATATCACTTAATCTTGTCACTGGTCAGTGATTTGTGTCGATCGAAACATGAATAAACAAACATAACTTAAACTGTTTCAATGAAGTTGGACATAATAACATAATAATGCATGCAACTGATTTAGAACAATGGTGAAACTGACTGTACATGTATGCACATAGGACCTTCTCCTGTGTGATAAGTCATTTAGATGTCTCATATTTACTTTAAAGTCACTTCAATATGTTTGTAAATTACAATAAATAATATGTCAATATAATAATAGTGATCGTTTATTTAATATAACCATGTCCACCAGTACTGTTGTTTTTATACGATGCAGTCAAAAAATTAACTTAACAGACCCCAGAAAAGTAAGAAAGAAAATGTGGTCATAGTTCTTAGTAAAAGTTGAAATATATCATCATTCCTAGAAATAAATTCACGATTCCATATGCAAATGAATATTTTCTTCAGCTGTCAGCTCCGATTCAAGAAACAGTTCAAAAGAAGAAATAATTGAAGCAGCATAGGCCGATCTCGGCCTCCCCACTCGGGGGACTTTTAGTCCACTTTTAGTGGGTAGAGCTGCAAAAACACTGGATCTAAAAATTCCCATAATGCAACTCAACAGCATCTTTCATTAGAGCCTAACCATCTCCCAAAAGTCCAAAACCAAGATAATCCTGATGACATCATTGGGGTTATTTTATCTTTGGAAGATTATACAACATCTCAATGTGTAAAATTGCTAAACTGCAATAATTGCTGACAGGGAATAAGTTATTCTCAAAAAATAAATCTGTCTGGTCCACTGCACCAGTTTGGGGGTGGTAATTACAAGGCAGCATCGAGTGATTACAGTGCACTTCATCCTGCTCCAGAACCAACCCTCACTCACACTGCATCAAAAAGGTCCACCCTTGAAAGTCATTACATTTTCTGAAAATCAGGGAATCAATTTGTTGTGCATGGGGTGAGATAATTTCACTCGGTTCTGATGCAAGTCGTTCAACTGTTACGAAAGTTTCCTCGCTGATATTTTTCTCATTCGGAAATGCTGACACAGCATTTGAATGGATAACGCTACATGCATACCAAGTTCCTGTAAACTCAGTCAGAGTTTCTGGTTCTTCTGCATGAAGTGGAGGAGAGCTGACAGGCTATCAGGATCCCTTGAGGGACGGACCCAGTATCAGCTCACCCTCCCCAGACCCGAGCCTTGATGGCCAATGCTGAAATGCACAACTGACTTCTGATCAGTCGTGCTCTGGGGGCCACTTATGACTACTCCCCGTGCTATTTCATCAAACTGACGGCCAGTGTTTGGGAAGTGGACCCGGCGGACCTGACTGCCAGTCCAAAAGTGGGCCTGGAACCCCTGACGGAGTCCCCTTTAGTTGCATATCTACTCCTCGTGTTATTCACAGAAGCATTTGTCATATTAGCGCTCCATCAGTTAAGTGCATCTATCATTTGTCAGTGTGCGGCTGCCATGGCAGCAGTTGCGGGGGCTGCAGAGAGTTGAGCCGTGCAGACGCTTCTCTGGTTTCTTTTATATTAATCAGCTGTGTCAATGTGCACCTCTCCACACTCCACTCACTTTCAGGGTGAGTGATTAAAAGATCCATTAATTAATGGAGCGATTAATGGATCAATAAAGGAGAAAAAAACAAATGTTGTGAGCTCTGTGTTCAGAGATATGTTTCACATGATCAATGGTATGTTATTAGATGGGCTATAAACTGTTTTACATATATTCTGCTAGCATTTGACATAATAAATACATAAACAAAAGGCATCTCTGTTTTCAGTCTTTCAGCACAATTAAACTTTCAGATGTTGGACTGGGTATGCAATTCCATTTTTTTTGTACATAATAAAATAGTCTTGTTTTCTAACTATCAAAAAGAGATTTACTGCTGTTTGCATTTAAACAGCATATGAAGCAATAGTTTTTGTTATATCATAATAAGAAATGAGCTTATTTAAGAGTTAGATGAGATTGATACCACTCACATTTCTGTATAGAATATAATATAAGTATTCTAGTAACTCTCATTAAGTCAATTTGAAGTGTATTTTACAAAATACATTTTTTAGAACTTAAGCTTATTTTTTTCCAAAAAGAATAATGAAAATGAATGAATAGAAGAAAAGAATAAAAAATACTATATATATGATATGGTATTCATATGTTGTACATATGTAACACATACATATTATTTAAGGTAAAGGTGTCATTTTGTAAAAAAAAGACTGTAGAAAGAAGAATTAGTGCCTGTTGAACCTCACACTTGTTTCATTACACATGGGGGCTAAGCAGGTTATGTCAGCGAGGTCATGTGACCAGTGTGGACATCCATCTGCCTCATGACGCTTGTTGTGTGTCAACCGGCTACTTTCTCAACCGGATGATCCGAGGACACAGGAATGCCTTCAACAGACCTTCTGCCTGCTTACGTATTTAGAAGGTACACCAGATGAGATCATCTGCCCAAGACTCAAATGGAAATGTCAAATATATGTTGAACAATGCAAGAAATGTCTTGAGGCACACACACACACACACACACACACACACACACACATATACACACAATATTCAGCCTTTGAATGTTTCAAAAAGTCCCCGGAGTGAAACCGTCAATCATCATTATGACCCGTTTCCTCCTGATGGATGGCAATGCCTCAGAAGTGGTTGTGTCTCCATGTGCCACAGGCAGGGCAGGGTCAATTTCACACACTGACTTGTGTGTTGAGGGTGACAACATGACTCTGCTTCTCGGCACAAGGGCCTAAAATAGGATGCTGGCACCGAACCCCCCCCCCCCCCCCCCCCCCCCCCCACCCCCCCCCCCACCCCGACAGTCATTACAGAGCTTATGGAGCTTTTCCCCCATTTCTATGTTTCCATTTCTGTTTTGCATTTTTCCCAGTTATCTAAGCGGCTCTCTCTTCCTCCATTTCTCCCCTAAATTGAATCCAGTTCATTTGACTTCCGTAATCAGTCTAATTACATTCATTTAGAAGAATCAATTTGGCGCGGGTTCAACAATAAAGTTGATGTTTCCAAATGCACACAAGCGATGAGATAAAGACAATGACCCGAGCTGCGACAATACACAATATAGCAAGCTGAATTTGGAGGGGGAAAGGTACGTAAATGAAACATTATTGAATATAAAAGTGGCAGCTTCTGTTCCTCTCTAGTTCTCATAGGAGACAGGGAGTTATTTCTCTGCAGTGATTTTACAATTTGGCATTTCATCTCGTAAATCCAGCCACATTCTCATTATTTCTTTTCTTTTCCTTTTTTTTTGTTGTTGTCATGTTGCCAGTTTGTTTTGGAATGGGAGACAGTTTGTGATTTCTGTGTGTGTTTGTGTGTGTGTGTGTGTTTGTGTGTGTCTTTGTCTTCCTATAGTTTTCTACACTATTATATTAAACTCGGCTGTGGTTTTGTGTACCATCTTGATATTTTTAATATTGACACTTATTACAAATTTCTTAAAATAAATCAAAGTCACATTAAGACGCTGCTGCTGTGGTGTATTTTTAAAATAAACTCAGACACCTTCACAGATATACTACAGGAATCTTTTATTAATTTTTCATCACATGTTTATGTCACTACCGTAAATGCACTCTGAATGTAGGCTGAGGGTTTCCATCTGCATAGTTATAGCTGAGGTGCAGTGCTATAAATCCTTTGAACAAAGAGCTTCTCAGCTGATCAGAGACCCTGAGATTGATACGCATTAGGCTGCACGCTGTAAATTGATAATAGTTCATCCAAGGCAATTCATTTTGAGTCAGTAATGAGGAGACTAACACTTATTCTGGGCTGATTGTCGACATAACAGAGATCAATAAGAAAGAAATGTAGATTCCAGCAACATAAAAGATTTCAGTGAGCTGCCATTCTGCAAACATATAGATTATTTGAGAGCAGAAGTGATGTTGAAAACCTGTGATCACAGAAATGTGCTCTAATTTATTGTTCAGCATCAGTTACCACCGGCAGCGATATCGAGTAGAAAGTGATGGTAAGCCTGACTTGTTTTAGTGGAGACTGTCGATGCGGAGTGTTTTGTCAGAATTAACATGCTTGCTTCTTTACCAATGTGCTAGCCTTTCATTACTTCCAGCTACTAATACGGCAGCTTCAGTGGCTCTACGTGTCAAACTGTGACGCTCTATGTGGCCGTAGTTATGTTGAGAGAGGAGGAGGTCAGGTGTAAAGAGTGATAAAGTCTGCGTAGGGAGGAGGTCGGGGTGGAGGTGGTAAACTAGTTTGTTTGCGTAGCTAACGTAGCTTACTTAAAGCCTACCTCGTTACATAACAAAAGTACTTATTTTAACCCAAACCAAGTAGTTGTGTTAACTAAACTTAACCAAGTTGTTTCCTGTGAAAACAAAAATGTAGTATTACAGAAATTGCAAACGTGTTCCTCTTGGAGTGAAGGGCAGAAGACCAAGCTACCATGTTTAATGAGTTGCTTTGAGATCATGTTCGTCTTGTGGCACTTATTAACAGTGTGTCATGTGTCATGTGTCATTGTCACGTATGGATTCGTACTGACATATGCCGCTGCTGATAGAATATGGTGCTACTGTGAGGAATTACAAGCAATTTACACTGTAAGTGCAAGTGAAAATTGGCACATGTCTGTGAAACGTGTTATTGTATGTTGACCCCCTTTCCCAATGGAGAAAAAAAAACACTTACAACCACTAACATCTGGCTTTTGTCTTAACTGGGAAAGGTTACAATCGTCATTCATTCCCAGGAAAAATTGTGCAGTAGTCACGGGTAGTTATCGGCTACGTCTGATGGAAACATGACACCCGGGTGGACACGCTAATTTGATACCCTGTTCTGGCGAGGTGCGACAACTCTTTTTTTGGCCGATTCCTAAAGTGTAAGTGAATCCACTTTGCCTTGGGGACCCTTGGGGTTACTGGGGCACACAAACCCCTCCACTACGTTGAGGTGAAGAGTAATCGGAGAGGAGTATATTGTACCTAATATGTCAGAATTGAGTTTGAAGTGAGACAGAATAATAACATGTTTACTCCTCATCTTATGGACTATTTTTAGGGGGTGAAAACTGCAAAAATGACATTGTTGGTCGATTACAGGTCAGGTTTTAATGCTATTGTCCAGACAGTAAGAGACATCCTTTCATTTTGGAGTTGAACAGTCTCTGTGTCGATGAGTCCTTGACTTTTTGCCCAAAGGACTGTTTTTCCCACTCCCACTTGATGTCCAAATTCGCTGATGACACTCCAGTTTGTTTAATCTCAAACAATGATGAATCTGCTTACAGGAGGGAGGTTTTATCCATGGTGGAGGACTGGTGTAACGGCTTGGAGCGTTTCCAAAACCAAGGAATTAGTTATGCAAATGTTGCAATCTCCTACTTCTTGTCATCACAAACCAAAAACTCAACAAGTAGATCGCCGGACAAATTCCTGGCAGTGAAAATCTCCTCCACAACTATTATTCTCAAGAAAACACACAAGAAAAAAAAAACAGCCTAAGCAGGGATGGTTTGGTGCAGTGTTAGAGAGCAGCGGTGGAGAACATCGTTATACAACTGTGTGGTATTGCAACATGTCAGCTGAGGACTGCATCCAAATTATTGGATGTGATGCTGCATGTGTACAGATTGTAAAGCCCTCTGAGGCAAATTTGTCATTTGTGATTATACTAAATAAACTGAATTGAATTGATCCCCCACCTCTTTACATAAGACTAACAAGCATTAAAACCAGAACATTTAAAAGCACACACCCAAAAGCTGTCCTCTTCCTCAACATGGCACTGTGGGCCACTCGGAAGGATAAATAAGTGCTGTGTTTTTAATGCACTTTATCTAGTGGGTCGTTTGATGGTGCTTCTAATTTCCCTAAAGGTGCTGGTGTTTTATCTATGGTTGTTCTTATGTGTTGGATTTTATTTTACCCATTTGTTTCATGTTTTATGGTTATTTTATGGGTATGGATATTACCTATGTTTTTATTGCCTCGTCTGATTTATTATGTGCTTTATGATTGAGTGGCTTTACTATTTTTGTCTTTCTCTGTCTTTGTTTAAGTGAGGTCACGAAGACAAATTATTATCAATCACCTTGATGGCAACCAAATATATGTGGCATTGTTTTTATTCATGGGGAAACCGTGAGTCAGCATTATCAGAGAAAGAAGAGTTAACTGGAAAAGTCAACTGCCGCCTGCAGGAAGCTGTATAGGTGATGGTTCGAGGAACGATTTCATTTTAAGCAGCGCTTGTATCTCACAGCAGGGATCGAGCTTTCTCCTCTGATATCTGCTCAGGATGCACACCGTGGACTTCCCTGGGATCTCACTTTGCAGCTGTTGTCATGAGCCTGTTACGATTTGGAGAGCAGATAGCAGGAGAAGGACCCAAACACACACAGATACAGATGAGGAAGCAGCCGGAACAATCCAATGATTTAATAATAATGAATGGCTTACAGGCATGGAATCCAAAAGGCAGGCAGGAAAAAGCGGTCAGTGACTGACTGATGAGGAAGTGGGACCAGGTGAGCGGGTCTGGTGAGCTGCAGCTAATTACAAAAGACTTTGTCTGGGAAAAGGCCCACTGATTCCACATGAAAAACACCAGCACTCCAATTAATTAAAAAGATAGGGGAAGCACAATGGCCTACTTAAGTGAATGGATTCCAAGAAAAGAAAAAAGAATGAAAAGGCACTTGCTAGATAACACGGCCCTTTGCTAATACAGCTAATACAGGTCACAATTAGTAAGTGCAAACAACGCCTTTGAGTTAGTGGTCAAAATAAAAATCTAAATGATGCCAATAACCCAAAAGAAACCACATAGTTTTTAATGTTATATTCGAAATACTAATTAAAAGCTGTCTAAAAGAACAAACACTGAGGGCTTTAATGCAATAAAAAGTATAATAGAAATAAAATACTAACTAATAAAAGGTTTAAAAGCAGTATGCTGTAGCTGAAAGTAGTCGGCAAGTAAACAAAGTATAATCAAGATAAAGGCAAAGCAGTAACAATTGAGCAAGTAAGCCAAAATTGGCAAAGCAAAGCCGCAGTGGAAATCTCTTTCCTAAAGGGATATTGGAACATTTGTCAGAAGTTTAGTAATACATATGTAGGCATTAGGCCAACCAATAACTTCCTGCCTGAAACACTCCCACAGTCAGTAGTTTGGCAGCAAGCGCACAAGCTGAAAATCTCCACGGCTGGTGACCCAGCATTGGGGTGCACTTGCTCCATAAGGGAGCTGGAAGGGTTAATTTGATCTGAGTTGTAGGCTCAAAATAGCACATTGGTCACCTAAAGAAATGGTGTTGCCTTGCGTGTGCAAGGACGCCTGGCAATCCGAGCTCTTTAATGCTGCACAGGGAACGTCTTGCCAAGAAAAGCATTGGGAATCATAATCACGTGGAGCAGAAGAACGAGAGCAAAGCTTCCCTGAAGTATTTATTTCCTGTCTGCCAATTAATTGAATCAGTCGCATTGCGCTAGTGGGAGTGTATATTTAACCGGCCCGTTACAAGAAGAATGGGTTTGAATGGTAATTTAGAAACAGAGTTTCCTTTTTATTTTTCCCTTGAAAAATCTCTCAGTCACAACTGTATTGATATCAACAACAAAATTCAAAGTGACTCTCCCCAAAAATTGTTTGTTTATTTGATGTGCTTTTGTAAAAAAAATAAAAAAGCATGTTTAACATCATAATAACCATGAAAAAGACTTTCCTTTTGTCTTATACCATCTTCTTGGCCTTGATCATCAGCTGACGCAGAACGTAACATAAGACTTGCTCTACATATTACACTTCCACCGTTTCTGCACGCAGGCTTTCACAAACACACATCCAACAATTCGCTGCTTTCTTTTAGTTGCACTGATCCGTGATAGTTTCCATGATCACTACTTTGACAACCACCAGTTTTATTTTTGGGCCATTGTGTATGTGAGAGCATGTTAACTCTGGGAGACTGGAGATAAATTATGTGTGGACAAAAAAGTGTTGCTGTGGTCACACACAACTTTGTATACCTCTTCTTCTTCTTCTTCTTCTTCTTCTTCTTCTTCTTCTTCTTCTTCTTCTTCTTCTTCTTCTTCTTCTTCTTCTTCTCCACTATCTGTGTCACACACACGGACACACAGACACACTTTTATGCCACTTAGGAGGACATTGTATTGACTTACACTCATTCCATGGAGACTTAACTGTTCCCTAACCATTCCTTACACTAACTATGACCTCAGGAAAAACGATTGCCAGCACTCTGAAACAGCCGCTGCTGAGCATGTGGTTTTATGTTAGTTAGCATATCCTGGTGTGGTACATTTAACAAGTATTTCTGTGTGAAAATACACAAAAATCTATCAGGAGTATTTGTGCGTGTAAACATCTTTAATGGTCAATAAATGGCTTTAAGATTCAATCGTTCCATGAGATTTCCCGTGTACACAACTAGTATATATTTTTGCAAGAAGATGTCAATACGACATCATTAACTGGTCCACAATGAGAAAATATGTCACTAAAAGCAAGGCCGTCAACAGTGATGGCAAATGGAAATGCAATGTAGTGTTTGACCATGAAGCAAATGAGTACAGGAGAGCAGCACCTGTATCCTCAGTAGGTTTTCCACTGCAGTTAGTAACAGGTGCAGCAGAAGCTGAATTCAATAAAAGGCTCAGATTTGTTGATGGAGTTGCTGAGGTCGTACCCTTCACATTCACGAGTCTCATTTTGCCGCATCAAAGTAAAAGCTTTAACATCACAAAATATGTATTTATCACCAAATTAGCGAAGCTTTGTTGGTGACTTTCACGGAAACAAGTCTGCAGGGACGAAGGATAAGCAAGCGAAAATAATAAAAGACAACTTCCACTGAGCAAAAGTTTATAGGAAATTGAATGTCTTTTTTCCGTTTTTTTAAAAATATTTAAACATTGGAATCGGCTCCAGCCTCCAGGCAACCTTCTGATGATAAGAAGGTATAGCTGATGAATGGAGGGATATATTTTAACATAACAGGAAGTGATTTACATGTTTTAGTTTGTTTGTTATTCTGAGTTGAAAGAAGGGCATAAAAACTAATTAAGAATTGAATTAATTTAATATAGTGTGCAGAGAAAGTTGAAGACATATGTAAGGAGTATTTTCCAAAAAGGCCGCATCATTTTTCGGGGGCATCCGCAACATAAGCCATGCCTATCCACCGACGGTCTGGATGGATGTGATGTGGAGTGGGATTCCTCTGAGCTCAGAGGAGGGACGCGTTGGACAGCTGGTTCTGATGGAACTGGAGGGGAACGAGGTGGAGGTGGGTCGCATCAACTCTCACACTGAAATGAAAACTGACAGCAGTCAAGAAAATACTTGTTTTTTAAAGCTCGAAGGCAACGACATGATTGGCTCGTAGAGGTCATGGCAAAAGATGGTTGGTTGCAGGGGATGGTGTGCTCTCAGGCCGCTAATACAACTTTCAACAACATGTGTCAAAGGTCGAGGAGCGTTACCTGTAACAAGTTAACAGATCCTCGTAGGACATTTCTGGAGTGGCCCTTTAACTGAAAGTTTAGCCATGTACTTCCTAGTTTGTGTGTGTGTGTGTGTGCACCAGCTCTTGTCCTCAGATAGGAAGTGAGTCTCTATGACGTCTCAGTGGGAATATATCTTTGTACTCACAACAGGGCAAATACAACTACACACACACACACACACACACAATGGGAGCTGTGTAAATCCATGTCTCAGGGCTATAACTCATTTCACATCTGTATGTGACAGGTAATGGTTGGCTACTTATCTCCCTCCTCTCTCTCTCTTCTCTCCCTCCCCCTTCTTCATCTTCCTCATCAGTCACACCGTTGCCTCCTCTCCGTCCTCCCACCCTCTCTCCCTCTATCCATCTATTTCCCCCCTTCTCTATTTCTGTCTTTCCTCTTCCGCCCGGCTGAATGGTGTCTTTTTCCTGTCTTCTATTTCTGTCCTGCTCCATGTCTCCCCTTTTCTTCGCTCCTCCTCCTCCTCCTCCCCCTCCCTTGTCTCTCTCCTCTTCTCTGGGGTCCTGTTCTAATTCAGTACTCATACTCCAACCTAGTTTTCTGCTTTCTCTAATCCCCCTTTACACTTTAACTGGTTGTTAGGACGCATCGTACTGATATAGCAGCAGAGGCCTCCCCCAACTCAAAATCTCTCATTTGGTCTCGTTCCCTATAACTTCTTGTCTCCTCTTCCCATCTTTACTTCTCTCCTATTTCCTTCCCCTCCCCTCTCCCTCGCTCATGCCTTTTTTTTTTTTTTACTCAGATCTTCTTCTTTCTCTCCTCTCTTGACATTACAAAGTCATGGCTGGCCGGAGGGGCGATTAAGAGAGGCTTTTGACAAGAAGTTTCAGAGAAGCAGACACACTTTCTCAGCGAGGTATTAAGGAGACGGCTGCTTATCCGCCCTCAACACTTCTCAGTCGCCGGCTTTTTTCTGGAGTAAACAACTGTGAGTCTCCTCTATTCTGCTCTGCTGCTGCTATCAGCTTGTCCACTGTGACAGGCTGCTCAACACACACACACACACACACACACATGCAAACATCTGTCAGGCATCCCATAACGCCTGTCAACAAACGATTATATTTTAGTTAGTCCTTAGTTGTAGTCATAGTTTGGTTAACCTGCAGAACCATTTTCCACCTTGTTTTGTTCTCACACACGGGCAATGTTAACCAACCTTTACATTAAATACAAAAGCCAAGTGGCTTTAGCAGAATCTTTTTCAGTTATGAATAATGGGGAGTTGGCCTTGACTAATTCTTAACAGGCTTTGAATAATTGTCCACAGTTCCATGTGTGCGACCGTAACACAGAGAGAATGAACTGAGACTTCTCGCTGCATTGTGAACCTTTAGACTGCATCGTTCCACCAATGTGTTACTCTCACGTTTTCTTTTCTTGATAATACCAACCATAAAATCTAATAAACATTCCCACTTCTTGCAGTGAAAAGGTGTGTCACACTGCACCTGATAATGTACATGGCTTTGTAATCACAACTCCCCAGTAATGGTTTTGGAAAATTGGCCTCTTGCCAAGACTTAGATGAAGATATTGACACCACTCACTATTGAAGTAGGGCCAGCATGCATGTTAGCTTAGCTTAGCATGTATACTGGAAGCAGGGGGAAACAGCTAGCATTGCGCTCTCCAAAGCGGAAACATCCATCTACCAGCATCTCTAAAAGTGCAAAATAATACATTGGTAAACAATTACTTTTCCAGAAAATGGATTTCTGCAGCTGATAGCTCCATGAATTGTGCATCACTTTCAATCACTATCTGTCTCCCGGTTCAAGTCACAAAAGATTGTGCAAACATTCATTTATTATATCAATTTCTTTCTTGTGTTTTCCCATTTATTTTTTTAAATGACATATAGAGGAGCTTTATTCTTTTTTTTTATAACGCATCTGCATCCTCTCACTACATTTAAATAGTAAATGAGCTTCACCCTTTGCGGGGTCTTTTTGTTCTGTTAGTTCAGGTTTAGTGGCTGAAAAAAACATGCAATCCGCTTGTGAATTCCCCCCTCAATCTTTTTAGTTTCATCTTAAAACAGAATCCCAATTTCCAATCTCCCGGAAGTGTTGTAAACACTATAAGGTTTTTTTAGTTAGTTGGAGTTTTGAAATTTGGTGAGATCCAGGCACGCTGTTTCTGCATATTTCAAGCAGGGAAGCATTAACGGTGCAGCAGTAGCATCGATACTCTGTCAGTGTCTAATAATGATAAATAATACACACACACACACACACACACACTTTGGCAGTGCCCAGGAGGCAAGCTGGCACCTCTCCAGCTACCAGTCCACCAACATCACCAACATCTGTTTGTCTTCCTGATGAAAGAAAAAGGTTATATTAATACATAATTTAACAAACAAACACTCACAATTATTTCTGTTTACATGATTCTGAGTGGATGGTTTCATTTTATGTTAACAATCTTTTGTTTCAGGTTTAAGGAGGGAATGGATTTCCATTTCAGTAAATATTTGAGGGTAATATATTTTGTTTTCCCTTGATGCTTTTTTTTGCTCTAATTATCCTGTTTACTTATAATAAATGTGAACATGTGAGCATCAGTTACAACTCCCTGAGAAGTTTTAGCACCCAGATTGATGAAGCAATAGACATCTCTCACACAAAAGGATACATGTGCACATACACATGCATGAACACACAGTTTCACACACAGGACATGTCAGACACATGGCTTTCCTTAAGGGCTGACAGCCTGCCTTTCACAGGCGACATCAGGCAGCTGTGCCCACTTTAACCCTCTGCCAAGGCCACCGAGCCACACACACACACACACACACACACACACACACACACACACACACACACACACACACACGTGGCAGAGTAGGTTGTTACAAAGGTGCATGTTATATATATGCCTGTATATATGTGTTTTTTAAAGTGTCTGACCTCTTTACGGCATCATACAGTCGCATCTGACTCAACAGGCTTCGCGAGCACCTCACCTCCTCCCACCATCAGCAGCATACTTCATGATGTGCATCTTGCTGCAGTGGCAAACACGAGGCGTAACACCACTTACAGCCAGCCCTCAGAGCTGGCTAACCAGTACCCGTGGTGCTATCATTTCAATGCTGTCACCAGTCATTCATTGTCTAAGTTCTGCTTAAGTAATCGTGGCCTCTTGGCATGAAGGGCCCGTGGCGACGTGTCCTGCCAGCGCTGCCTGTTAACTCAAATGTAACACGGTGTCCTCCGTCTCACCCCCCACTGAGCTGGGACTCGGAGGCAGACACATAAGATGCAGCCGAATAGCTTCAAGAACTGGCAGGGCCTCAGTGGTTTTTGAGCCAGACAGAGAAATGGAGCTAGAGGAAGAATGAAAATGAAGAGAAAGAACAGAGAGTAAAGAACTGTAAAAAAAAAAAAAGAAGGAGGAGGACTGATTGAATAAGAAAGAGTCACGATAATGAGCAGTTCGCCCTTCCTAAGGTTTGTCTTGGTGGATAGCTGCCATCTCCACGAGAATGGCCCGGCTGATTAGCCAGACAGACAAATGGGGGGAAGTGCATGCATCGCTACAACCGAAGAGGAGGCTCCTAGTGGAGAACCAGCGACAGAGGGTATCTGAAAGAAAGATGATAATGTTGAAAGTCTAGTCAGAACCCTGTGGCGCACTCATTTCTTCTTTAATTAGATGTCAGTTTGGGCTAAAACATCCCCTCCCTGACCGAGGGAATGCCTCGGGAACAGATTGGGAAAGTGTTGATGTTGGTTTCGACTAAAATGTGTGTGTGTGTTTGCTTTGCCTCATTTGTGAAACTTCAGATGAACAGAATACATTTGAACCTGTGCATATGCAAACATTTAAAGTTTTTACGTTTGTGACTTTTCAGTGGATACTCTGTAGTCACATAAACAGTTTTGAGGAGATTAAATCACAAAAAAAAGCGCCAAAAACTGCAGGTACTCATGGCTACTTGATGCTGGCTCCGGAAGTGAGTCAACCCAACTTTACAGCAAATATTAACAAGTTTAAAGCCTGGTACAAAAAACTGTTCTCTAATACTCCCATTCATGGCTCTACAGGCGGCACATTTTAATATTACTGAGCCGTTTTATTTTCTAAAGGCCTAAAGTTATGCATAATTAAGGGGTGGGTGTTTTGAGAGACATGTGCATCCTCAGGTCGCTAGCTGCTTGCTGTCTCCTCAGCTGCGTCAACTGGGTATTGCCCATTTTTTGGAGTTAGACTGTGTTATGAGCTTCAAAACAGCTCTTCATAAACCAAGGATGAATTCAAGGAGATGGCATCCATATTTTATAGTCTATAGGAAACACTGTGTACTTTGTGCTAACATTAGCTATTTTGCAGAAACACAAACTACAGCTGAGGCTGATGGGAATGTCAATGATTTGGCAGATGTTTGAACATAAACCAAAGTATTGGACATATTCCCACATCCTGTGGGATCCACTGTAATACCATCTGTATCAAACACAATGTCAGTTAGTTTTGGAGACATTTCCCTCTGAACCAAAAATGGCATCGCTGGAAAAGTCAATAGGTCACGGTAATTATGCTCCATTCACTGAGAGCAATGAATGGCCACACTAATCGTGTGGCAATCCATGCAATAGTTGCAGAGATGTTTTTGTGGTAGACCAACTCCAACTGACCAACATTGCCATAAAGCAGCAATTATATACAGTATATATATATATATAATATGCAAATTATACAATTACCAATCCAGTGCACACATCGATCAAGCTGTTTATCTGCCTCTCTCCCATGGTCCGTGTCACATAGTCCGATCTCAAATTAGCTAACGTATCGAAGAAGCATTCAAGACAGATTAAAATCAGATATCTCAAACCATCTCCAGAGGTGTAGTGTGGTTGTGAGGTCCATAAACTTGTGTCTCGCTCAAATACAATTTCTTGTTTTTGTAATTTTCAGCTGACGCTAAATCGCTGTTGTTGTGAGAAATTCTTCTTCTTCTGGGTCATAAAAAAGAGCTTCAGGTGCATTATCATCTCCATCTCGATAAGCGGGGGTTCTAATTAGATTGCATCCCAGGAAAACCCAGACATTTTGCAATCAGATTAGCAATCTGGCCAACAAAGACGCATGTTGAAGTGTAAATGAATCTCATCTGGATTCTATCCAGATTCAAGACGCTTGAAATGACAATTACAAATGGGGACTCTGAGTCATTTGCTGTATTTGGAAATTTTCCACTGGTAACTAACACACTCTTGGTGGCATGTTCAAGTGGAAAACATCCTGTGACAATCCCAGGAGGGTTGGGGCTGCTGGAAACTTGTTTGGTGTCCATTTGGTGATTGATCTATGTTGAAAGTTGCTTAATTGCTTGTCTTGACCATCAAGCTGTAACTGAAACTGTCTGTACTTCATAGCTGTATGTTTTGGTTGTCAGTGTTGGCCATATGGCTCACTGTCAGTGAGGTGCATCTAAGTAGCCAATCATGCATGCAGCCATATTCCATACATAACCCTGATGTGCATATGTGTATTGTGTGTATTGTGTGGGTGTGAATACTTCCCTGTATATGCATCATTCTCAGACTCATCCGCTGTGGTAATGATGGTGGGAATCTGGCTTTGAAAGCAGCTTGTCGGTAATAGAGACCCATTCATAGTTCAGATATCCTTCCCAGCAGCCCCCTGGGACCAAAGAGAGAGAAGAAGAAGAAGAAGACGAGGAGGAGGAGGGGGGACCGGAAGTCTTAACAATCTGCATAGAGATTTGTTTGACCTCAGCATCCACCCCCTCACCACTCCGGCCAAAGCCTGACTGGACAGAACAGATGTTAGTGGAGGTGGAGTCAAGGGAGGGGGAGGGGGTAGAATGACAGCTGGACATTGTCTGTCCACACCAGCCATTGTCTGGAATGGAAAAGAGGAGGAGGGAGCAAAGAGAGAGGGGATTACTGATTACTGGTGATTGAAACTGCATTTTGTGCAGCCAATAATGTGATTGAACTAATGGCAGAATGAAGAGAGAGAGCAGAGAGGAAAATAAAGCGAGGCCATGTGGAATAACTGACTGCTCTCTGGACACAAGACTCCTCAAAAATAATAGAAACGGAGGGAATTAGAAAAATATTAGAAAACCTCCATTCTATTATTTCTTTTGTATTTGATTTAATAATGTGATTTTAAAGCTCTTTCTCCAAGCCAGGAGTAAATGCTGTTGATGGCAGAAGGTTAACAGCAGTTATGTTGAGTGGATATTCAGTTTGGATAAATTATAGTTCGAGTTCAAATCTGATTAAAATACCAGTTTTTGCAAATTTATAATATAAAGTAAACATGGTCTATAGCTATTCATATGAACATGTATAGTGTTGTTTGCTTTGGTTTATTTGTGTGATTTCTTATTATTTATTTGCTTTTCATTAAAAATGAAAACGCTTAAAAAGATTGGCCAGTAAAATAAGGTCTATAAGCATCTATTCTTCCAGCTGTCCTCTGCAGAAGTAGATTAAACTGATGAGAGGGAAGAAAGAAGGCAGGATTAACAGAGTAAGAGAGACAGAGACAGATGGGCAAGAGAGAGCAAGCATACTGGATGGTGGACAGCCACGGCTGACAACTTGATATAGGATGCAGAAAACAAATGCTAGGTCAGACAAGAAACCCCAAAGGCAAAAGAGAAAATGCATGACATTCACATCACATCAGCAATATCAGTTTACCAAAAAAAAACAAAGCAAGGCATATAGAGAGATGGGGCAACAAAGTAGATGAGGAGACAGAGACGGAGTGGTAATATTGCTACTGATGCTGGGAGAAACTATAGTGGAGAAACATCTTTTCCAAATGGACCGCTGCTGCAGCCAAGGGAGGGGGGGGGGAGCCAGCAGGGCTCCTATCGATGCAACAGAGGCCTGGAGAGATCGAAAATGACACAGCCAGGCTTCTCCCGAGGGGAAAAAGTGACGTGAGTTGTTCCAAAAATCAGCTGTGCAGACACCAGTTCTCACCAATCCTGACCAACAGCACCCAATTAAAAAAATACAGCCGTTTTAAGAGGGCGGAGGCTTGGTCAGGATATGTGTTGACAGAGTTTACAAAGTTCAACTGAGAATTTATGGTCAGGTCATTTGATCCGCAAAGAAATGTTGATGACACACGAAGGTGGAAGGTGCTGGTGGTAGAGACAAACCCACAGATATCACATGATCACATGACTCTGCAATTCCCCTCAGCTCTATGAAGCATTTACCTTACACTTTAACAACAACAACAACAACATATCAAATAAAACAGACTCTAGACACAGACACTATATTTGAAACAAACATAACCATTGCATCAGTCTCATGTTGAAACAGTTCATTTGTCATCGCCTTCCAAAAAGCCTTATGACATAGAGGAGACCCCCAAAGGAGTCCGATTCAACCCCAATCTCACAGACAGCTTGTCCAGGTGGCGGAAAAATGTGGGTATGGAACAAAGTTCTATTCAGGCTATGTGGGGGGTGCTGAAGGCCCAATTTGACATAGAATTGCTTGTTTTCTCCCAATAAAATGTGAAAATAACTGCTGTGCTTTCTACTAATCTCTTTCGTGTGC
This sequence comes from Cottus gobio, assembly GCA_023566465.1. Taxonomy (NCBI): domain Eukaryota; kingdom Metazoa; phylum Chordata; class Actinopteri; order Perciformes; family Cottidae; genus Cottus; species Cottus gobio. Next base: position 9,260,958 of record CM042218.1, on the reverse strand, counting down.
GTGAATAAATCACCGTGTCGACGAGATTGCCCGATCCAAATTTGCCGGACAGAACAACATGGTGCCGCTGTTTCAAAGTCAAAGAATACATCTTCCAATCAGAGCACTCACTAGAACGTATCAGAGCCATGAATTTATTTTTTAATTCCGTAAAATCAGATGTGGGAGGCTCGTACGAAAAGATAATCGCTGCACATAGAAACAGCTTGCAGCTTGGATCTCTCTCTCTCTCTTTCTCTCTCTCTCTCTCTTTTTCTCTCTCTCTCTCTCATTGACTATCCCTTTCTGTCATTTCCCATTTGTCTGTGAATTGCTTCAATGGGGCTAAAACAACCAGGCGAAGAAAATGTGTTTCTGTCCATCGAACTCCGTTTGAGTACTATGGACAGCGACACCTTACGCTCAGCACACGCAGCACACAGTGAGCAAATCAATCAATAAAAAGAATAAGTAGACCTATTACAGTCAACTATATATTCTTAATCAGGGACACTTTGAATATGACATTTACAAAAGGATTCTGTCATCTCTATGGTTTAAATGTGACCAAACTTAGACAAATTAAAAAATAGGTTTAAATCAGGTTAAAATCAGGTTAAGATCATAATCTTGGTTGAAAGAAACCTAGTTTCCCCAAGACTGCAGATGGAAAGGCATCTGCAGTCTTGGGGGCAAGTCACACATTTGGTAAGCTACAACCATCCACTTCGGCTTCCCCCTTAAAAGGTTTTTTATGGTCCAAACCAGAAAATCCATGAAATGTTTTCGAATACAGGCTGATCTGGTGAACAGATCTTTCTTATCATTTATTATGTTTACCCAATAATATCGTGTCAGTCATTGCTCAGCTGTATCTCGAGAAATCTCTCCAGTCAGCTTTCAGCCGTGTTGAGTGCAGATAAAATGCAGGGACTTTGCCACAGCCTTCGTCAACTCACTGCTCACATCTCTCTCTCACATTTTATTGCTCACTTTATTGAACCATTGTGCCTCTGTGACACAAACAAAATAAATCCAGAGAGAGAGAAAGAGCAATTTTCTAGATTTATTCTTTGTCTCTCACGCTCTTGTCTGCTAGCCAAATGCGGTCCGGCGCTGCCGGGTCATGAGAGACGGGTGTTCATTTCTGCCTCAGGTCTAATGCAGGGCAACGATAGCGCATGGACGACATTAAATATTTACAACTACATCTCCTCCTCTCCAGTCGCCTGCTCTGAGCAAACTGCTCACCAGCAAACACATACTTCAGACAGACACACGCACGCACACACACACAAAAGAAAGGTTAACTGATAATATACACCATCACTCACTTTTAAGGTGCCCATTGTTTTCAGTTTATTTTTTAAAAAGAAATCCAAGAGGGTCCTCTTGCAACAGGAATCAAAGAAAATGTGTGAAAAACGTGTGGAGAAATCATATCTGGGTGAAAAATCTGTTGCTTTGAAAGGCAAAGTGAGATGTGTTGGGGAGGGGTTATATGCTTTCTCAGTAAGAGTTGGATGTGTTCATTAAATATTCAACATATTTAAATATGTTACCTTATAAAAACAACCTGTATCTCTCGCTTTCAACAAAAAATATGGCCCATTTATAAGACAAAACCTTTTCTGAAATCAGTGAAAATGGTGGTTGTTGTTGAGGACTATATGTGCATGTATAGAACGTATAGAACATCAAATGGAAAATGTCTTTACAGAGTGCACCTGTTACATCACGAGGCCGTTGCAGTACGTAACTAGGCTAGCATTTAACTGAGAGAGGTTTCTGACGGCTTGTGTAGTCTAAAGTGGTCTGCAGCCGAGGAGGAAGTAAATTGGAAAAGAAGTGGAAAAGAAGAAAGCCACGAGCGTCTCCCGACATCTTTACCACAGAAACTGACCAGACTGAATCATCAACCGAGAATAACAGCTGTCGCAAAAATGTCCTGATGAGGAGCTCAAAAAGACTAAATGCTCACTGGAAGAGAAAGTAATTTGGACCACATCTCAGGGTTTGACAGGAGAGTGTGTGAATATGTCACTGGTTGACAAATAATGTTGTACAATAAAGACATATCACCAAATAATGAATGTTTCTGCCCCTGCAGCTATAACAGCATGCACCTTCTCAGGAATGTCTTCAATTGAAATTGTTAAATAGAAATGATGATTTGCATTGCATTGTAAACCCCCAAACAGAATTCACACTTTTTCCAGAAAAATGCAGATTGAAAATATTCTCCAGATTTCCATTTAGCAGAATGCTCACATTAAAGATGTTGACTGGTTTCAACTTTTTCAGTCAACATTTCGGCTCTGATATCTGGAGGTTGGCAGGTATACTGATCTCCCATAACTAAGCATAACTGGCCATGAATAGTGACTTTGCTGGTGGTTGAGGGGTGATGACCTCGCACGCTGCAGCGGGTGATGTCATTGAAGACCTCTGCCTAAAAGGCACCATCTTCACCGACACCGAGTCTCATTCCATACATAACTGAAAAGTTACACATGAGTAGACTCATATTAAATTCAAACAATTGAATTCACGTAAACATATATTTAAACGCACACACACACACACACACACACACACACACAACCCCTAGCCCAAAGCCACAGCCCCGCCCCTGTATGTGGTGATCTCGGGGGTGCCATTGTGCACGGCCACTCGAGCAGGAAATTCACTGACAATGAATAAAATGGGATGTAATTATTTTCAAGCAGTCACTTGTTGAGCAAGACTGAATGAACTGAGAAGCACGTGTTGCTCCCGGACTCCGTGATTATTATTTTTTTTTTTTACAGTAGCCTGAGAAGTTAATGCTTCACAATCAAATTGAACGGCATGGTGTGAGCGAGCGGGTTTCCCATTGGCTGGTCCGAGTGTGGGAGGCTGAGGAGCGGCTAGATGGGAGTGTAGTGGAGTTTGGGGAGGGGGGGGGGGGGGGGGATTGGAGCGAGATGAAAAATAAGCCTCTGGCTATCATCACAGGAAATGGCCTGAGACGTCCACTTCTCTGTCTCTGCCACCCACCCTCCTCATGCTGTCTATCTCACACTGTTGCTATCTCTCTTGTCCATTCGACCTCTTTCTCTTTCCCTGCCTCTTGAGCTTTCCTCTCCTCTCCATCTCCTCCTCTAGCCTTCTTCCCATTTTCTAAGACAACCCTCTCATTCACTTTCCATCTCTATCTCTCTACACTCCTCTCTCTGCAGCCATTATCTGTTTTTGCTGCTCCATCTGACTCTCTAGACCTCTATTTTTTCCCTTTCTCCTTCCCCCTACGTGTGTCTGTTTAAATCTCCCGTCCCTTGTATCTCCTCCTCACTCTTTTTTTATCCCCTATTCATTCATTCTTTCAGCCTCTATCTCTCCAATGCTGCTGCTTTTTTTCTCGCTCTGCTCCCTCCGGTGTACCAGCACAGGTGGAGGACAAGCTGATAAGTCTCAGCCTGACACTCTCTCACCGGCAGCCATCATTTGCCCTCTGTTCCTGTGTTAGCAGAAACACACCGTTACTGGTATCTGTGTGTGTATATACGTGGATGACACCATATCTATGTAAATATGTGGCTGTATAACAGCCGGGAGAGTTATATCCTCCGCATTTGAACTGTTCACACAAAGGCAGCTCTGCCTCTCCCAGCACACCAAAGGAGCAATTCCAGTCGATTTCATCCAGTCCATTCTTGGTTATTTGCATCCCTTTTTCTCAGCTGCTCTCATTCCTCCATATTTTCCTCTCTCTTGGCTCAGTGTCCTTCATCTCAAGGCAGTGCTCATAACACACACACACACACACACACACTCTTGTCGCAGAGACACGGGCACACACATCGCACTCTCATATCTCTTATTGCCGAGGCTGGATGAGGGTGAGCCGGACCGGAGTCAGATCGTTTAACACCTCACCGGCTCCCCGGGGTGCCTGTTTGAGCCCTCTCACTCCTTGCTGTCCATTTAATAGCTCATTGCAGTTGCAGAGGCCCCCTCGATTAGCTCCAGATGCAACAAATGGTCATGGTGCGCAAAATATGGTGAGGATATTCACAGATTTAGGCTGCGGTGGACGTGTGGAGACATGCCGACATGCAGATGGCGTGTAAGCACATGCAAAGTCATGCAGAGATAATACTGTGAAGTATTACAGCATGGTAAAGGCCCAGCCAGTCAATGATTTAACTATAAGATAACTCCATGTGTATTAATGGCCTGTGGGGCAGCAGTACATATTGTCCTGTGGGTGATGCTGCAGGAAAAGTATTGCTGGTTTCAAACTTAAAATCGTTTCTTGTTTTTGGACATTTCAGACTCAGCTCTGATTCGTCAGATTTGGCTCAACTTTTCAGTCCAGCTGAACTTTTTCAGCCTCGGGTGGGTTTGTCAGCTTGAGCTGCACATCATCAGCTTTAAAAATATGTTTTTTTTGTGTGGAGGAGGGTTATTTTTGTTTTACCCTCGCCTAACCAATCAGTAGCGAGTGACGTAGCAACACTTCCACAATGATAATATAAACCCTGACAAACTGTTTGAACTGATAGCAATATGCCAGTTCAAGTTTTTTTTTCTTTTTCACTTCTGTAAGTCAACTTACAACATCTGTACAGCTGTCACTACTATTTAATGAACATATCTTTGTAGGTAGCTGGCTATAGCCACGTTTCCACTCAGCGTCCTGGTCATTTCAGTCCTGTGACTACTCAAAGGTTCCTCCAGCCCACTGGAAGGACACTAACAACTAACAAGGGCTGCTGGCGGTCGCAGGAGTAAACACACTTTGCAGCGAGCTGCTCCGTGGACAGCATTCATAAAAAAAAGAGTTGAACAAAATAAACTGTGATATTAATTCTCTGCGACGACATTTACTGTTGCGTTTACTGATGCACGTTGGATGACATGCAGAGGAGGAAAATGAAACTAAGAGCTTCTGTCTCCCCAGTAAATCATCTTTTGAGTGCTTGATGGGTATTTATTTGCGATTAAGAACGTAACCACAGTTGCACAATCAGAACATAACTTTTTTCTTTCCTTATTCACATCACCTCTGCGTTGTTTTTTGTTGAACTTTATTTTAAATGTGATCAAACAGAGTTAAATGCTTTCTCTTTGTTTCAAAATGATCCTAAATCTATACTACAGGACTTTCTTAGTAAGCAGAAGGCGCTGTGTGTGTTTGGCCGTCCAGCGACTAAAAACCCCCATTCCCGAAAGTTCCTCTACTTTCAGAAATTGCAACCTCCTGACCAGGATGTTTATGGGGCGTTTCCATGGAACTTAATAGAGAGCCCTAATTACTGTAATTGAAATGCATTGACTTCCTCAAAAGGTTCCGAATCCCCGAGAAACGCTCCTGAGTTAGAAAATGGGATCATGACAGGAGATAGCATCCTCATTCTTAGTCCCACCTTCAAATCTCTGATTGGTCTCTCCGACTGCAGGAAGCTGTCAATATGCACAACACCAGAACAATTTGGTTTGCTGAACCAATCGGAGAACTCAAAGGTCTGGAACCAGCCACCAACTATAATGTTACGCAGGTTGCCACATAGCATTTGTTTGATTAATAGATTGTGTGGATTTTTTTTTTATGGGTTATTTTGTCCCTACTCTAAAAGACAATGATTTGTGAGAATTTTGTGTTTTTGGACGCTCTGTATTCAGAAAATCACATTAAAACAACTGTAATAAAATACATCAAAACTGACATAATGTGTCAGAGAAAGATTGATTCAACTCTGTTGTCGTACTGTAGCAATAGTTTACACAGAGGGGCCACTTTTATATAGAACATCTCTATGAGGAAATTCTGTTAATTTAAATGTTTTTTTTAAATTGTACTTTTATGCCATGATATGTTAATGTTGTCCGGGATCTGTACTTGTTATTTCTGTACAGTTATTATTACATTACATTACATTTCATTTAGCTGACGCTTTTATCCAAAGCGACTTACATGCTATACAGTAGACCGTAGACACAGCAACGGTGAGCAATTAGGGGTTAAGTGTCTTGCTCAAGGACACAACGACGCAGACTGCCGGAGCCGGGGATCGAACCACCGACCTTCTGATTGAAAGACCGACTTGCTAACCACTGAGCCACAATACAATACAAATACAATTAAGATGACTGACACACTGCCGTCTCTAATGTATAATATCTAATAAGTCTCTAATATACCCATGCCTGCCATGCAGGGACAGCATATGGCCGACAACACACACACACTCAGTCAGCGCAGACCGACCTTGTTACAGTAACGAGTCACATTGCTCACCACACTCGAGTCAGCAGTGCGTTCACATGCTCCTCGCTACAACAACAAGGCCTCTATGCGGCAGCGTCCGCTGGGAGAAGCGGTTCAAAATGTATCCAAAGGGCTCCGGCTGAGACAACAGAGGCCCGTGTTCTCCTGCTCTGCTCCTGGCCGGGTGCAGGGGAGCACAGGGGCTGCTGATGGAGGGGAGTTTCAGATTTCAAAAGGTTTTTTCCCCCTTTTCCTACCTAACTGGATCAGGGCAAAACGCAAACACAACACAGGGGTGTGTGTGTGTGTGTGTGTGCGCAGTGTGTGTTTATTATAGCGTTTTGAGCAGAATTTGAACCATTCACAAAGCGCCCACTGTGTTTGTGTTGTTCATATCCAGTCTGCATGCTCTGTTCTCATCACCACCTGATCAGAGTCTGTATGACAGCACAGAGAGCACTGTGTGTCTGAACATGTGCTTGTGTGTACACGCAGAATCAAAATGTATACATGAGAGGGGGAAAGTCATATGGAGCCGGTTATGTCACACAGTCCCAATTCGTCCCATATGTGCTGTGTTATCCAGCTCTCTACTCACTGAGCTACACGAGCGGCCTGCTTTTTAAAACAACAGCACAATGTGCGTCCGTCACGTGGTGAAACCGAGGCTGGTCAGGGGATACCACCCTAGGGAGCGACAGAGGGGGGATTTAAGTTCAGAACCAGGAAGCGTTTCGATGAAAGCAGCAGGGTCTTGGGGGAAGTTACTCCAACACGACTCCTCCATTTTACTTTCCCTGCCAGCTTAAACACATCTGTCCCGGCATGACCACACACCCGACTCGCACATCCCTACAGCTGGAGGCGCCGGTCAACGTCTTCAAGTACTTAAACCTTAATAAATATTGAAATTTGATTTGCTGTGCAGTGCAGTGCAAAACCTTGGTAAATATGATTAGAAAACATTACGCTGATTGGATGTAGAAAATGTATAGCCGCCCATGCTATCATGCAGAACATCTGAAGGCATAAAACTCAGAGTGCCGTGCCACCTACTAACTATATCTTACTTTTAAAGTTATGCATGCACCCTATAAAAGTGGGAAAGGTCTGGCTTTAAAGGCCCATTCTACCTTCAAGTGCTGCTCATAAGATCTTCCTTCCAGTCATAAATATGACTAACAGCGCAACAGCCGTCAAGAAAGAAGCGGCACTACGCTGAGCTTTCGAAACACAGCAGATAACATGGAGCCCAAATAAAATTGATGATACGATATAAAATGGAAAATAAAGTCAGTGGGAACATATGGCGCTGAAAGAGAAGAGAGAAAAGAAATGGCTACATCATGTTTGCCAGGTGTTTGAACACAGGTCCGCTTGCTGCCTTACTCCCAAATGTCACATGTCTGCAGTTCAGAGTACCACATTAGAATTGCAAGATTTCCGCCGGCATTTGAAGGCAGCATAATTACTGAAGCTACGCTAGCCAGGCCCCCAGGCCCCATTCACCCACTGCCCACCCCTCTCAGGGTCTTACTGGGAGGGTTGTTGGAGAGCTGGTTGTGTTTTCTTTGTGCGGCCAGACCTCGCTATCACATTACTGCACACATGCTGATGCAGCAGCACCCGCAGCCCCCTTCATCCCAACGCCGCCCAGCCTTTTTTTTTTTTAACAAGCCACCCAACAATGGAGTAAAACAAATTACTATTTAAATTCAAGTAATGCCACATTACAGTTTCCAATCACAGAAATAAGTCGTTACTTTTGTTATCGCCGCTGTTAAAGATTAGATTAAAGTTGAATGATCCAGGAAATACATCCCACCCACCCAGTCGCCCTGATTCATTTTCATGAAATTAGTCATCGTCTCCTCGCACATCGTGCTGAGCTCGGATGAGAAATGGCAGAAAAGTTGGCTTTGCCTGCAGGAAATATTCTCTTAACTTTGATTTTATCAAGGAACAAGGAGAGGAAAGGAAATTAAGTTGAGTCCCAATTTCAGAGGATAAGAGGATGCAGCTGACAATTTCACAGCTATAACAGGTAATATAGTGGCGAAAAGATATTTTTCCTACGGGGTAATAAACTAATAAAAATTATACGTTTTGAAAGGAGACCAAGTGAGTTACATTAACTGGCATAATAATCATACTCTGTATTGGTAGTTTGCTCTCTCACAGTCAACGGCACAAATAACTCTTCTGACTCTCTTGTCAGTGTTCAGGGAAACCAAACACAAACCACTTTTCTTGCAATAGGTTCACTCAATAAAATTAGGGACTTTATAAAAAGGATTGGATTTAATAATGTCAGTTGGTTTAACGGCTTCGGAAACCTCCTTCCCCGACATCTTTCTGATATTAGATTGGGGATGCTATCTTTCCGAAACCTCCACTTCACGCTGTGCGTAGCCAGCTGTGCAGGTGAGAAAGGAGCTAATGTTATCGTAAGCTGTTGTTTGTTACATTACATTTCATTTAGCTGACGCTTTTATCCAAAGCGACTTACATGATATACAGTAGACACAGCAACGGTGAGCAATGAGGGTTAAGTGTCTTGCTCAAGGACACAACGACATGGACTGGCTGAGCCGGGGTTTGAACCACCGACCCTCTGATTGAAAGACTGACTTGCTAACCACTGAGCCACAGTCGCCCGTTTGTTTGTTTGTTATACCCATATCTAATATCTCTATGACCACCCGAGTTTGCATTTTTGCACTTCCTGTTCCCTTGTCTCAAAGTCAATGGTTTTATTGAAAAGGTATGTGGTTCATATCATTACATTTCCTTTAGCTGACGCTTTTATCTAAAGCGACTTACATGTTATACAGTAGACACAGCAACGGTGAGCAATTAGGGTTAAGTGTCTTGCTCAGGGAATCGAACCACCGATCCTCTGATTGTAAGTTGGACCACTGAGCCACAGTCGCCCGCTTAAGAGATTTTAATGTTTTCTTCTACAACATAAAATCCATGAGTTAATACCTCGTGAATGTTGAAGCGTTTACGTGTCTTTAAAAAGCGGGTCGCTAACAAGTGACTCAATGAGACTACAAAACGTCCTCCCGCCAAACATCATGTGAAGTCATGCGCCGCATGGTGAAGTTATTTTTTGACCCAACGTTATCTTTTTACTTCTGGGGGTTGTATTTACGCTCCAAACATCATACAAGTCATCATCCTTTGTAATGATCTCGGGGAACAAACAAGCCAGTATGATGCCACAGAGCTTACTTTCTGCAGTAATCCAAGAATTGGCAGTAAATAATCCATCGGCTTTGTGTCGAAGGAACCAGCAATGCCGACTTCCGGGTTGGCCGATAAAAAACACGTTGTCCCTCCAGCTCTATTGTAACTGAAACAATGTTGGCTTTGTGACAAGCAGTTTCCCTTTTTCCACGCTCTGTCTTTTCAGACAGGGACGAGCTCTTTAACTGTACAAACACATTTGAGCTTAACCTTTCCACGAGATAAAGATGATAGTGGACAGGAAAGCCACCAGGTCTGGTTGGGAACTATAGCTACAGTGGTTCCCTCTGTTGCACCAGACTGAAGCAAAAGAAAATGGATCAGTCAGGGTGTTTATTTTTCCTCCCAGCAGAAAGGGCTTTCATTGATGGTTTTAGATATGCTGCCCTTTTGGAGACACAGAGTGGTTTTGACCTGGCCTTTCTTTATTTTTTCCTCTCTTTCCTCCCCCTCCCAGCCAGGAGCTGGAGGGAAGCTTGTAAAGTCAGCAGCCATACGTTGTGTTATAAAAATAATCCAGGTTTTATTGGGATTGCCATGGGATGGTGGCAGAGGAGGGAGCGGGGGTTAAATGGTTATACGGCGCAGTTCACCTTACTAGAAAGAAGTACACTGTTATATACTGTACTGACTGCTCCCCACTCAGACACAGAGGAGCTACTGGAAACAACAGTGGTGGTTTCTTGAAGATAAAGCACAAAGGTAGGAGTGTTAACGTGTATGTGCATTTCCGTGTGCATGAGAGGAGGCAGTATGTGTGAATCAGCATGTGGGGGTATTAAACTGCTTCTCTCACAATGGGTCTTAAGTCTCCAGCCAGTGCCCACAGTCTTTCTGCTAATGGTACCAGTCCACTCACTTACTCAGCAGGATGGAGGCACCTCAACGGCTCTACGAAGTGTCGGGAAATGCTAAACAATCCCATAGAGCTCCATGTAAACATCCCACATTTACGTGTGCAGGAATGTCTGATAGAGATTTCCAAAAACTTGACAAACCCCATTCGCAACAGTGGAGCAGATACGTCAGGTAACTCTGGTAACATCTCACTCAAAGTGGTTTTGGCGAAAGGTCATTGAATAACTGTGTTTGCAAGTTGAAACACTATCCGAGGCATTTTCAGGGCGATGCAATCACAGCTGCGTGCTGAAGGCCCACATGCGGCACTCGGCTTGAAGGACAAAGGGCTCTAGAAAAAATTGATGGATTAGAAAAGGGCACGGTCAGTCATTTGTCTTTTGTTTTCCCTATCAGAGGCCCTCAGTGTTGCTCTGTTCCCCGGGACAACATTATAAAGCATGAAAGATTGCCTAGCTTATGGGCATTTATGGCAAGTGTGAGTATTTCGACTGTTTTTCACGGCTGAGCGAGTTGCCCTTTAGGATTGCAAAGATGCCTCAGAAAAACATTCCTACGCCCAGGCTCCAGAGAATGCAAGACGCGGCATAAGGCAGGGGGTCTTTGGCAGCCAGAGAAAAGCTCAGTGTCTGTCCGGTTGTCCAGACGTCTGTGTGGGTCACAGCAGTGGAAAATGCCCCCGCTGGGATGGGTCAGGGTGTGGGAGGTGGACGGTGGCTTGAGAATTCACACACTGTCAACTCTTCATCTCTGTCTCCTCCCTAACAAGATGAACCTGTAAAATTAGCCGGCTGAAATGGGTAGTTGTTACGGTGGCAGAGGGAGCGCCGGGACAGGAGATATTTGTCAGAAATTGGATTATAGCAGATGGCTTTCTGAAACCTCAAACCAGTGTGATTCGATTTTCACCGTTGGACACTGAGGACACTGAATGATTGCATTAGATGACGGCAGGGGGCGGGAAAATACACCCAAAAACAAGCTTGATTTGAGCAACGTGGCCGGATGGAAATCCTCTCCGCCCTGTTGCTGACCAAACCATCGTCAAGAATGTATCTCGGGACATCTGAATGATGTGTACATGTTTCAGCAATATGCTAGTTGTTACATTTAGGTGTGTAGGGGTTACAGTGCAATTTGGCAGGTGGGGGACCCCCAACGGTCAATCCAAATAGAAAGCGTTTTGAATAACACCACAATTATGGTGGCCAGAAGGCGGATCCAGGCTTTATATTACAGGGGCACTAACCCCCCTGAACCCCTTAGACCTGCCATTACTCTAACCCCATATAGACCCCTGCATGTTTTTCTTAGACTTTAAGTCTATTTTTGATGTATTTTGGTCACCCTAATCTGCATAGACAGCTGTTGAAATCACACACTGGTGATCCTCTGACTAATTTTTTATTAATCCAGTAGTTCATATCTCAACATCTACTAAATGGATTGGCCCAAAAAAATGAACATATGTTCACTGAACCCAGGCCATGTCTGTTGATGACTTTGGTTGATCCCCTGACCAACATCATGAGCTTTTACATTTGTAGTTTTGAATGTCTCAAATTGTTTCAACAACAGATGGATGGATGGCCATACAAATAGATAACCGACTCCCATGGTTAAAATAGCATCAGCCTCAGTTGTACTTTGTGTTTAGTGGTAATCAGTGAATGTAGCATGCTAACATGCTAAACTAAGTGAACATGGTATACGTTACCAGCTAAACATGAGTATAACTTTGCGAGTGTATAGAGTATATACTATATACTTATTGCATTAGTATATCGTTTTTGCAGTCACTATGGACGGAAATAGTGGTGACTGTGGTTCAGTGGTTAGCAAGTCTGTCTTTCGATCAGAGGGTCGGTGGTTCAAACCCCGGCTCAGCCAGTCCACGTCATTGTGTCCTTGAGCAAGACACTTAACCCTCATTGCTCACCGTTGCTGTGTCGACTGTATACTGTATATCATGTAAGTCGCTTTGGATAAAAGCGTCAGCTAAATGAAATGTAATGTAATGGACATTTGATACCAACAGGAAATTGTACAAATGTCATGTCAACCAAACTGCAACTTTAAAATGTCTCTGCTAATTAATTTCACAAATTGACATCGAAATATTTTTTCCAAGGTGAATGTCTTCTACATTTCCTTTGTACATTGCATTGAGGGAGAAAAGTGTCCATCAACAGCACACTCAATCACACAAATTAGTTTTGTCTTAGTCTGAATACTGACTGTTTTGCAGCTTTGATTTAGTATTCAGTATTCTTGTTGTCTGATCATGCATTCAGTGGATAAAACATGCACAGTCACAGAAACACATTCTTGCTGCTGGCATTGGTAGAGCTGGCTTTCTCCAAGCGAACAAGTGGATGTGATGATGTGCATTCATGGCCAACCTCTAACATGCCTGAGGCAGAAAATGGCCTTTCAATAAAAATGGCTCCATATTGTTGAACCAAGGAGTTTTTTTTTTATTCAGAGCCAAACTTTTGGCATCCCAAATGAGAGTATCAACATGTGGGCATAACCAGTGCAGTTTATGTACCCTCCTACAAAAAAAAAACAAAAAAAAACAGAACAGTGTAGGAGTTAAGCTGTCCATGTATAATTTCTCTCATGTTTGCCAATGTGTTTGCATATGCATAGCTGCCAACGAAGACTCAACAGGCAGAGTTTGCAACAAAGAAAGTGATGGAGTTGAGGGGAAGGGAGGGCACTTGCTGCTGTTTATTATAGTAAGCCAGCCAGGTGGCTAGGGGTGCAGCAGAAGATGGAGAGGGGAGGAGAGATACAAGGGTTCCTGGGGTCCCATGGGCCCCAACCCTGCATCCCTCAGCAGTTTTTCCTACTTTGCTGACACTTGGGGACTGGCGTAACCCCGCTTTTACAGTTTCCAGAAGAATTTAATAACCTCCTGAAGCCATTCCCCTTCACATAATGCAGGAAATTAGCATGCTGTTATCCTATCAAGAGAGAAAGAACAGTGGTGAGTCAATCTATGCAGATATCCAAATTAAGCAGCAGAGATCCAGCACTGATTTATAGGCCTGGAGACTTTCTGAAATTAGGTGAAAGGAACGTAGGGCTGATCCAGAGGTTTATCTCTGTCATCCAGCTGATCTATCACCCCCGACTCTTAAGAAAATTAAGCTTTCTAGTGTGTGAAAAGCACACACCAGAACACACTCTTCTAAACTGAATTGCCTCGCTTTGATGAAAGCACACCCCATTCTTTTCTATCTAATCAGATCCCCAAATTTCAACCGCGGGTCAGATGAAAAAGGTGAGGAATGTTTATGAAGTGGTAATGAAAAGCAATTTTTAAACAATTCCATTCGTTATCTCCCCTAAAACTGCTCTGATTAAAAGCTTGCTTGTCGCTTCATATCACCCGTTAATGAATATACAAGTTGGATGAAATGATGTTAGGTTGAGCTGTAATTTCCTTCCTCCATCAGGGGAAGGAGGGAGCTATGCTCATCAAAGGGGGCAGGCTTTAATACACTCGTCTCAATAGATATTAACCACCAGGCGATTGCAGAGGCAGTGAAACATTTGGGCCATTCATTTCAGATGAAGACAGGAGATTTCTCCACTTCGCTCCACAAATGTTTACCCATGAAATTGCAATGAGATGAAATGTGACAGATCAGCAGCGTCTGAAAGCGGTTTTCTGTCAAAAAGCTAGCGTTGCGAAAAGACCTTTAGATTGATTATGACAACTCTGGTTCTTCGCGGTTTAGAATCAAACTACCACGGCTGGGTGTTAAAACCATTCATTACTTTTCATTTCCATCTCCTTACGATCCAGTTCAAGATTTAGTATCCTAATTCTGTTATAAAGCCAATCCTGCCTGCTTTAATTGGACTGCTGTCTGTCGAGTTGTATGCTTATCTATTAGAGGAAACGTAAATATTGTGTTGATAATTAATACAATTTTGACACCACAGGCATCTTTAGCATCTTCCACGAGTTGTGCGACACATTTTAACATCCAGCTGTGATGGTAATAAAGCTGTGCATTGCTCTGTGCTATGAGGTAAATGAGGTAATCGCTCTGAAAAACAGTTCCCCAGCTCTAACCGTTCCCCCAATCTCAGCCAAAGTAAACCTCTCATCTCATTGTGATGGAAAAGTCCAAACCGAGAAGAGCGCTGCAAAAAGAGCCGAGGCTCGCAGGAGGTGACCTGTGCATTGCCTCATAATGAGACTTTACCCGACTTGCTCACCTGCTTTCTACGTTGGCCCGACATGTGAAATAATGTTCCTGCAACTGCCTGCCACTCATACAACCTCGGTAGCACCAGCTCTGAGACGGGTGAGGTCTGGAAGTGAAGCGCAACAATGATTTTGAGTCCACCAGTTAGGAATATATGAAAGTTTTATTTTTTTTGTCCTGCCTTGAAGCTGAAGCTCTTTAGGGTTTAGTTCCCGTCAATACCAGCAGAATCTCTTTCTCTGTTGTTCCCGGGGAAGATTGACCTGAATTGTGAATCACTGGAGTTAAGCCCTGCTACGTTTACTATATGAAGAGCTGGATTTTCCGAGCCCGCCTCACACAGACCGTCCTGGAAGCTAACCGTGTGGATTAAGCTGCACTCTGCACACTGGAGACGTTTTTATTTTGAATCAGTCCTGCTGCCAAAGTCAACTGCCACGGGGACATTCAAGTGCCACAGCGGCAGAAGACCAGATCCATAGGTAAGAAACTAAGAAAAGCTTTTTAAAAACTAGACTACTGTGCCTGTACGCAATGGTTTGGCTTTTGCACAAGGAACATGGAATCGTGAGGAGGAAACTTTTGGATGGTTTATGCTCACTTCTGTCACCAGGAGCTGATTAAAGTATTACTTTGCAATAGTTTGTGATACGTCTAAAACGAAAGCAATCCATTGAAACGTAATTCATTAAATCTTTAGGAGATCGGGCTGGTATAGAAGTGAAGGATGCAAAAACTAAAACAAAACGCAGTAAAAACGAAATCACCATCATAAATAGTAACTATAAAGTGTGTGGAGAAATATTAAGTGAGGAGACTATAACGTTGCAATAAAAGGTTTAATTCCAAAATTGGACTCGAGTGAATGAAATTGGGTGTTGGGTTAAGTGTCTGGCCGCTCCAGATAGCAGCTCGAATGCACTTATTTCGCTTGCGGCAGCAGAAGCAAAGTGTGTAAAGTGTGTGTCTGATGAAGAAAGAGAGTAGTGCCAAAGGTTGCACTTGGCAGTTTGATTGATTTATAGTCCAGTCGTTGTTTTAGTCTGAGAACATTTGTGATTGAAGAGACCGACATCTACCGGACAATAGGTCAGCAGTGGTAGTTCTTCAGCGGCTACAGGTGGAGCCGCCTGGAGCATTTCATGCATGAGCAGGGAGATGTTTTCCATGAGGAGGTCGGCCATCTCTCAAAACTGAGAGAAAAGGATAATAACCAATTGGCAGCTTGGTCAGTAGCCCCACACTTCAAACTGCGACGCTCAAGGTGTCGTCTTAATTTTCTTCTTGTTACATTCATGCACTCTCATTTGTCAGGAAAGTAACATTACATCATTTAAAACATTTTTTTTTCCACACAGAAAGTTAACACTGGTTTCCTGGGTGATAGTCTTTGGTTTTTGGACCCAACCATCCAGCATGACCTTGCCAAAATGGCCGTTTTGTTTGTTCCAGCTACAATTATGTGGAAAGGTTGAGGAGGAATGGGGTGAAGACGACCCCCTGTGCTACAAACAATCATGGCCGACACATTGTAGCCTCACACACTGGGGTCTGTTGGAGAGGTAGTCCATATAGGGTTAACTCACTGCAGTCTAAGGTCCACAGACCCTGTGATGTATTTAAATACGTAATAATCTCAAAATAATCCATTGAAGCTCTTCTGAAGCAAAATGCAAATCTGCATCTTTTTATCCCATCATATTAATTCTGCCCAAAAAAACTGCCACTGGAATGCTGTAATTACTTGCGTATCCTTGTTATTGTTTATCAGATGCTGTGAAAAACAGAGTAAGCGAGAGCTCCGAGCTGCTGACTTGCTATCAGCCGCTATCTTTCTTTGCCGCTCTGTCAGCCATTAGCCTATAATTTATGCTTTCACACTCTCTAGGCCTCATGCTCAAAGCGACGGCATTGCTGTGTGCGAAAACGCGTTCGCTTTCAGTGTGTTGACGGCTGTACATTCACTGATAAACAGAAACGCTGACAAATTGAGTGCTCCTTCACATACACTGCAGGTGTTCGAACAAAAAAAGACAAAAAAGAAGGGAATGAAAAAAGCTCCCATTGGTTTGGAGGTGCAAATTAAACTGCAGTGCAGTTTTCTATGAAATTATTCATTTTGAAAGGTTTGAGAGAGAAAAGAGTCAGAGTGACTCTGGGTGTGCTCTCATGATAGACAGTTCAAACAGATACTTCGGACCATCTTACTAAAAACTGAAGCCAAATAATTAATATAATGGTGATGTATGATCAAAAAACAGAAGCTGGAGTTGCTTCTTGGAAAAGGTGTGGAATAAAGACTGCAATATTGTCCAATCAGCAGCATGGATTTCTAAAGTAAGACCCGGGTGGCTTTCAAAAGGCCTGGGGAGCTTAAAATGTAAGCTTGTAAGAGAACAAGTAAGAACACCACATAAAGTTGTTCAATGTACTGAAACTGGTATTTATTCCACGTTGACTGCTGAATAGGCAGCGCAGCACATCAATAACAAATTGAACTTGAGGTCAGCCAAAGAACTTCACGCATGACTGCTTCCTCACACAATACTTCTGAAGTGTATTTTATCTAGCCTCGGGTGTGAATAATCCCCGAAAATTAATTTTCATCAGTGTTTCATTTTGAAGCGCTATTGACCCGCATATACAAAGAGAAGGGCAGGGTCTGTTTTGGGCTTCCTTGTTTAAAAAGGCTTTATTTTGATTTGAATTCCTCGAAGGCCATATATTCGCCGTAATAAGCACAACTTTCGAGCGGGAAACCCACATTCTCTCGATGAGTCTCTTGATGTGGCCCGAGGCCGTGCTACTTCTCCTTCTCATCACTGAGCGGTTTTTAACGCAGTGCGGAATGAGAGTCCGACTCCAAATTAGTGTCCTAAATCCAAACTCATTAACTCTCAAGCCACACGAATCTGTGCCAGAGCATCTGCAGCCTGATGTGCGCGTAAGATTATGAGCATTATAGCATTATAATACAGCCTTGTTTATTCGGTAATCTGTCTGTGTGAGGATTTGGGCAACTATCGTTTACAGCGTTTCCATCCGGCGGCATGTAAATTCAGACGGCGCAGACAGTTTATCATCAGGCGGGGATGCGAGGTGCGAGACACGCGCTCGCAGTAAACAGGAGCTAAAGTGCTGATTGTATTCCTGCTGGCAAAGTAATGACGACTGTAGTTGAAGATGGTTTGGTCTCGTCTTTGGGAGATGGCCGATGTCGGGTGTAGTTTATTGATTTGTGCAGAGGCTAAAAGGCCCCATGCTGTCGGGAGCTCCATCAATACTGACACTGAGAGCAAAATAAGTATGTTCTGTGCTAATCCATATAGATTGTCGTTCTAATATTTGCCTTATAATCTGCACACTTAAGCTTTGGATTATGGACCCCCATGTTTTTTGTGTTATTTCATGTTTTTGTCTTCTCTGCTCAGGATTAATAATTTCATGTCAGATCCACAAACACTGCTGTTGTTCACTCGTGCTATCCAACAGCCTAAAATTATATTTTCATTCGTGTAGGCAACCTAAACTGAGTAGTTTGTATACATTTACAATGAAATAGACCACTGTGGGCCTGAAAGGAAACCTCCCAGCATGCACCAGGGCAAAACAACAATAGACAATTGTCTCATTGAACGTGTGTTCCTGCATTGTTACTTATTGAGTTTCTACTGTGTTATACACAGCTTTCACAATACCAATAGTGTTATAGTTATATACTAAAGGAACATTCCACTGATTTCACTCATTTAGTTCAGCTCACAAGTCACATGGAGCAGAACTCACCCTGTGAGAACAGTTGTGTAATGTCTTCGGTGGCTCTCGTAGGATTTTCCTAAAGTCTGCAAACATAACCCTAATGACATCATCATTGTGATTAACTTGTGATTAATGATACATTAGATTATCTTGATTTGAAGTGTATCCATCAGTTCTGTGAGCCATAGTTTCAATGTCGGTACTTTACTGTCGGTATATTTTTCCAAAACAATAGGATATGTTTTTTTGAAGTGATAAGACCATATGCCAGAACAACCAAAGCTCATAAAAGATGTATAAAAAGCACAACAATTCCATGTGTCATTAGCACGTATTTTAGACCTCTCGCAACTTTTTGTGTCATTTATACGTCATTCATCTCAGAGTTGATGGAAATAAATATGTACTCTTTCTGTGGTCCTCAGTCAGGACAATGAAGTTAAAATTGGTCTTGATTAACAAGCCAGATCTTCAAAACATGGGGATGGAAAAATATATATATATATATCCTTCACTTCACTCTTCCAATGACCTATAAAGACTTTTAAGACACATAGAAATACTTCAGCCGATGAATGTGAAAACAGCCTTCTAGTGTCCAACTATGCACGGTGAAGCTCAATCATCCAAGTGAAAAAACAATAAGCAAAACACGTTTTTGAGTGGAGGGGGGAGGGACTAAGGCAAGGCAAGTTTATTTAAATAGCACATTTCAGCAACAAGGCAATTTAAGGAGCCTTACATAAAACATCAAAAGACAAAGTGCAAAAGAAACATGCTATAAAACATGCATTTAAATACAATTAAAAAAACTGTAATTTAAGAGTGAAGAGAATACACAATAAAAACAAGCTCAAATAGAATAAGACAAAGAGTAAAAGTTACAGTGTAAGAAAAAAAGAAATTAGAGTTGCGGCAGACCTGCAGTATTTTGTGCGTAAAATGTTGTGTGTATGTATGTTGTTACATAAAAGGTGAACGCTGCCCCTCCATGTTTAGTTTTTATTGCGGGGACAGAAAGCAGACCTGTCCCAGACGACCTGAGAGGTCTGTATGAAGATCAGATATGTAAACCCGAAACCATTCTGTGATAAAACAAAAGTATCATTATGAAATAATTTATTTGACAGACAGAAGTCAGTGTGAATAGCTCATAACTGGAGTGATTGTATCCACTTTGTTGGTCTTAGTGAGGACTCAAGCAGTTCTGAATAAGCTGCAGAGGTCTTATTGATTTTTTTAGAGCGATCTGGGAAGACACCGTTACCATTATCGAGTCACCTGAAGATGAATGTATGGATACGTTTTTCCAAATCCAGCTGAGAAATGAATCCTTTAATCTTTGAAATATTCTGAAGGTGATAGTAAGCTGGCTTTGTAATTGTCTTGCGGCTGTTAAAATTCACATCGAAGACCGTGACTACACCAGGATTTCTGGCTTGGTTTGTCGAAAATTTGAGCTCTGACTTTTAATCGTTCCTTCTTGGCTCCAAAAACAACTACCTCAGTTTTGTCTGTTTCTGGAACATCTAATTGTTGTTTTGTTCAGTGCATTTACAGATTGCTTGTTGTGGACTATAGTTTCCTGGTGATACGGTTATGTAAATTAGTGTAATTTGCATAATTATGGGAACTTACTTTGTTGTTTTGAGACAGTGGAAGCATGTGTTAAAACAGAAGAGGCCCAGAATGGAGCCTTGGGGATCTCCACATGCAATGTATGCCTACTCAGCTCAGATAATTAGCTAGACACAAATCATTCACTTCCCTTCAAGATTCAAACCAGTTTAGCACTGAGTTTAGTACTGTGCCAGACAGTAACACCCAGTTTTCCAGTCGGTTTTGTGGTCAATTGTGTCAAAATCAACACTGAGATCTAGTTAAATTCAACATGCTGCCACCGACTGTGTTTCAGTGGATGTCATTGAGGACCCTAACAAGAGCAGTCTCAGTGCTGTGGTGTGCTGGAAAAACTAATTGGAAAATCAAAACAGTTGTTTAGTGTTTAAAGGAAAGAAATATGAATGGTGGACTTTAACCTGTAATGGATTATTTCGGCAGTGTGTTATTGCTGGGTTTTCTTATTTTTTACTCTTACATCATTGTATTTCCCTTAGTTCAAGGCAATGGCAGTGAACGCAATAATAATAATAATATTGCTGTATCAAAACTGTATTGATTTACAACAGATGAGTCAAGATCAGGTTTGGAGCCGGTGCCTTGCTCACTGGCTCTTCTGCGGGGCAGGAAGTGGCCAAGAACCCCAAACTAACAATGGCCTCTTTGACAGCCGGGCCACCCTGCTCCCCAGCCCCGTTAAAAAGGACCTCGAAGTGTCTCAGGTCAGGCCACACTTAGCCAAAAACAGACCTTCACTTTCCACACAATGAAACTGTCTTAATCAAGCAGTGTAATGGCTGCTGGGGGGCCCCTCGTCTGTGTCGGGGCCCTCGTTGCGAGGGACTAATGGGCGGAGACCTGTTAGTGTGCCTTTTTTGAAATCCTCCCAGGTCCCTGCTGTGCTGCGTACTGCAGAAGTAGGCTGGGGGCTCACACACACGCTGCAGCGCCACACACACACACGCACGCACGCGCACACACTATTTCCAGTGGAGATTGGCACAGAGACGCAGCGCCACGACCACACCGGCATGTCTGTTCAGTGCGGACTACTGCTGAAACTTCTGCGCAGAGAGGCGGACAGACTCATCTAGCTCGTCCCAGATAGAGGATTAAATTCACGCTTTCTTTTATTTATTCCCCCTTTTTTTCTCCTCCTCCTCCTCTTCCTCCTCCTCCTCCTCCGCCTCTGGTTTCGTGTTACAAAGCCTTGGGAGGGAGTTGCGTGGAGAGCCCGTTCCTCTGTGTAGAAACTGAATGACAGGATCATATGGCTCGATTTGCTTTATAGTCCCACCATTTGAAAGGAAAGAGAGGAAATAAGGAGAGAGCAACTGCGGGAGAATTCACCAGAAATTGAGGAGGATGTGGAATAATTCGTAACTCCAATTCAGAAACAAATCCGAGATAACGGAAAAAGGAGAGCGGGGGAGAACGGGATACTGGCTCGGTCGTCAGAGAAAGACGGAGAGGAAAAAGCGCAGGACGCACTCATTTAATCATCACCACCATCCCCGTGATCACAAGGTAAGTTTGCAGCGCTTGATTCTGTCGTAATGGTGGTCGCAGTGGCTGTAAAAGGCAGAAAGTATACGCGAGGCGAAGGGAGCAGGCTTCAGAAACATCCTGATCCGGAGTCTCCGGATCTCCAACTGTTGCCATGAAGCCTCCTTTTCTTGGAAACGGGACGCCGTCTCAACGCGACGTCTCCACGGGTCATGTCGGTGTGCCGCGTTGTGCTTTTCGGGGCTCGACGTGATGCAACTTTATCTGCCGGTTTCGCGCGAGGTAAACACGGCGCACTGCGGTCAGGAGCGGCTGGAAGGGAATCAACTCCGGGGCTTCACTGGAGTCTGTTTATCTCCAGCTCCACAATCACAGCCCAGCAGTAAACCGTAACGCACAACATCGCGCTTATCGCACAGTGTGCGCGCGCCAACACGCCATGTATGCACCGCTTATGATTTGCATGCACGCATTACTTGTCTGTCTGGAGTCTTTGTGCTGCTGAACTTTTAGGAGCCTTTATTATCTTGTCAGTGTCTTTCATCTTCGATGGCATCAATGTAATATTCCCATCCAGGCTTGTGTTGGCTGCCGGAAGAGAGAAGTTTATAGTTTATAGAGATGTTGTGTCATAAACACAAAGTATTCTATGCTCACATAGATGCATGGTTGCAGACAGCCTCTCACTGAGAACATGCATATTTTAACAGTTCAATACAATAGTTGTAGTATATAACAACCCCTGCTTACTTCCAATAGCATTGCTTGTCTTGCTGCCATAAAGCGTTTATGGGGACAATATTCCACTAACTTGAGATATTATGTTGAAGTGCTTTTTCCCACATCCCCCCCCCCTTCCCTGATTTCTTCCCTTAATGAAGTAAGTATTAGCTTCAGTTGAGTGATTATTGTAATTACTAAGGAAGAAGAGGAGGAGGAAGATGAGGAAGAGGAGGAGGGCAGGCGTCCACACTGGACCATGAGCATGGATGTGTGTAAAAAGGTGTGGTGGTTTAGGAGAAGGAGTGGGGGGTCTGTTTTTTCCTTGTCTTTATTTTTTACAAGCTGGATGGTGCCACTGCCAGTTAACTCACAGACTGCACACGGGGAGTGTGGCCCTTCAAAATAAAGACAGTAAGGGTTGTGGGAGAAGTTAATGGAGTCATGTTATTGCCTTGTGGGATGGCAGATGACTTTATACCAGTGCTTGAGGATCCACTTTCTGCTTCCATATTTGTGCTATTTCCTCATCAAAGTTTGTCGTATTTATTTCTTAAAAGGTTTGTGGGTAGTTTGGTGTGTTTGTATGTTATTAAGATCAAGATTATTGTAAGTGATAACACTGGTAGAATTCAGCACGTTGACATTTGCAGTTTAGAGGGACGTAGAGAGGATAGTCCCACAATTCACTTCACTCACCTTTTAATTTGTCAACTTAAGTTCATAAACCTTTAAGAATGGACATAATAATCCTTGAAATAAATTCGCTGAGAAGATTATACAACACTGGTAGTCTAGTTTGGTTGTTGAAACATTCATCCTGACATCTGCATTATTCCCAGGCAGGGAAAAAAAGCCTTGAAAATCCAGTTTTATCCAGGGCAGTTGCAACAAAGACACACACACACACACACACACATCACACAGCCCTCTGGCCCCAGATGTTAATGCCTCCATTGAGCGAGCCACAGGACTCCTGCCGACTCGATCGCTTCATTGTCGGACAGACAATGGACTCCACATCCTGACAGCCAGCCTCCTTCCCATCTTCCCTCACACACTTCTCATGCTCCTCACACACACACACACACACACACACACACACACAATTAAACAGCATACAGTCAGGAAGACAAAGGACCACATGCATCCTACATACATGGTAATGCAATGCTTTTACAGCCGGATTCAGGCATACACGTGTGCACATTCACATCCGTCTCATATAATGTCCTTTAAATGTTCTGTTGTGGCATTTTAGTACAAGTTAGACAACTCTGTTATTCACAGCATGTGAGTGTGTTGTGTGCTCCTCTGGGTGTTGTGTTGGACATGTGTTCTCGCCGCCGTTCACTTGCCCCAGGACTGCAACAAATGACGACTTTCATAAAAGACTAATCTGCTGGTTGTTTTGTCTATTAAATGTCAAAAAACAAAGAAAATTCCCCTCAAAGTTCCCAAGAGCCAAAGAGGACGTCAGACGTTTATTTTGGTCTCAATCGCAGCCGTGAGCCTAAAGATGTTCCTTTCATTATCACGTACAGAAAAGACAAGCTGCACATCCTTACATTTGAGAAGCTCAAAACATGTTGATGAGTCACAGGACGAATCAGTTCCCAAAATAGTTTCTGATTGATCAATTAATCAACCAACCACTTTGGCTCAGCGTCACCGTCTTTGTCAGTCTACGTGTTTGCACATCTCTGTGCGTTCGTGCACAAACGCGACACAAACTCTGTTTACGACACCAAAGGGCCGACATTGCATCACAGTCGTTACACCGACGATGCACCAGATGTCTGCTGTCTGCCGCGTGTGTTTGTGTGTGTGTTTAATTGCCATCCCTGTGTCACATGCATCGCATCAGTGCAACGGATACTGTAGGCCACATGGTGTGCAGCTGAATGCGCATTAAACCCCCGTGATAACGCGGTGATTTCTGAACATTCAACGCAAAAGCTTTGCATGCGGGAACACACGCAGACAGCTCAGGCTGTGCTCATGCACGGTGCTCATGCACGGTGCTGTGGGAGCGTATGCGTCTGAATTAGCGAACAATCTCGTATTGCTGTCGGTGGGAGAGGCTTCTTTTCTCTTCTCATCCTCCGCTGAGCAACAGTTGATGTGCCAGCTTCCCACAGCGAGCTTTTTTCCTTCAAAATAACCTTTTCATTCCACCAACGATTTAATTCCTTTTCAATTGGCCCTTCTCTCCTTTCCAAATTCTCTTTCAGGAGCAGATTTGCTTTTGTTTTTGCCGTTTCAAACTGCCCTGTGTTTCCTGCTGAGTTGAAGGGAGTTCACATCTCCGGCCATGCACTCTCTGTTCTGATGCTGCATGAACAGTGTGTGTGTGTGTGTGTGTGTGTGTGTGTGTGTGTGTGTGTGTGTGTGTGTGTGTGTGTGTGTGTGTGTGTGTGTGTGTGTTTGTGTTGAACAGAGATATGGTTCATGGCAGGCCAGATGCAAGGTCTGGAGAGCAGAAGCAGATGGGTCGTGTGTGTGTGTGAGGGTGTGTGTGTGTGTGTGTGTGTGTGCTGGAGGGGAACAAGCGGGAGGCGGGGCCGTGCTGGACAGGCTGATGTTTAGAGAAGAAGGAAGGGAAGAAGCTTGTTTACAAGACCATCATGGCAAATGGGCTTTGGCAGGTTAGAGGGTCAAAGTGATATAAACCTTATGTTTTCATGCTTTCTCTGCGTATGTACATGCATTCATATTAATTAATTATCAAGGAGCTATATTGTGTGTGTGTGTGTGTGTGTGTGTGTGTGTGTGTGTGGGAGAGAGAAGGTGTGATATGTGCACAGCTGTGGACTAGAAATGTCACTGTGACACAAGAATGTAAAAGTCTGGTTCGCTCAATCACATTCACACACAAACATGAAGGATCTTTATAAATTAGCATGTCATTGGCATATTGATCATATTGTGTCATCTGTGATTAATTACCCTTATCAACTCATGGCTTAATTTCAGTCCAAACACCGTGAATCTTGTTGCATCCTCAGATTTTCCCTCTTGCTCTTCCTCCTCAGCCTCTGGTGTTGTGCCCTTATGTCGGCGACTCCTTTGCCTTTCAAAAGAGCAAGCCAATCAGAGCAGAGTGAGCTTGTTTGGGGGAGGGGCTTAAATAGAAAGTTGCTAAAATGGAGTGTTTACAAGAATATTCAGACAGACAGTATAAGTCAAATTATGTGTAAAGTATAAAGTGTCCCTTTTAACCCTCTAATGTAATCATTCTGATAATATTGGAGAAGTGTTCTTCTCCCTTAGCATTAACCTTTCGCTGACCAGTCATCCATGACACAGTGACCCCCTCGGAAACCTTGATTATGATGTGTGTTGTTGTGTTGAGTGCCATACTGCATCGTACATGTGCCTGCAGACTACATGGCAATTCCCTTAATGCAGTTATCATGCAAACACACTAGTATCTTGTAATAAGGAAATGAGGCACTACACACATCAAAGGTTATCTATCGAAAGGATTTGAAATGCCACCGCTAATAACACTTCACCCAGAGAGAGTACAGTGTTGTTCTAGTCATTTAATACTCGTCTTCATGGAGCTGTCTAAACACCATCTGCAACTCATTTCAATGTGCTGCAGCTGTAGCGCCTCGTCTTGTGGGACAAAAGTCATAGATCACCAGCTAAAAACCTGCTCCGAATATGCATATGGAGTGACACAACTTATGACACAGCAGTGTTTCTGCATCCGATTGTTTTCTTTCCCGGCCGTTTCCTTTCCCATTTCCATGCGGTGTGAAATCTCCCAATTTGTTTTCATACTTCTTATCCACGCGCCATATGTATTGTCAGAGTGTTGACGCTCGCTCGTGTTTCTTTATCTGCCGTGCCTTCAGCTCTTCCAGCTCCTCTTGGCTCATTTGTTTACCAGAATCTTTCCAACGTCTCAAAGTTGATGCGGCTACGTATAATTTATTGATGTTAAAATGCTCCAGAAGGCACTACTAATAGAGAACACAAACAAGCCGAAGCACGTACACACACACACACTCGCGCGCACACACACACACACACACACACATCAAACTGCACAACCTCCAGCCCCTCTCAGTGGCTTTAAAGCCTGTTGAGAAGTTTCCATCAGACATTGAAAATGGATCCAGAGGGTTTTGGCAGCGGCTGTGATTGCCGTTGTTCCGAGACGAGAAGCGTTTTGCTCCTCTGCAACTTAGCCCTTCCCTCTGAGTCTCTCTCTCACCCTCTGCCTCTCTCGCCCACTTATACACAATTCTTTTTCTTCCCCACTTTTTCTTCTCCCTCACTCGTTTCGGCTCAACTCGAGGAGCATAATGAGGTCATTTTTGCATTGCCAAAGTGTAAGCATTACCACTTATATAGCTCAACTTCAATTGAACAGACAAGTCCATATTCAGCCCGTTGTGAATGAAAACTATGCTCGGATAGAGGAAAGTAGTATAATCCCTTTGGTGGCACAATAGTAATATCAGTATCCTGAAAGGCACGGAAGCAGCCTCCATGGATCGTTCTCTCAAAAATCAATTCAGTTAAATTAAATGTCGTATTGGCGTTATCGTCGAAAAATTAACAGTTTCGCAAAAAAATAAAAGCAGTGTTTCCAGAATAATGGAACACAAGGCAGTTATAAATATGTGCCACTCTCCATGAATGATACAGCCCCCCTTTGGGGCAATCAATAAATAAATAAGCCCTGAGGGAGGAAAAGTGTTTCCAGTAGAGTCAGGCTGGTGGAAAATCCAATATGGTGCATAAACCGACGCTCCTGGAGGCGAGTCTGTCGAGCAAGTACAGCTGGGTGCACCAAATGTGTTCACGCTTGCAAAGCAGGAAGTTGTGTTTATCAAAGCTTTTTATTCTGATCTCTAATTTAGCGTCTTTCGGGCGGATTGATGTAATTAAAATAAAAAAAAGTCAGAATCCTAGCAATAGGAGTAGAACAGACATTGAATTGCTTTGAATCATACAAAAGATGATGACGGTCAGTGGGCCATTAAATGTGGAGTGAGAGTGGTTTCCGGGATCTTGAGACAAAATTACAAAATCCTGCTTTGGTGAAGGCATGCCCCGCCCCCTACTCCGCCTCTGATTTGCTCGTACGCATTGCCTTCGTCAATCGGATTGGTTAGTTTGAGGATTGAGGGTCGAGATTGGTTCGGATTAGGATTACGGTAAAACTATCAGGGTAAGCCAATCACAGGCAGGGTATAGGGCAGGTCCTGCACTCTGATGCCTTTCCACTGCTCATTTTAGTCCTGACTGCAAAAAAATCTCACCTCAGTGACTTTCCGTCAGTCGGTTTAGTTTATATGGAAGATAAAATAGCAATGCATTGCAATACCAGTTGTACACATAGAAATGGACCCATTGCACATCCATTCTTCTCCTATTCTATATCTATTGTCAGAATGCAGCGGTGAGACGCATCAGCCAAATCTAATCACTGTTGACGATGACATGGCATGAAGGTCTTTTCTGTGTATCTGCCTTTATTTGCCTCTGGAGGTCTTGAGGAGAAGCTGGGTGGATGCTCCGGGGGGCTCGTGTCCTCTGCATTATTTATGAGTGGTTGAATGAGGCGGAGGAGAGTCCTGACCTGCTTGTTTGTTACCAGCTGACCACTGTTGGCCATCTGTTGTCCGCCAGTGTCACTCTCTCTCTCTCTCTCTCTCTCTCTCTCTCTCTCTCTCTCTCTCTCTCTCTCTCTCTCTCCATCCCTATGTTGATCTGCTTTCTATGTAACGCTTCCATCAATAAATAGGTTTCCCTCCAAGTGTTTATGTAAACTAGTACACGTAAAATCTGAGCGATTCAATGGATTGTTTTGCCTACTTGTGATTGAGCTGGATGAAAACAACGTCAGAGAAATTGATGACAACTCAGTGTTTCACTGAATATGAGCATATGAGCAATCGTCAGAGGAAACGTTTTGCCAAGCTAAGCGAACCCAAACCCACCTTATGGCTCCACATACGCATTTAACCCGGGCGTACGAGGAGAGCGGCATCAGTCTTCTTGTCTAACTCTCTGCACAAAGGACGTTTAGCATATTTCCCAGAATGTTGAACTATTCCTTTAATGAGTTACCATGACAGCTTTTCATCTGTACAGCAGTACCCATCCATTTGGAGTATCTTTGACCGTGCCATGTGTTTTGATCTTTTAACTGAGTCAAAGGCAGACTCGGGGAGAGAAGTCATCATTTGATCATAGAAATCATATTTGATACGTGTCCGGTAATTTCCTCTTCAGATTGCAGCTGCACTCATCGTTCCTGTTTCATCCTGCCCGCGCTGGCCGTGGTTGAAATTGTAAATCTGGATATGAATCGAGATGTTAATATGCTCGGCCAAAAACCCCTTTGTCAGCGAGCCAACTGAGTTTTTTCGGGGGCACCGTGTAAGGTACTTACCATGTTTTCTGAGGCCCCCGGTGCGCCTCTTTGTCGGTTGCTTGTTGTGTTGTTTGTCCCGACTCAGCAGATGTTTTCTGGCTCAGTCGTCTGCACTGTTTTGTGTACAGAGGACCGCCGGAATTGTTCTCTTTTTTTGTTATTCTGGTTTTGGTGACATGTCAAAGCTGTTTGGACCCCGTTTGAATGCAGAGGTTCCTATTGTTTACTGTCAGTGGCAACAATGGTGTGTGTGTGTGTGTGTGTGTGTGTGTGTGTATGCGCTTTGCATAGAGTATATGCATATTTAGCTCTTCCTTCTTGCTGTTTTCATGCATTGTTTACTGGGTGTATGCAAATAAGTATGAATACCCAACAAAAGATAACAGTAAAAAATAGCGGCTCATAGACTGGATATCTGTAAATGAGTGTGTGTGTGTGTGTGTGTGTGTGTGTGTGTGTGTGTGTGTGTGTGTGTGTGCGTGTGTGTGTGCGTGTGTGTGTGCGTGTGTGTGTGCGTGTGTGTGTGCGTGTGTGTGTGTGTGTGATGCAGATGCAGTGGGCTTTAGGGGGTATGTAGGCCCCTCCCCTCCCCTTCCCCTTGCTAACCAGAGCATGGTAGTTTGTTTTTATGACAGCCTTTTTTTGGCATTGTTCTGGTCCGATAGAGCTCACCCTCCCTACCGTGGGACTGGCCGTTAGTGGGCAGGAAGTGCCGGGAGAGCCCAGCTTGAGCCTACACACACACACACACACACACACACTGTATTGCAGACTCCAGCACGTCCAGCCCCTCCTAAGCTATCGGCCCACACTCACACATAAAGTTTTGAAAGGACAATAAAAAGTTGCCCCGCGGCTCGCAGGCTGGTAAGCTGCAGCTTATGCAGGAAGGAGCTGTGGCCGGGCTAATGGCTCTCTCCAGGGTAGGCACTCCAGAGGGGCCCTA
This sequence comes from Cottus gobio, assembly GCA_023566465.1. Taxonomy (NCBI): domain Eukaryota; kingdom Metazoa; phylum Chordata; class Actinopteri; order Perciformes; family Cottidae; genus Cottus; species Cottus gobio. The sequence goes on along the minus strand of CM042218.1, from coordinate 9,231,439 downwards.
GCAGGCTTATCGGAAGCAGGAGGGCCCCTACATGGCCGCTCTTTTAGAGCTCGGCTGAGCTCGCGTTCGGGAGTAGCTTAGCTGCTTAGCTTTTGGGAGACTGAGAGCTACTCTTGCTTGTGTCGTGCTGTGTGTCTAGTGTCAACTCAAAGTTAGTCGTTAGCCCTCCTAATGAAAACATAGATGTTTACCCAGTGCAGCACCTCTAATTGGAAATTGAAAGTTAACTTAGCGTCGCACTTCCTAATGGAAACTCGGAAACCCATGCTATCCTTTTTTGTTAAAAATCAATGTTAGACCTTTGTTGCTTTTACGACCAAGTAAGTATTTCCCTCCAGCACTACGGGTCCCTTTTGGCAAGTGTGAAGAGGATGCCGGACAATGTGTGAAATGCGCTTTCATTGGAGATGTCTCAGTGAGACGTCGTGTTCCCTGACCGATCAGATATGGCCTCATGGATCCTTTATGACGAATGCATTATCTAAACTCATGAGTCACTGCTCCTTTTCTTCATACACAACGTGTACAGCTGCTGCTAACTGCTGCAGCGGGGTAACCTGTCTCTTTTGCTTCTCATGAGACTTTCTTTTTTTTTGCCTGGAATGAAAAGTAAAAACAGGCAGCAGAGGATCACGCCGGAACATCCTGAACCTGCTGTTTGTTTATGTTGACGAAGCCACCTACCCACCTACTCGTCTGCTTTGCATATTGCCCACGATAGATGAGAAGGAGTCCTGCAGACAACAAGAAAACCACATCCAGCAAACACTCTGGTGCACTGGTTCTCAGCCTTTTTTCACTGATGTTCCCCCTGTGAAATATTGTTTTCAGCCGAGTACACCCTAACCAGCAGTAAGCATTTTTGGTTTAAAAAAAGCTGTAATACACAGCTGTGCCATCAGCGTCTGATTTAATGTAGAATATATACAATTTATGAACAGTTTATGAACTTCCACTTATATTTTATTGAATATTTATTAAATAACTATTTTTAAAGGATTTTTTTAATGGATGCTCATTTTGAAATACTTATTTTTTAAATACCCCCATTTGAGAACCACTGCTCTAGTGAATGGGAAGACCGTACTTTGATCCTGATATGGACAGCGTCTTCATACCCAGCGGTGCTATAATGGCTTCATGGCTTCACGGCCGTCACAATGTGAGCTGCCCAGTACAACCAGAGCCTTCTACTGGGGACCACTGGGCAGATCCAATGGGGCAGTTTGGGGTGAACCCTTAAATACCCAGTTTCCATTTGGTGGTCTGTTTTAACAAATTGATTATATTATTTTCCAATGAACATGTGGACATGAAGTTTGCAAGAATTGATTGCACTATTGGACTTTTAAGGTTTTAGTTTTATACCCCTGGTGCATTGTACCAGGAGGTTTTCTCAACAGAACCGCAATAACCTAAAAATATTACATGTTCATGCAACGTGTCCATACTGACAGTCTGTGAAAGTTCTACATGCTGTCGGTACGGTTGATGGTAAAAAAAGTGCTTAGTTGCTCAAGGGTTCTTCAACAAGGTTGGGAGTCAGAATATAGTTTGTCTTTGCTGTCGGCTTCATAACTCAAATAAATGAATAAATAAGCATCAAAAACTCAACCGATGATTCACTGTGGAGACTCTTAGACCTCCAACATGCATCAGTAAATACTACGCAGCAGTAAATGTCGTCGCAGTGAGATCAAACCAGGGTTGTTTGTTTTGCGTTCACCCCTGTGACCACCAGCAGCCTCGTTAGTCTCCAGGTCTGTAGACCGCTATGGAAATGCAAAACACTGGGATGAAGGAACCTTTTAGTTCTTTGATATGTAGTCCAGGGACTGAAATTCTTTGGAGGAAATGCGACTGGAGCGAGACAGAGCCTGTGTTTGCTCCCTCGCCCGCCCCTATCCCACTCCAGACTCACCTTTGACCCCCCGGCTGGCTGCACTCCCCCCCTCTCGTGTTGCTCTTTTCCAGGCCACTGCTCTCTGCATGATGTCTGGCTGTCTGAAGAGAGAGGGATGGAAAGAGAAAAGAAATACAGAGTTGCTCAATGGATGAGGCCACAATATGACAGATAGGAGGAGAAAAAGATGGGCATTGGGAAAGGCTGGCAAGAGGGGATATATAGAGAAAAGTATATGGGTTGCCAGGTTTGGTCCACCCTTAGAGAGAGAGACAGAGATTGGAAAGCGAGAAAAAGCCAGCCTGCTCACACCAACAGCCCTGAGAAACCAAGATAAGAGTCGACCAGCAGTCAACAATTACACCATCAATTCCCAACCTGCCTTTCACCTTCTTTTCTCGCACTCTCTTTCAATCTTTCTCACTCTTATTCACTTTTCTCCCCTTTAGTCTCCACCGCTGTGCGCCGGCTGTATTTTTGTAATAGACCTCTCCACATGCAGCCCGATACACTCGCACACTTCCACACATACTGTATAACACTCTGACACATTCAGGCTTTCCAAGCATAAATTAGGTGTTCAAATGCAATCTTGTAAAAGTTTTGGCAGGAAACTCAAATAAATACAGTTGTTTGATGGGAAAATGTTCACATAGGGCATCGAATTGAGAATCAAGCGGCATAGAATCTCTCAGGTATCGACGACTACATTTCTGTAGGACGTGCACACCCTTGACACTTGCCGAGACAATTGTTGCTTTCTTCTTTTACTTGAAGTTCTAAAAAAACGATCTGAATACTTATTTTTTCACTTCTCATGCTTTCAAACACACACACACACACACACACTCTCTCTCTCTCTCACAGGCTCTCGAACACAATTGTAGTGTTCAACAATGCAGACAAATATGGAAGGCCACTCGCATTTTCTCAAACACTTACCTGTGCTCACACAGTCACACATTGAGTGCCAAATCTGCACATTTCATCAGCACGCACACACGCACACACACACACACACACGCACACACACACACACACACACACACACACAAACACACACACACACACGTGCAGTACACTCACGCCGTCTCAATCTTCTCTCTCACGCTGGTGGCATATGGAACAGTTTATTTTGCAGGATTTTTCGTTTTTTCGTACCTATTAGGCAAAGTCTTTTTTTAGGAACACCAGGGAGCAGAGAAAGACAAACTCTTTATTATGATTTTTTCGCCCGAGGTAAGACCAGCCGCAGAGAACAGACACACACACAGACACACACACACACACACACACACACACACACACACACACACACACACACACACACACACAAACTAAATGTAAGCCCCCCTCTGCTTCTACGCATCCAAAAAAATCAATAACACGTCTCTTTTTCTTTTTTGGAAAGCCTGAAAACTAATGGAAAGAGACAGTGGGGGAGTGAGAGAGTGATGCTCATGAACCCCCCACCAACTCACACACACACTCTCTCTCTCTCCATCAAGCTCACTCTATCTGCTGATTGTGCTTTTTTCTTCTCTTCTGTCCATCAGAAAATAGATAGATAGATAGATAGATAGATAGATAGATAGATAGATAGATAGATAGATAGATAGATAGATAGATAGATAGATAGATAGATAGATAGAAATGGGAGGAGCAGTACAGTAAAGTAGGAAAATCCAGTGTGTGAATCGTGTCAAATTGAGGCCACTGAGTTAAATCGCCTTCCCTTTTTAAAATTCATTGACCATCCATCCTCCGTCTCTCCATCCCTCATCCCTCCATCCATCATGTCTGCTCATATCTCCGCAGCTGAAAAGCTCTGCTTTGTGTACCAGGATTAAATTCCTCAAATTTGTCTTTCACTCCCAGTGGGAAAGGACCATGCTTTTTAATTAATTGATTTTGAAATTAAGTTAGCTGCTCTGTGTGTGTGTGTGTGTGTGTGTGTGTGTGTGTGTGTGTGTGTGTGTGTGTGTGTGTGTGTGTGTGTGTGTGTGTGTGTGTGTGTGTGTGTGGTTGTGGCGGAGTGTTTCTTTCTCTCTCTCCCTCCCCAACACTTAGTCAAACCAGCCCCACCCCTCCACCACCGAGCTGAGCCTGTATTAATTTATCTGTGCCTTTTGGGATTATCAATATTCTGAGAAGCTGCAGAAATGTAAAAAAAAAAAAAAAAAAACTTCTTGAGGTTTTATGGGGGTTTATGTTCTGTCCTATTTCAATGTCTTTACTCTTTTGTTTTTGAACAGATAGTGAGCTTCAAACTTAATGTTCCTTAATGCTGAGCTAGGAGGAGCAACGGCTGTTTCATCTTACTCTCAGCAAGAAAGCAAATAAGTGTTCTTACCAAAAAGTCAAACTATACACATTTAATAAATGGGTGTAAGTGGAAAGAGACAAAGTGCATGTGTGTATGCCAAAAAAAAAAAGAGCTGAGGACAAAGCGACAAAGGGAAAGTGCTTTGTTAAGTCAGTGCTCGATATTACAGAGTTGGCTGATACTGATAAAAACAACAAGATGTTATTGCTATTGTTATTATAGAAACCGCCCCTTTTGCAGCCGGCGGTCACATTTCCACGCCACCGTCGCCGCTGCATGGTCCCTACACTGCGACACACACACACACACACACACACACACAACATCAGTGTGGAAGTCTTTCAGCGTGACTGAAGAAGATATACAACTCGCAATTTGTTATAAATGCAACAAAAGGTTTATTTAAATTGCTACCCTGCGACACATCACCATCATAATGACACAGCACGGCATTGTTGTTGAAGACGTGCTACAGCCACAGTTCCTGCTGCGGCATTACTGGCGTTGTGAACGGATTCAGACTTGACAAACAGTGCTGAGCTGCTGTGATAAATGGTAATCAGAGCCAACATGAAAAAAAAAGCTCCCCTCAGAGTAATTACATGCTTCTACATCTCTTCAACAAACCACTTCACCTGTTGGACCCATCCGTCTTTTTTTTCCAAACCTCCCTGCTAAACAATGTTGTTTTTTACTTTTTAAAGTTATTGTTGTTAATGTCAGTCCTAATCTATGTTATTCTATAGAGCAGAAAATGTCTATATTTTAAACCCCCCTGAGTGTAAAAGCCTTACAACTGAAAATTATACAGTTTAAATAGCTAACATGTTAGCTGGTTCCTGCCTTCACATCTCAATGCATTTGTTTGTTGTGTGAAGCACAACGTGGCAAAGTATCAGATGTATTGTTGCACAAGTTAGCAAACTGTTGTAAATACAGTTGAGTGAGTGGAGCAGAAAAAAATAAAAGCAGCTGAATGAACCTCTTCATTCCCGGAAAATACTGACAAAATAAAACATCTGTATATAAAATCAAAGGTGGTCGAGTCATCTAACGTGAGGGATGTGCCAGGTAACTTTTAGACACGCCTGTGTGAGTTTTCACACTCCTTTATAATTACCAGTGTGAGGGTGTGAGCCGTGTGTGTTCGTGTGTGAGTCCTCTGCAGCTGCATGCACTCTGGCTTTGTTCAACAGAGCCGCGGTGTTGCTGAACGTCTCTCACCGACGCGTCCTCTCTGGAGCGCCGTTAGCCGGCGGCGTGCTGCCTCAGCGCTCATAGCACGAGGGTTGTGCAGCTCATCAGCGGGTTGTAGCCTCTGCGTCACAGCGCGGGTGCTGGATCTGCTGCATGCCGTCAGGCCCTCGTCGTCTGTCGCAGTGTGTGTGTGTGTGTGTGTGTGTGTGTGTGTCTCTATCTGTTTCTTTGTGTCTGTGTCAATGCCTTATGTCTCTGAGTCGGTGGCTGTTTCTTTGTGTCTGCATCTTTTTTGTGTACGTGTGGAAACCTGTGTGCATCTTTATCTCTTTGTGTGTGTGTGTGTGTGTGTGTGTGTGTGTGTGTGTGTGTGTGTGTGTGCGTGTGTGTGTGTGTGTGTGTGTGTATGAGGGTGTGCCTTTGTCTAAGTGCTTTGTGTCTGTTTCTCCTTTCATCTTATTAATTATATATATGCTTATTGTGTGTGTCTGTATTTGTGTATGTGTGTCCGCCTGTGTGTGTGTGTGTGTGTGTGTGTGGGTGTGCGTGTGTGTGTGTGTGTGTGTAACCACAGCTGTATGACAGACAGTGATCCTGCTAGACTTTATTAACAACATTTACTAGAAACTCTGCTGAGTTTGTCTAAACCGGGAGATTAAGATGTGCTTGCGCGCGCACACACACACACACACACACACACACACGCAAATAGACACACACTAACGGATCTGACTCATAAAGGCACCAGGGGTTTTTGTTTGGGAAAGAGAGAGAGGGAGTGTGTGTGTGTGTGTGTGTGTGTGTGTGTGTGTGTGTGTGTGTGTGTGTGTGTGTGTGTGTGTGTGCGTGCGTGCGTGCGTGTGTGTGTGTGTGGGGGCGAGCTTTGCTAAAATCAACAAACACATGCGCTGTAGCGTTCCGACACATTCATACACACTGTGTTCTCACATTTTCTTGTTCTGTCATACATACTGCGTCACACCTCCCACACGAAAACACAATTTTAAATGATCCTAAGCATACACACACACACACACACACACACACTATCTCTCTCTCTCTCTCTCTCTCTCTCTCTCTCTCTCAAATACCTGAGAAAGCACACCAGGGTGTTGTTACTAAACTATGAAGACATCAGTGTATATCTCTGTCCGTGTGTGTGTGTGTGTGTGTGTGTGTGTGTGTATGTGTGTGTGTGTGTGTGTGTGTGGCAGCAGTTGGAGTGGGTTTATCGAATTATTGGTTCTAGCACAGGCATCGTGGGATTGGATTCTTCATCACTCATTTAAATGGAGGGATTGCACAGTCGACACTATTCAGACAAGAGGGAGAGACATTCAGGGAGAAGCCGTGAAAACGTTAAAGGAATAGTTCAACATTTTGGTTAAAAAAGGGAACCAAATGACATCATTCTCACTCGCTTGGCTGTAATTAAACAAACATGATACAACATGTTAATTCTGTTATTTCTCAGAGCCAGATGAGTTGTTTTCTTCTGCTTTCAGACTTTATGCTAAACTTTATGCTAAACTAGGCTAAACACATCAGCTCCAGCCTGGCCCAATATTTTCAAATTTCCTGTCTCATGAAAGGAAGCAAATAAGCGTGCTTCTCCAACTATTTAACCATTTCTTTGTTGGAGTGGTAGTGTTTCCCTTTGCTTCCCGTCTTCATGATAAGCTAACCGTCTGTCTGCTGCTGCTTCATATGCGGCGTACGGACATGAAAGTGGCGTCAATCTCTTCATAACTCTGTGAAATAAAAGCGAAAAAGCAAATTCCCTAAAAATGTCGTATTATTCCTTCAAAGAAAAGTGACTGGATTGAGACAGAGAGACAATGTCAGGCAGCTAAATAGACTGGTGTGGGGGTGGGGGGATGGGGGGGGGGGGGGTAAAGCTGCAGAGAGATTGTCCAACACTCACAGAAAAAGAGAGAAAGTGCCAGACAGACTTAAGAGAAAGAGGGAGGCTGAAATAAATGAAAGAATGGAGAAAACTCATATAGAGCCAATGGGAGCCGGAGAAGTGTCTGAGATGATGAAAGTGAATAAAAAAAAAATAAAAAAAATGGAGTGATGATGCAGACGGGAATAGGAAAGCAGCAAATAGTGCAGATAAAGCCGACGGAGGCAGGCAGTGTGATCGTTGTCGCCAGCCGCTCTCTGACTTCTGCTCGTTGACCACAGGCCTCCTCTGCACTTCATTTATTGTCAGACTTTATTTGATTTCTTTGAACCGCTGTCATTTTCCCTCCTCCCTGTTTGCCACCCAGGCACCCTGCCGCTTTTGTTTTTCCATTGCTGCAACAAAATGGCCTAGTTCTTTCCCCTAACCTTGACTTAAAGGGCCAGGGAGCGTTTGTGGAGTATCTTTTTTTTTATATATAAATATATATTTTCCATTACTGTTGAGGTGCTACGGTCAGTTTAAAAAGCTTTAATTTTACATTTGTTTACCTCTGTGACTTTTATTTTTTTTAGTTTCCTTTAAGCGTCTCAGTATGTGTCCTAATTTTTAAGGTAATACAATAAACTAAATAAGTATCTGTTTCTGGAATTCGACACATCCTTTTTTAAAGATGCCAGTATGTCCTCGCACGCTGCCAGTCTGTGTAAACAGTCAGCCCACCACTGGGTTTTGGTTATAGGCAGATGTGGCTTCAATTTGCCTGACTGAAGACATTTTTTCCATCTCCAATTGACTGCTGAGCCTTTGATTCGAGGGCTGACAGCATGCGCCGGCTACCAGTGAGCTTCGCATTCATTTGGAGGCAGGTTTGTTTATGCTGATGTTATTCAAAATGGTCTGCAATTAGTGACAGTTGATGGGAAGTTGAAAAACCTCCCCAGCGACAAAGCTGCATGTGATGACAGTTTGCATGAATACATTACGGCTTCTCAAAGCAGATCTTTAGGTTTTGGTTCGAATAATATCAAGCTGATTTTATTGAGTCTCCATCTGTCTTTGTGATGTAGATGAAATAATGATTTTCCTCTGCAGCCTGCAGCGAGACTTGCTCTGAGGAGCTTCTCACTCACCTTAAAGAATTACGTTTCTATGGTTTTTATTGGATATCGCATGCGATCCATTTGTTCTTCGGCTATTGTTCCGCGTCTCAATCCTGAATATCTAACTGAAGTGCTGACAATCTCAAGCTTTAAGCAATAAAAATCAAGCTCCATCACCGTTTCCCGCCGCTGCTTGAAGGCGGGAATGAATCCTCACGACGTTACAGGGGCGAGCGTTCTGCCGGTATCGAACGGCCGGCAACTGCATTTAATGGGCAGCATTACACCTTAACGCGGTTTCTCACTGTCCATTACCACACCATTGATTCCAGTAAGGCTCACATTGGAATTGGATAATATGTAAGTGAGCCGATTGGAGTGGAGAGCTTCACCTCGCCTCCTCCGGCCCTGCCGGTTTAGAGCACATTGAGCGATTGGCTCCCGGCCCGCTGTGATCTCATGACGAGGTGATATCATCCTCGCCGGCAGCGGCGTCTGGGCTGCCAGTTGTTTACCGCTTAGTGAGGCGCGGAACGCCGAGATGAATACGAATGCCTGGCGTCTCATCACTTCTATTTCTGAATCATTCAGTTGACATGTTTACGTACGTAAGAATATATGCAAGAGCATTTGGTACAATATTAAATACAGTCTCCCTCCAGAGCCTGGGGACCCTTCAGGGCTTCTGTTTGTGTCGGACGGCGTCTCAAGACGTGATCCCGAGCTGTAAAAATAGTGTTTTGGGATGTCCGACGGCTTCAGAGGTCTAAACAGGTTATAATTCAGCAGCGGCGTGCTGAAACCCAGCTGGCCGCGCTGGTGTTAGTCCCCCTCACTGTCTGTGCCATCGCTCCACTCCGCGGCATCCAAAAAATACACAAATACATAAAAACTGCTCGGTAGGGCTGGAAAAAGAGATCTGCAGCCGAACCAGAGCGAATGGTGGAAATCACCAGCTGTTGTGCATTTACCGAGCCAGGCGACCCACTGATGCTGAAGTGTGTCACATGTTCTGCTCCCGAGCTCCTTTGAAGAAATGCCATGGTTTATAATTTAGTCCAACACCAAATGTACATCATGCAATATATAACTTCTTATTATGATGATTATTCAACGGGGAGAAATCCCCCGTTTCATGGTGGGACTCATACGAGGGATCAAACAAACATTCAGTTGCTACAGTTTTGTATCTGTTTGTTTTACTTGAGCTTTGCTTCAGCAAACAGTTGTGTAATTCCTTCCAGAAGAGTCCTCTCCGACACGCTGCATCATGGGATGCTCTGCGTCTTGTATTTGGCAGCAGCAACAGCCGTTTGTTTGGAATAACTAGAAGAAGATGCATCTTGTTTAGCGCGATAGTGACAGCCACAGTGGCTTGAAAAGCAAAAGAGTGCCACCTACAGAAGCTCGTGCTTCATGTGAACATCGAAGCAAAAAAATATATATATATCATGTCGGCTAACGATTTCCCTGAAGCAGAATCCTTCTTCGGCATCAGCACTGCATGGAAAAACACCTTCATTCATTTAAATGAGGAACCTGCTTTGGCTGAAGAAAGAGACGAACACGGCTCCACCAGACTGTCCTTCTGAAGCCGGAGCTGGACCTGAAGGCAACACCGACTTATGCTCGTGAGGTGTGTGTAGATCCAGAAAGTTCGAGCTCGTAGAATATAAACTGCCGAAGTTAGTTTTCATGAGCACACGTAAGAAATGGATTTAGTCCTCGGCAAAGGATGGATCAGATATGTCGACGTGAGCCATGAGAGAACTAGACGTTACTGAGAAGGGCTGCCTTGCTTTACCCGCTGCCGCTCGCTCAAAAGCAGATGCTTCGGCTTTGATGCAGATTTGAGCTCCCTTTCCTCCGCTCCTCTTCCTCCGACTCCCTCACACACTCTGCACACACGTCCTCCACCCTTAGGCCTGTCTAGTAGAGAACCATCCCTCTCCTCCTGTCAGTGGGAACAAATGAGCCGGTGCATGCTTCTTAGTGTGTCGGTGTGCGTCTCCTCTGGCCTTCCTCTCTGTTGCTTCCCCCCAAAACACAGAAAGAGACTCACACACACACACACACACACACACACAGACACACACCTGTTCTGCGCTGTTACCCTCTGACAGATCACTGACATGCCGTGTCTAGGCCATCCTGCACTGTCTGTGTGTGTGTGTGTGTGTGTGTGTGTGTGTGTGTGTGTGGTTACAGACAACATCCCCCCCCCCCCCCACTGTGTCAGTCTGGCAAATGCCATTTCTCAAGGAGCTAAGGGAGGAAGGGAGGGTGGGTAAGGATGAAGGGAGGGTGAGGGCCTTGATGTGTGAGTGTGTTTGTTGTCAGAGGGTTTATTAATAAAGATGACCTCAGCCAGTGTGTGTGTGTGTGTGTGCTTTTCTCTCTCCTTTATTTATGTTTTCCCCCTCTTTGTGGCTCCTTCAACGAGTCAAATTATTAGTATTTTGAGAAGAATAATTGCATTTGGATGTATTCATACATGGATTTCAACGCCTTCTCCTGTCTTCTCTCATTCTCCTTCATCATCTTGTGGCAACAGTCTGAGGTTGATGCACTCTGTCTGCACAGGCTCATAATGCGTCTTTGCGTGGCTCATCTGTGTGTACGTGTGTGTGTGTCTATGTGTGTGTGTGCGTGTGTGTGGGTGTAACAGGGATAATCCGTCTCGATATAACTCCTTTGTGTCTCAGCGTACGTGGATGTGATTATGTGCTTCATTATGTCGGGCTAAACAGGTTGAGTCCACTGTGTGCGTGTGTGTAGACGTCGGTTACCTGCTGTGTGTGTGTGTTACAGAACAGATGTCCTCCTCACAAGAATAGGAAGATGAGTAATTCTCTTCAAAGTGCCGGGTGTTTCTGCCTGTCATCACCCCGAGTATGATTCGGTTAAAGGTTCAGTTGACTTGTATTTTCTCTCCGTCCATATATTTGCTTTCTGTTGCTGCAGGACTCTAACATTTTCACTAGATACTCAAGTTTTAAAGCAGTTTTCCTGCAAGAGCATATTAGAAGTTGAGTAAAATGAAGCCCCAACATATCTGCATGGCTCATGCCTGTACCACTACAGGTAAGGGAGAACATATGTGCTTGTACTTTGGGTGAACTGATGCTGAAAAGATATAATTTAACATGAGCAAAGGGTGAGTATGATATACTACTGCATGTGGATTCAGGTTAGTTTGATGCAGACGTGGTCAGTAGTGGAAGGTGATATCATTTGTTTAGCTGTCGACTCCCCTTTGAATCGGTCCCCCGGGCCGGTGCTGCCGCCTGAGCGGGACAGTCAGCCCTGCAATGGCCCCCAGGGGTCCTGGCAGTTACCATGGAGGGGGAGGTGGCCCTCATTTCTGCCCTCTGTCTGCCTCACCGCCATGAACACAGAGGCCATTAGGGACAGGGCCCTCCTGCAGCCTGGGAGAGCCACGTAATGAGATAATGCATGGAGCTCCCGCTGTTACTGTCAGACAAACACACACACACACACACACACGCTCGCACACACGCTCGCGCAGGGGCAGATGCGAGTATGCACACATGCACATATTGAGCTTCACAAACACGTACAGCGCCCAATGGAAATATGCATGTGATGGATGAACACACACTAACAGGAGTAGATGCATGAATTGATCCACGCTCACATATATTAACCTTCCTCTCCGTCAATAATCCTCCACCCATGTAGGGTTCCCTGGATATTTGCTATTTCAGCTGCGGCTCCGACCCTCAGCCAGTTACATTTGGCTGGGCAGACGACAGCAGCAGTGAGAGGAACGCTAATGAAACAGGATATCCCTGCCTCTGTTTATTCCACAGGAGGAGGAGAAGAAAAATCACTCTGGCTTTGACCTTGAATGAGTCTATGATATCGCAGGGTATGCAGAGAGCTGAATGTTTACCCGGTTTACTTATTCACCGGCAGCCTCCATTGTTCTTCAGGGCCCACGCAAGACCTGAAATACTGCGTACTCCCCCGCAGTGGTTCAGGGTCTCCTTCAAGGAGACTCTGAGTCATAGGAGGTCTTTGGAGAGTTCAATCACATGAGTCAGGACCAATGATGTGAAATTATGAAGAAGAGAAATACTTTTTCAAGTACACTTTTAATAGATGCTTCTTTTCTCAAGCGTTTATGAAAATAAACAGACCTTTCTCGAACAGGCCGAAGGCCATAACAATTAGCTGTTGCATAAATGAGTGTTGGAGGCATTTATTATTGGTAGAGATATGGCAGCAACGGAGGCTTAAAAAAAAACATTCGCAAAATACATTTGTAGAAGAAAACATAAATTACAAAGACATACAGAAATAACATTGGGATCAACTTATCGAAATATGATTTGTACAATATTCCCTCTTACCCATCAATAGATAGGGAGGGTTGAATATCCATATTTTAGTGCAAAATACTTAAATAAAAAGTTTAACTTAAAGTTTAACCTGGACACTATTCCCCATGTTGTTGTCTCCAGTAGGTCAACAATGTTGCATTGAGAGAAAAAGTTATTGAAAAAGTTATTGAAATAGCGCACAGTCATATGACCCCATAGAGATGTTATTGTGACTAACCGAGTGTTACTCGCTCTGAAAGCTTGCGACCTCGTCCACATTGTTGAAATTAGCTAAATGTCCGAGATATTTTAGATAAGCCGAAGCTCTGATTTCTGTACTCCACTAGAACCTCCTCCCAGTGATGTCGTCCGGCAACAGGTGACCCGTATTTCTAGATTTCCTAACGAGACCGAAAGTACTGTTTGAGTTTGAGGTAAAAGTATCTCAGACCTCAATAACTTAATTTTAATTAAGTTGTTTTTATTTGCGGTTCAGGGTCAGCGTAGCAAGTTGTGAACACACAGTTTAAGAATTGTTCACACGTTACCAAAATCAGCAACATTTGCTTTTATTTGAAGCCATGTTGGAGGTCCAGTATCCGTTCTCTGTTATCTTGCGTGTGTTGCTAAATGTGTGTGTGCTGTTTGGTGCTCGTACAATAAATTCATAAAGTATTAAAATAGCTGCATGGTAAAAACAGAGGGTACGAGACCTGTATGAGTGAACCAACACGGAAAAGTTGACAACGACCCCTTTTTCAGCATTCACATTATTATCTGACATTTCACAAGATGAAAATGTTTACTCGGGTGTTTTGACACCCATAAACAGCGAGCTGGGAGGAGAGCAGAGTCCCGTGAAAAGCCCAGTGTGGAGCGCTTTCATCCGAGGGCGCCTCGGCAGGACGGATTTGTCCGGCTTTACTCCTTTATGAGACAAATATTGGGATAAATCTCCTCACCAGCCCGGGCCTTGTTGTGAAAAGGCCACGGCCCAAGCCAGCGCTTTACCATCACATCCTCCCTCTTATGTAAACAGATGTCTCATACAACACACACACACACACACACACACACACACGCATGCATGCACACGGTGCACTCACCCCACCGCCTCATTTTGCAGGGCTTGCCTCTTCTCATGCACATGCACCTTAACGCTCAAGAATATACTAATTCAGTTGAGTGAACTCTGTGCCCTCGTGTGGGGATTTCATCGCTTCAACTTTCAAAACAGATCCGGTGTCTGCGATGGAGAGCCGTTGCGGGTGTGTTGTTGGATGCATTGACAAATGTTTCCTCGGTTTAGCTCACACACCTGGTGCCGCTCAGTATTTCGTGTCCGCGGGGTCTCCGGTGTGTTCTGGCACAGTGAGAATAATAATCACGGCTCCTCAGCTCTTGCCCAATATCTTTTGCCAAAAGCATCCAAAGCAGGCGAGCACAGGAAATGAATGGATGATAGTGGAAAGGGCCCACTTCACTGAAAGACATAAAAAAAAATCACTTTATATCAACAAATGCAGAGTTTTTTTGTTTTGTTTTGTCACGCTGCAGAGACAATAGGACTTCAAACCCTCTCGTTCGCGTTGCCAGAAGCTCGGTCGATGTGTTCTGACCGACCGCCGCGCCAGAGGCTTTGATAGCGCTGTGGGCTGCAGTTGCAAAGATCCGAGCTGGCGAGGAGGGCATTTTCCTCCGGTACCGATAATGTTAGAGCAGTCGTGAAATAAAAAATAGCGAAACGTTTTCTATCCATCTTAACAACGGGTGTGGGACCATTCATCGTTTTTTTCTTTTTTCTGACGGAATGATATTAGAGGCTTTGAAGGCGAATGATAAACTCTCCATTTTATTGAATTACATTACATTTTAGCTGATGCTTTTATTCAAAGTGGCTTACATGCTATATAGTAGAGCAATTAGGGTAATAAGTGTCTTCCCCAAGGACACATCAAGATGGACTAACGGAGCCGGGGATCGAACCACCGATCATCGGATTGAAAGATGGACCTGCTGACCACTGAGCCGCAGTAGTCCCCGTTGTAGACGACAGTCCAATCAATCAAAGGCGATCAGGAAACCCAAAAGTTGTTCCTATTAATGCCTTAAAACTAATCTATAGGTTGAGTAAATTCTTAATTAAAATGAATAAAGCGATGTATTACAACTCATAAAAGTGGCATAAAATTCATAATTCATCAGCCATCTCTGTTAAAATGTCAATAGTAATCGTCAAAGCCACACAACTCACAGAGCATACAGAAGGAATGGTAACACCGAGCAGGAACAGTATTTCACACACAGGGCAGAGCAAGAGGAGACAAATGGTGGACCGCCAGCTGAATATCAGTCATTTCTATAGCACACTGAATAATCGATCTCTCAATGGAATATGGATGGGCTCTCATGGGGGATCTCAGTGGCAATTGACTCTGTCGTGCCTCGGCGCTGATAATGACCCCGGTAAATGGCGGCCACCTCTAATTTTAGCTCGTAAATCACTAGCAGTGGGTAACTGGCTGCACTTAGAGGGGTCACAGTTTACGGCCGAATCGCTCGGGACGACCGTAAAGTCGGGCTCTGCAGCTTGAAAGGGGCGGTGCTGGTGGTGGTGGTGGAGGAGGCGTGGGTGGCGGTACAAGGGTTGTGCAGTTGATGTTCATTGCCCAGATTTCTCTCTGACCTTGGCCAGATGTCCACCAAGATGGAGTGTGTGTGCGGGTGTGTGTGTGTGTGTGTGTGGGGGTGACTATATCTGTGTGTCGTCAGCCACGCTTTCGGAGAGTACTCGGCACTAATAGGGACTGGCAGGCATTTTGTTGGGCTTTATTGCCACATGCCTCTTCCAATCCTGCCGCTGATTGGAGCTGCCATTACTGGCACACACACGCGCGAGCGCACACTCGCGTATACGCTTACGAGGCAAACCCACACACCTTGGCTCGCGCTCAGAGCTCGGGTCCTTTGCATGCCATTAGCGTCCCGTTGCGTTGTCTTGCGCGGCGATCAAACGGGGCGCAGAGTTGTGCTCTTGTCGGGGCAGATTGGAGGAAGTGACGGCTGCGTCGTCGCCCCGCTTTCTTCTGCTCATCAGGGCGCCGTCAGCTTAGACAATGTCACATTTGGTGCATAGCAATTATATGCCCGGGCTGTCACAATTGGGCCTGATGGAGAAGGCTCCTCCGCATCAACACCCATTCAGGGACACTCTGCCGTGCTCACACACCGTGTGGGTATACGACACTTCCACACACACACACACACACACACAACCCATGCATTTACAATAAGCATGCAGGCGATTAGCTCAGAAAGTAAAGGTTTAAACTGTTAGTCATTGCTGATTCATAAGCGGCTGGCTGGCTTCCACGAAGCTCCTCACTGGGCTGTGTGTGTGTGTGTGTGTGTGTGTGTGTGTGTGTGTGCGTGCAGGTGTTTATAAAATCCTGCTTTCCAACCAGACCCCTCTACTCCCCCTCCACATCGCCCCTCTTCCTCCTTTTCACACTTGTGTGTGTGTTCGTGTTTGTGTTTTTGGAAGTATATGTGTGCTCAGTGGTTTGTGTGTCGATGTGCTTGCATGTGTGTGTGTGTGTGTCTGTGTTTGTGTGGAGCCCTGCAGGCTTTTGGCTGCTGTGTTCCCCTGGATGAAGCCAATGGAAAGCTGAGGTCTGGATGACTTACTTATTTAGGAAAAATCTACCATAGATGGCCAGTATGCTGGTGTGCTGTCACATCGTCGTGTGTGTGTGTGTGTGTGTGTGTGTGTGTGTGTGTGTGTGTTTGCGTGGGAGGAGGGGGGTCATCCAGTCCTATAGGTAGCACAGCCAGTGGCCTCAGTAGCAGCAGTATATTTCCTTTCCTTTAAAGTTCTTTTGCTGCTGTTAAAGCTTCAGCAGACACCGCCGGTTCAGTCCCAGGTGGAGACACTGAAGGGTTAAACGCTCCACCAGAAGCAGTTAACACACACATGCACACACAAACGCGCACTCATATGGTGAGTGAATCATAGTCGCAAGGTTTCTCATTAAGTCTAAATTCACTTTCCAGCGCATTTAATTAAACTAACTTGATTTTTTTTTTAAGGACCTGCCATCAAATTGATTTTTACGTAACCTCCTTTTCTTATTTCATGCAACCATCAAAAGAGGATTCATCCCGTCTTTGGTTGCTCTCTTTCTCCAGAAAAGCCGGACAATGGAAGGTTTCATATTGTCACTGCCCAGTGATGAAGGATTAAGTGATTTCTTAAGGGTTCAGAAAATCCCTCTACGTCTTTGGATAAATAGTCCATTTGAAGCGTTTTTAGTAAAGTGCTGTTTTAGTGGAGTGTGGAGATACGCTGTTTTTATTTAGCTTTCATGCAACAAGGGCATCGTGCCATTCACATCAATGTGCCAGAAGGTCTAAACAGAGACGCTTTTCTAAGATGTCTATTTCTATTTTGTGTGGTTTCCCGCGTTCATCAATAAAGTGTGATGGACGTCAGCGTTAGCAGTCGATATAGTGCAGGGCGGCGTGCACACAGTGCAGCAGGGTTTTCAGTGTCGGCTTTATCGACAGCGGGGAGTGAACTATGATGGTGCCGGAGGTTTTCCGTTGGCTTTGTACGGCCCCTCTGTGTAACACTAGCTGGCCCATACGTTACCGACAGTATCTGCTTGGCTCGCGGCGCTCTCGTCGTGATTAGTGAGCCATTGATGTTGACATGAATCTCAGCCTCTACACACACAAGCATGACCTACACACACACACACACACACACCGGCTGAGACTTGGCAGTTATGTGATCTGCAGTGGGATCCGATGGATGTGAGCAGCCTTAAGGGTTCAGGTGTGTGTCGGGCTTTGTGTGCCAGAATGTGTGTTTCATGTGCGTATTAGGACCCAAAACAGCAATTACAACAGAAAATCAATGTCTGAACATTTTCTGCTTCAAATTAAACTTTGGTGAGCTTTAGCACATGGATTCTGGCCTTTTGCCTTTGGACACAACGTAGCTTATCTTTAAGCAAGCGCTTCGTGCAAAGTGGAGGAAGCTTTTGAGGTGGTTGGCTGTTGTGTTGCATCATCCACTTTTATATAACCTTCCTTTCTACAATATGCTCCATGAGTGAGGAAGATTTTCAGACAGTTATGAGAGGAGTTAATAATACAATATGTTGCGCACTATTGGTAAATTTACCTATATATACATATATATATATATACATATATAACGTTGTTCTAGTTTTCTGACCACACAAATTGCTTTAATACATGACATTTCACATAAATTCATACATAAATGGCTGTGGTTAAGGTGCCATCTGTCCATCAAGAGTAACTAGGCACATCTACGGAAGCAATTTATTTCTTTTAAAATGATTCTCTGTATTTAACCCATCCTTAGTAATTAAGGAGCGGTGGGCGGCCATGAGGCGCAGCTGGGGTTCAGTGTCTTGCTCAAGGACACGTCTACATGCCTATTATGGGCGAGACCGGGGATCGAACCGGCTACCTTTTGGTTTCATAACGACCACTCTCCCCATGAGCTACAGCCGCCCTTAATTTTGGGTTAAGTGTCCAAGGACACATTGACATGAGCAAGTGGAGCCAGGGATCGATCCACCGATCCTCTGCTTGAAGGACGACCCAGGAAGAAACGTCCGCTCTCCCTTTATTCCTCTGTTATCTCTCCGGTTTGCCGATCTGGCTTCGACAATTATTAAAATTTTGGAAAGGCCAATAGATACAAGTGTGTCAGACATATTGTGCGATTTGGTGTTTACCAAAATGTTCACTCAAGAGACGCATTTGTTCCACCAGCTGCTGTAACTCAATGCCATCTATCGATTAGCGTTGTTTTTATTGATCCGTCGGAAAGCGTTGCCGTCTGTTGTAGCCGAACGTATTGACATCTACTACAGCACTTCTTATTAATATTTTAAACCTTTAATAAACCCAAACAACAATTGAATAGTTTGCCTAAAACTACAGCTCCCATAGAAATATGCCGCTTCATTACTTTGGTTCTGTAGCATGTCAGCTGTCTGGGGTTAGGGTTAGGGTTTAGCTTGTTTAGAGGGTTTAGGTTAAGGTTAGGGTTAGGGTTAGGGTTAGGGTTAGGCTTAGGCTTAGGCTTAGGCTTAGGGTTTAGGTTGTGTAGAGGGTGGAGAAGAGGGCCAAGATGAGCAGTGGCAGTAGGGGGCAATATTTGAAATACTAAAACTGGTTAAATAAAACCCCAAATCTAAAAAGATTTTAGAGTAAAAAAGAAAAAAATTTAAAATTTAAAAAAAATTTAAAAAAAAATTAGAAATCCCCCAACATTTTTAGATATTTAAAAAATAATAAAATAAAAAAAAAAATTAGGGTTAGGGTGTGCACTGGGTGTGCATGGAAGCAGCCCAGTTGTTTGTATGTGTGTGTACTTATGAGTGTGTACCGACCGGCGGCCAGGTCTTCTCTGAGAGAAACATGAAAATGATTAAAGCAGCCTCGACAATCTCACATGGACGTATTCGCAGTCGCACACAAACATCCACCCCCGTCACTCATTACCCTTCTCTTGTTCTTCTCCTCTCCTTTAGCCCGATGTGACCTTCACCTGAGTCAAGTGTCTCGATTCAACATTCTCAAAGACGAGAGAGGGAAAAAAAACAACAACTGAAAGGGAGATCCAGACGACGCGCGAGGGAGGAGAGGAAAACAAGTAAGGAAGAAAGTGTGGAGAAGAAAAACTGGAGCACCTTTTCTGCGTCCTCTGAAACCTTCCTCATCAAACAGCAGCACTGGTAGTGTGAATGAAAGAGGAAAACAGGAGGAAAGAGGGGGGCTGTAAAATGAGCGAAGAATGAAAAGAAATAAGAAAGTGAAAATGAGAAAGGAAAGGAAAGGAAAACCATGTAGAAGGGGGGGAGGCTGGTCGTTTTCAAAACAGGATGAGGAAATTACAGGCATTTTCAGGTACTCCTCGAAAGAAATTAGACTGCAGCGAGACAAAGGGAAGGCAGTGGAGAGCGCGCTCGAGACGGAAGATAAGAAGAAAGCTAACAAAAAGTAGAATTTGAGTAGGATATTGGATTTCAGATTTCAGGGCATTTTCCTTCAGAAAGATGCTGAAGGTTATGGGTTTGAGAATGAGTGTGTGGGGGATGCTCGCACCTTTTCCTCATCCTCTTGTATGTGTGAGTGAAGGGGAGGCGGCCGGATTTCGCCGAAGGGTAAAAGTTGAAAAACCAGGAAGAAAGGAAAGAGACGGAGAAAAGAGAAATTTATGGATCGCAGCTCTGCCCGTAGCAAAGTGAATATGGCCGAACGTGCACAGAATTTAAAGTTTAGTTTACTGGAAATACGTTTTAAGATTTGTGTTTCTTGTACTTAATTAATTTGCATCAAAGTCGATAGATTTGCATCAAAATATAGAATGCCATTTCCACTTTAAACCCTTTTTCATTTTGTTGTATGTAAAGCGTCTTTGAGTGGCTTGAAAGGCGCTATAGAAAATTAAAACATTATTATTATCATTATTATTATTATAAATTTGATATTTGAAAAGGTATAAAGCTAGATAGCAATCCAAAAAATAAGACAATGTAGTTGTTGTTTTTAGATTACCGTCATTTAAAAGCACAATAATGCTTTAATAGTCTAATATTTTCAATTTTCAAGCCAGTTTCTATTTTAATCCACAATTTCAAAGTGTGGAAGTGATGGAGCTTCGCCTTCACATTCTTTGAAATCAGGTCATAGTGGGACGCTGATACCACCATGTATGATATGAATGATATGTATGATATGTGTGATATGCGTGATATGTGTGTGTGTGATATGTATGATATGTGTGTGTGTGTGATATGTGTGTGAGAGAGACTGGTGTGTCATTCAGTATGTTGCCGTCTTATTGACCATCAGTTGTCTGTGTGAGTACTAGACTCAAGTCATTATTTGTATCCCAGCTTCTACAAACAGTGATTTAAGCTTAAGCACTTAAGCGCACAAATACCATGACGACAACAACGGGCAATTTGTGCTCACACACACACTGCAAACACAGAGGCTTGAAAAGAAAAACGCCTTCGGCAACATTTCTCTATTCCTCAGTCCTTATTTTGTCTTTAAGTGTGTGAGTGTCTTTCACACACTGTCACAATATCCCTCGTTCTCTCTAATAGTGCTGGTAGTCTCTCTCTCTCTATCTCTGCGTCTTTATCTCTGTGAGGATATTGGTTGACGATCATAAATAGCTTTTCCCTGACAGGGTGCTATCATGGTCATCCAAGGAGGAGAGAAGGGTGAGAAAGAAAAAATAAAGGAGGACATTACAGTCAAAGGAGGGAGATGGAGAGAGCGATAGAGGGAGGAAGAGGGATGTGGAGGTGATGCACATCAAGGCTGGGTGACAGGTGTCAGGCATCCGCTGATAAATGTGCTGCACACGTGCAGCTGATTCCTAATCCTGATTTGTTTTTTTGGTATATTGTATTTTAGTGACACAACTCCCCGTCTCGCTGCAGTCTTGTTTCACATTAAAACATTCACAGAGCCTCAAAGGGCAGATAGTCATGCTCCTCTTTCCTGGTAGACTCTTAATGTTCTCCAGGAAGTGTTGAGTTTCAACACCACCAACGTCTTTTTACATCTGTTTGTATCTGGTGAAAAAAAATAGTAAATACCATGTTTAATGAATACAATTTAAATGTGTTGGTACTAATCCATCTAACATACTTGAGAGTTTTGTTTTTTTGTGTGTGTTTGTTGTTGCACTGCCATCTAAGATACTCAACGCTTCTTGCAGGAAATGTTGAGTTTCACCAAAATTGGCTTCAGTCTGAACCAAAAGATCAAAAGGGGCCATGTAGAAAGGACTGGAATTATTAGGCAACTGCAAAATGAGAACAGCATTTCTTTAAAAAAAATTAAATAAAAACAAAAACAGAGCAGCATAGTGATTGTCGTTGTTGTTGTGTTACGCTGAAAGGTTTTTAGGCTTCTTAACGACATCCGCCATTATTTGAGCCACGGCTTTTACCTTTGAGATTTACAGCATATTAACTGTGTTGCAGTAAACACGCAGGAGGCCTCTGCTGCCAATTGTGAGCGTATTGACATCGCCCAAGTGTCCTGACACACACAGGTTCCCCTCCGTCAGGTTTGAGGTGGACGAGCGCCGCATTCCTCCGTCCTCCCCCCTTCCCCTCCTCCCCCCAGCAGCAGCAGCAGCAGCATCCCTTGTCTCTCCATTGATCCCAGCTTATCTTCCCGTAAACCTGGACCGGCTCGCCTCGCCACCTCCCATATACCCTCCTCTCCTTCCTCCTCATTGCTTATCGATCAGCCCGAGTGTTCAACAAAGTAGAGAGCGGGGCCGTGGTTAATGTAGAGCCGGGCCAGAGGAGCGCCGTTTGCGGCCTGTGTATCGTCTTTCTCTTCTAATGCTCCCAATCAGGCTCTAATAGACCCCCAGGTTCGTGCAACGAGGCCCAGCACTCTCTTCTCACTCCTCTCACCTTTCACTGCGCCGCTCTCTGTCTACGCCGTGCTGTACTGTTTGTCTGCCAGGTGCCTTTTCAGCTGATGAGTGTTGATTGTCCCTAACTGTATAGCTGTCGTTGGCAGTTTTTTTTCTTTTTGTTTCATACATTTATTCATCCAAAGAAGGATTTCCTTCTGCTGAGTATGCACACGCTTCTTTAGCAATGTCCTGCTTTGCATTTCTTTTCTTATTTTTTATTTTTTTTTACAGTAAATGCACATTCCTTCCTAGGAGCTGCCCAGCAGAACCACAGTCTGCTAATTTTGGCCACTGGGAACTGCCCAGCACCAGCAGCACAACTCTTTCATTGTGTTCGGTCTTCTCGCAGTCACTGAGCACATTGAGCGTAGCTCGGTTAAGTGCTCTGCTCAAGGGCACCCGCTTTATTAGTAGCTGTTGAGTCAGGTAAAAGTGTCTCTCGCTATTTTCCTTTGCAGCCTTTGCTTCCCTTCTAGGGATTTGAATGGCTTATGAATGAAAAGTGAAACCGCAAAGTAAAAGAATAAAAGTGCAAGCGCATATTCGCTGTGGGAGACGAGGGGGGGGGGGGATGACTAGTCACCAAATGCCTCCAAAAGCTAAAAAGCTCATGTTCTCCCCTCAATATTCAGTGTGAAACCAACTGCAAAACACACTGGATGCTCACTGAGCGGCTCCCGCTTCCTGTTGGTGCTCGTGTCGACCGGCGGCAGCGAGCAGAACACAGCCGTGCACAAGGCTCGTGCACAAGGCTCGTGCACGTGGCTCGTGCACGAGGCTCGTGAGCGCGTCCCAAAGTTGTTGGCCACTCTGTGAGCTGATGCACATGGTAACCGTAAACCATGTTACTGCTCACATCTGGTCGCTCGTGCTCCAGTGTAACCGGCTGGTGGACGGTCTTAGTGCTTCATTTTAATGCAGGCTGTTCATTAACCCTTAAGTGGTGGGGCCCTCTCCAGCTCACATAAACACAGTTTCACACAGATAAGCTGCAGGTAACACAAAAAAGACACAAATGTTGTGTTGTGTGTCTGTTCTGGGCTGCTGTAAAACATGGCGACTCCGTAAAGACGACCCGTTCCCTCTCTAGATATGAAGAGCTCATTTTAAGCTCACAAATTATACGTGTATGGTGCTTATACACATAGTTATGAATATGATATTCCATTTCTGCTAATAGATGCTACATAGAAGTGTATCGTGTCACAGCAGTAAAGGCTTTAGCAGTTGCATCAGGTCAAGAGTTTCTGAAACTTTCAGGTTTTTACGTCATCCGACTTCTTGTCCGTGATGTCGCTGTGTTCAAGGCTTCTAAGCAACTAATGTAATGAGTACTATCACTATTAATAAAAAGAAATGATGATGATAATTAGAAAGCAGCTCCAGTTTAAACCCTCTGTTTTAATAATAGCTCATTAACATGTGTCGTGTCCACGTGACGATCTCGCTCGACAGGCTCATTAACACACGTTTTCCTTTCGGTGATGTATTTTTCTCCGTCCATCTCAAATCCTGCAGCAGAGCCCGAGTTACTGATTACCCTTGAACACATATCGAGAGAAACATTCTGAATTCAGATTGAAATGCTAATACTGCAGGCGGCTTGGGAGGCCGAAGGAGTTAAATGGTGCCGCGGCCAGGTTTCAGTGCTCAGTGTGGCTGCATGCAGAATGAGTGTTTATATGGACCTCAGGTTGTGGGTGACTGTGGCTTACTGGTTAGCAGGCCTGACTTTCAATCGGTGGTTCGACCCCGGCTCAGCCAGTCCGTGTTGTTGTGTCCTTGAGCAAGACATTTAACCCTCATTGTGTCTACTGTATAGCATGTAAGTCGCTTTGGATAAAAGCATCAGCTAAATGAAATGTAATGTATGTTTGGAGCAAAGCTCCTATCTGAAAGATATCTTTTTGAGAATACAAAAAAAACTTGTGGTTTTCTTGCATAATGCTATATGTTAAGGATACCCAATACAAAATACAAAATAATAATAATTTAAAAAAAGAATACACAAAGTGCAGAAAGGAGGTTTTCCCCCACTTTTCCTGGATCTTTTTACATATTGGAGGTTTTGCACTTTTGCCATCAATATAGACCGTATGACTATAAAACAACCTCCAACTAGTTCAATGTTCTTTGGAAAGCTGTAAAACGACATGTATAAAAACAGCAGTTTTATGTGCCTAAATAAGAAGCGTTGCCATGAAAGCAAAGTCACTCTAACACGTCTGTCGTGCCTCCTCCTTTCAGCGCTGTGTTTTTCTCCATCGGCTGTCATTCCATTTATCTCCCCGTCAGGGTAGCCCTCCCTGCTGGTGCGCTCCTGAGGTGTGTGGGTTGTTTCTATAGCAGTCCAGCTAGGTGTAACCTTTCTGCCCCGTGGCACCTCACTGGGATGCAGGGCTTTGGGCTCAGCGTGAACTGCTGAACTCTCCCTGAAAGAAAAGCAGAAAGAAGCGACCTGAAGAGAGGGAATGAGGACCGAGAGAGTGGGAGGAAAAGAGAAAGAGTGCTACCGGACGGACAATTAGACCCCTTAGGAGCATAGTAGGCGGTCTCCCCGAGCCAGAATACACTTGTTTCAGAGACTGGCAGGCAGAGAGGGAAACCGGAGCGAGAGGGAGATTGTGTGTGTGTGTGTGTGTGTGTGTGTGTGTGTGTGTGTGTGTGTGTGTGTGTGTGTGTGTGTGTGTGTGTGTGTGTGTGTGTGTGTGTGTGTGTGTGTGTGTGTGTGTGTGTGTGTGTCACAATGTTTTGCATTCGCACGCCCAGCGGTTGTTTTTCCGAAATGAGACAGTACGTCTGGTGCCCACAGGCGTCAATATGACCATTTCTATTATTCAGAGCTGATTACGGCGCTAAATCGTACAGCAGTGAATGCTTTTTAATGAGCTTTGAAAGACAACAGAGAAAGTTTGTCAGCTTTTCTGTTTGTCTCAACGTGGCCGGCGGGGGAAGGGGGCATATTTGCTGGAGTGATTTGATTAGTGTGCTGTTGTGCGAGGAGCAGGTGGCAACAGATGTGAGTGGTGAGACTGAAGATGTGTAGCCTTTGTGCGGGGGTGCAATTGTATATGACGTATTGCTGTATAGAGTCCATCTATCTGTGCAGCAATTATAGTCAGTGTGTGTGTGTGTGTGTGTGTGTGTGTGTGTGTGTGTGTGTGTGTGTGTGTGTGTGTGTGTGTGTGTGTGTGTGTGTGTGTGTGTGTGTGTGTGTGTGTGTCGCCTTGAGCAAGGCTGATCGACTTGTGACTACATGGTGATGATCATTGACTAGCACACACACACACACACACACACACACAGACTTATATATGTGTATTGATGAAAGGTCCCAGCACCATCCCAGCATCCCCCAGGCGGGGCACGGTGCACGTGGGTTTCACCATTTCTCAAAGCCCTCATGTGCGCACATCAGACACAACATACGGTGCGCTGACAGCACAAGGTCGACCGGAGAGAAAAGGGAGAGGGAGGTTTTGATAGAGAAACACAGACTGTGTGTCTGCTCAGACATACGTAACCCGGTTAATGTGGCTTTTCTGAGGTAATCTTATTTCATACATCTCAAGTAAACGAAAAACATGGTTTCCACAATCAGGTTAAGGGATTACGAGTAATCTGGTTAATGGGGCTAGATGGTGAATCTATTCCTGATGTTTAGGGTGGGCGGTGTGGAAAAAAATACGATATATATTTTCCCCCCTTAAAATCAAAAAATATATGGTCTTTCAACATAACAAAGCACCACTCCAAACGGCCTTAAATATTCATCAGTTACCTTTCCAAAGATTTCTCGAAATCCACATGAACCACTCTTCCCATTTGAGCAAATTAGATCCACCACACAGCACTTACGAGAAGAGAATACGTCACTTTTAAAACCGGTTCGCCTGTTGCTCCCGTTATTTCCTTCCAACAGTGGTGACGAACATCAGGATCCAATGCAGCGAGTTGAGTTCACTAAATGATTACTGGTGTAGTACCTGAATGCCAAATTCATCAAGGCCACGTTGCTTCCTAAATTACCATTTGACGGGTTGGCCGTGCTATTTCTTCAACAGAGTCTGGCTCGCTTCACATAAACCGCACCGGGCCTACATTGCATTAACTCCTCCTAACGTCACAAAGAACATTGAGGGTCTGATTTAATCGAATATTTTCTGCTCCAGCTCAGCGAAAAACACAAAATCGGCCAGCCGGCGAGTGTGTTATTCACGTCTGACTTTGAGTTTGAGTTCGTACCCGCTGCCAAAAAACGTTATCTTCACACCGGAGTCTCCTCTGCTTCATGTGTGGAGAGCCTGAACGGGGGCGATGTCTTCAGGTATTGGATCTATAATCCTCACTCGTGCCTGACTCTGGCTGCTTAACGTAGAGATAGGCTTTATTGCATTTGGGAAGATCTCTATATAGCAGCGGAGCTAATCATGGAGCCGCTCTATGCAGGGAGCCACTGGAGCTATTGAAGGGCAGCTGATGGAACAATGCTAACAATCGCACCTGTAAAGGCACGTCGTGGAGATGCTTTAATCGTTCGCGATATAAGATTTTCATATTGCACAGCCCCTAACTCTCTACATTTATGTGGTCATTTTTCTGTCACCGTCTTTGTTTCTCAGGTTCAGGAAGATAACGTCACCTTCCTGCATCCCGGCGACGAAACGTGAATTTCTTAAGATATTTGTTTCAATATACCATGATTTAGGTTTAAACAATATATATATCTATCTATATCTATAGATAGATATAGATAGATATATATATTTCAAACTGGAAACAGTGTGTAAAGTTTCAGAAAGAAGAAGTACATGGCCAGATCTGTTCTTCTTACTGATTAGCTCTAGAGACTGATACTGAGTGGAATTAGCTGATGTGGCGCTCGGCTGGAATTAAAACCACGAGCCTCTTGGGTACAGGGTGGAAAATCAATGATTAGAAGTATTTGGGAACAGAAATAAAAAAAACTCTCAACTTAAACTAGTGGATTTCTTTATATTTGGTTTTCAGCGCCTTGAGGTATAAAAGGATGGCAGCAAAGGAAGTTTATAGATTCAATCAGATACATCTCAAATATTGAGGAGTTAGCTATCTGGTTAGCCCTAAAAAAAATTGTTATGTACAATGAATTTGCTACAATGTATTATCACATAAACATAGTGGTAGAAAAACATAAAAGTCAGTACAAAAAAATCAAGGAACAAAAAATGAATAGAAACATAGTGTGAATGATATGCATACTAGATGGTGATGGACTCAATGATGGCAGTTGCTATTTACTTACTAAGCAGATGTAAGGCAGCATTGAATTATGTTCACCTTATGAATGTATGTCCAATATTTACTCATCTTTTAGCTCTCTTTTGGTCTCCACCACCCCTCTTAAGGTGCTACATGCTGCACTGTGTTCACCAGCTAGCGGCTACCTTCGTCTGCCTGCTGCTTTGTGCCGGTTAGCTAGTGTAGAGTCGGATGTTTTTATAGCCGTTTCATTGTCAACAGCTGCCTGCTGTGTCGGCAATAAGGTTAATGGGAGAGCGGTGACACTGAGACAAAACATTAAAGTTGCGACCGTAAAAAACTAATAATGACCTGAAAGACACTTTAAAACACTAAAGCTGAAGGGAACTGCAGAGTCTGTGATGATTTTCTGTGTATTCATCAGTAAAAGAGGCCCTTTTCAAATTTCATGTAGCCATTTGGCCCATAATGTTAAATATTCATTGGTGCAGCCTGAATATCAAATTAAAAGCTTTGCAACGTTTTTTTTTTGTGTTATCATGTTATTCTGCCCATTAATAAATACAAAATAAATAACACTGCTCCTGGATTCTGCATAAATAAATGTCATATCAGTAAAAATGCGGATCAACTATAATTGAATTTGTATACTGAAAGTTCAACAGTTAAAATTAAATATCTCCGCGCCGCGTCCAGTCCCCAAATGATTGGATTACGGTGTGACTCCATCACCGCCACAGACCAAAGGCACAGATGGTCCCGCCGTCCGATGAGCCGGACGCCAGTCCACCTTCATCTCCACTGCGCCTCCTCTTCTATCGCTTCCTCGGGTCTGAGCAGGTGTTTGGCCCGCAGTTAGAGTCCAAATCAGATCCATTTCATCTGTAATCAGCTGCAGCCCCTGGCACTGATGGGCGAGATCAGAGCGCCGATCAAAGAATTATAAGCCGACCACGCCTGACCAGCCAACCGTGCCATGACACGGACAAGGCGGGGTGGGGGGGGGGGGGGGGGGGGGGGGGGGGGGGGGATGTGGGCGAGCGAGCCAGAGCTACAGTCGGGATGAAAGGAGAGAAGATGGAGATTTGAAGGCCTGCAGAATCTCCCAGGGGAGAGACTTGAAAGAGCAGAGTTCTTGGGGGAGTCGGCAGCGAGAGAGGCAAAGATGTTGCACTTCACTCTCTCATGGGAGGGCTTCTTTTTCTCTTCTCTTTTTTTTTTTCTTTTTGACATTTACATCAAGTGGAAATGGGTTGTTTAAAGTCAAATGCAGTGCTTGGTTCCGCTTCGGTTTGAGGTAATTAGGATGGGAGGTGAATTCAAATCTCCATGTGAAAGGAAAGTCAATGACATTAACGCGATGCAGTTAAATTGCGAGATGCCCCGCCGCCGGTTAGCAAATCATTAATTGTGTGCAAATATGGGAAACCGAGTGCCCGGGTGCATGCCATTTGATGGGTGGCTCACATATTGATGGTAGCGGTTTGATTTTAAAGGGGTATTGCGAACACTTCTTTAAAAAGATGTTAACATCGCGTTGGATGTTTTTTAGAAGGAAGCCGCCGCTCGCTTCATCACGCACTCTTTCAAATCCGTACTCGCACACATTCGCACACTGCAGCTGATCAAGCAGTCTTTCATCTGTGCCTGCGCAGCACCCACTCACACAGCCGTAAACACACAGCTCTTTAGTGCGAGTTGGTCAACAGAAAGACGCGACACGCATTTATTCGCACCTATATTCCCGGATATGTAAGTGAATGCATCACTTAGATGCAGGCTCACTCATGCTTGCCTTCAAACGCACTCCACCTGCTTTAAATTTCCACCTGTGTCTTTGTACAAAGACTCTCAGATGCTGAATGCGGTGTGGGTGTGTGTTTCACTGTCAATGGAGTGTCCCTGTCTGCTCCATTACCTCTACACTCTGAATGAAAGCTCTGTTGTCTTCATCTTTCTTGTCACTGTATGGGGAAAAGCTTCTCAGTGTAATGTGGAACTTTTTAAAGAATAAGTAACAGCATAGAAAAAGTTGAAGTTCTTGTTGACTTCCCCGACTTCGTATCCCACAAGTCATACATTTAGCAGGGAACGCTGTAACATGACCTTTCTCTTTCTCTACGGTTTCAGAGACGTTTTGCTCCGGACTTCAACCTGGAACCCTGAAATCATCTCTTTGATGTATTGCACAAGCAGAGCCGTTGTATATTTTCACATTCATATTTCAGGCGTTATTTAGCCAGAGCGTGTGAGCTCAGTTTCAAATCACCAAAACAGTTTTGGAGGATTGATCTCCGATCAAAACGTTTCAGCTGTATAAAATCATATAAATTGGTGAAATTATCATATTATACATCTGCTTCCAAGGCTGTCTGGTGGGTTCACAGACTCTCAGATAACATTTTGAACCAACAGAATTTGCTGAACTCGGGTTACGAAATTAGCATTTGGCAGGGACTCCTTCGTGTGGAAAGTTATCGTGTTTTTGCACAACTGATGTCGAGCTCTCTCTCTCCTAACCCTCTGCCTGTGTGATTCCTCCCCGGTCAAAGGTTGTAAAAACACCAGCACGCTATTAAAGTTATATTTTTTCTATTGTTTAGTCCCAAAAGTCTTTCAAATAAAGTCAAAAACACCTGTTGGTGTAATGTCATTCGATTGAAATAAGTTGATTTATGCTGGAATCAAACAAAATGTTCTCACTTATACAAGAAAGGGCCTAAAACAGCTCTGCTAACTCTGCTAGCATCTGCATGCTAACATGCTCACTGACAACATGCTAACATGTGCTAATTAGCACTAAACCCCAACTACAGCTGACATTGATGCGAATGTCATTATGTTTTGCAGATATTTGGTCATGAACGAAGGGAAAACTTTGGTGTGATGTTGCCGTTAGATTAAAAGTCAGGGGATCGTTTTGTAAAATTGATCAAATATTAAGCAGATGTGTTGGCTTCATTGTTGGGGAGCTGTCGTGCCTCTGCGCACACTACAGCTGAAAAACCCTCATGAATGTTATTTGATGCCAAAAATCAATGAATAATTACGATTAAGAATCGTGATCTCAATATTGACCAAAGTTATAACATTTCCTTCTGAGAGTGACATGAATGTTTCATATTCTAGTTGATGGGACGTTTTACATGTTACAAGTAATTACTGCTATTCATTTTACATTATTCTCCATTTTCAATAATAGTTAATACTGAGTTGCATTGTACCATGATGCTCTCTTTAATATTTCAGAGGCTTTCAGCACTACACAGTGAGTTTGTTGGGATATTTTATTTAACTATTCAACTGAATGAATGTTGAAAAACGGCTATTGGCAGCTTCAGAAATTCGTACAAGTCCAAACCACTCATGCACCGGTGCTGCTCCGATTCATAAAAGTCCCGGAGCCGCTTTCATCCCGCCATCCACGAGGTGTGAAATCGTTTGATCCAGTTTGTTCTGTTTAGGTGAAACAGCCTCGGTGTGTGTGTGTGAAAGTTTGTATTTGTGTGTGTTGTGTAATGCTCCCGGAGCGATAAAAGGTGGAGGGAAAGGGGAGGGGGCGGGGTTGCAGGAAGGAAGGAAGGAAGGAAGAGAGCTGCCGGTAGCTGCTGTGTTTGTTTTACAAGGAAGCGAGGGAGGAGATGATGGGTGGGATTAGTCCTTTAGTCCATTTGTCCGTCCGTATGAGTGTGTGTGTGTGTGTGTGTGTGTGTGTGTGTGTGTGTGTGTGTGTGTGTGTGTGTGTGTGTGTGTGTGTGTGTGTGTGTGTGTGTGTGTGTGTTACGAGTTAATGGACATTAAGTCTGCTCCAGTGTGACAGTCAGAGTGCAGGGCGGTGGGTGATGCGCTCTAACCCACAAAAGGGTCAAAGGTTGAGGTTAAAAGTCAAACAATGCCTGGAAGGACTCGCAATCAGCTGGGACTGCACCAGAGGTCACTGTGCGTGTGTGTGTGTGTGTGTGTGTGTGTGTGTGTGTGTGTGTGTGTGTGTGTGTGTGTGTGTGTGTGCGTGTGTGTGTGTGTGCGGTAATATGTAAGGAAGTAGGAAAAGGCTGCCAGGAAAGGAGTGGTGGGGAACATGAAGGGCAGAAAGAGGACAACAGAAAACAGACATGGAGCGATGATGAAAAGAGGAAGGAGGGATGAGGGTCGACAACGCTCCCGTGTTCCTTTTTCTCCTCCGACATCTGCTCACTTCGAAGAAACGACCCTGGTTTGCGTCTCTCTCTTCAGGGACTCATCTTACCTCCCACACATCACATTCGCGCACAATGACACAAATCCACCAGCACGGCCAAAACACACACACGGGAGCTCGGCAAGCTAATCAGAACATGTGGCCTATTTCTCTGTACGGTTTAATGAGCGCTCCATTGTGTAGTGCCGACTGATATTATTAGGCTGCCGTGTCTCAGCTCATTAGCTCAACAACAACAACACCGGCAGCTAAAAGATGATTTGATACCACCTGCAGAGTTGTGTGACACCACAGGACCTAAAGGAGGCTGCGGTGCGAGCGAGCGAGGCTGAATCCTGCTTCCTGCGACACATCCAGGACTCACAAGTCAGTTTGATAGAAAGTAAAAGAAGGATGCACCCCGTCACCCCGCAGGTGTGTCTTGCAGATTCATTGTGGCGGTGCATCGGTGACAGGTGAAGAGGAGTCGTCTCAACAACACTGAATAGAAAACAATTTGGTAATCAGCTGTTAGTTGACTGTTATTGCTCTATGGCTAATGCATGGCTTTTACTTGAAAAGTAGTTTATTAATTCAATGTATTATTGCTACTTAAGAATAGTAAATAATATGTTGACTTCTTCCAGCTGTGCTTATAGAACAGGTTGTTTATTGTTAAATACACATTTCAGTAGATTTATTATGCAAAATATGTTGTTTTACACAAATGGCTTTAAGCTGTTCTTTATTCATTATCTAAACATTCAATATTTCTCCAGGCCAATAATGTAATCTGAGTTGTCTTTTTATTGTTGACAGACCCACACATTAAAGCTAGGGTGACAAATATATTTTAGATTTTTTTATGTTGGTTGAAATAATATTCCAACTGCAATTTAACAAATTAAATAACAAAAGAAATGTTGCTCTTCCAAAAATAAGGAAAACAAATCTGGCGATTCATTTTACCAGGATTTAGTTTAATTCTTTGTCAATATTCACAGTGAAGGTTAAGCAGAGAAGAAGAAAGAGAGGGACACGGAATTAAACAAGCAGAAGAAGAGGAAATGACAGCGATGTGGACATTGAAGATTTTAAGCGTTTTCTCAGGCGAACGCCTCGTTTCTCTGACTTCCCCGTTATCCTCTTCCTCCTCGTCTTCCTCTGTAGTGTTTACACGCTGCCTCTTCACTTAATCCGGCCAACAGGATGCCCACTTCACTTGGTTACCTCTCTGCACAGAGATGAAAGGATGGATGTTGAGGGATAAAAAAAAAATAAACCTTCACTGGGTTTTTGTTTTTTCTTTCTCCGTAACCCTCTCCTCCAATTCTGTCGCTCTTTCAACCCGTCATCCCTTTCTCCATTCCTCACTCCCTCCGTTCCCACATTTCAATCTCAATCTCGGCTCACTCGAGCGTTGGCCGGCGAGGCCTCCAGCATCGATCCAATAAAGCCGCTCGTCGGCATCGCGCGGCTTCAAGTGCTTTCACCCGGAGCGAGCGTTTAAGCACGCTCCTTTAACAGCGTCGCTATGATCTGATCTGAGGGGGGAGGGGGTGCGGGAGGTGTTTTCTTCTTTTCCCATAAAAAGTGTAATCAATAACAGTCCCATTGGTGGGACGTGGGCACACACACACTCTCGTGCACACACACACATGCACACATCTCTAAAATCTTAATTACCTCTTCTGCCAATCCACCAAATAGGCCAAGTGTTTGGTTTTTTATGTTTTTTGCCAGCACTTGAATTTAGTATTCACTTGTGGGAATAAGTGGGGGATAGGGAGTCGGAGACATGAAATATGCTACAAGTACAGAGGTATTTTCTGTCTTTGTGCCGGGTTAAAGTAAATACAGTTTGACATTTTGTGCCTGTTTAAAAGTCAATGGATTCCCATCTCCAATGAGCGTTCATCATCAAAGGCGCCATTTCACTCGCTGATACGCAGCAGCAGGTGCAGGGAGGAAACTTTAGAGATGGTGTGTGTGCAATTCTGCCCGTGTGTGTGTGTGTGTGTGTGTGTGTGTGTGTGTGTGTGTGTGTGTGTGTGTGTGTGTGTGTGTGTGTCTTGTTTTTTAATTATTAGGATATTTGGTCCGCAGTAGAATGCAAACATTAAAAACGATCCATCATGCTCTATTTCTGCAGTGGTCGGGTTGAAGTTCAGTAATTGGTTTAGCATTATGGTCAGAGTAATTAGACTTGGTTTGGATTGTGGTCAGTGAGTTGGAGATGCAGTGGGTTTACTATAGGTCAACTTTACATTTAAATTAAACCCACATTACTGTAAGGACATAATAATAATTTCAATAATCAAGCTATGCAGATCATTTGAGGTTTTGACATGTTCATATATATACAGTACTGTGCAAAGTTTTAGGCAGGTGTGAAAAAATGCTGTAAACTAAGAATGCTTTAAAAAATAGAAGTGCTAACAGTTTATTTTCATCAATTAACAAAATGCAAAGTGAGCGAACAAAAGAAAAATCTTGTTAATTGATGAAAATAAACTGTTAGCACTTCTATTTTTTAAAGCATTCTTAGTTTACAGCATTTTTTCACACCTGCCTAAAACTTTTGCACAGTACTGTATATATATATGACATTTCTGCTGCCATTTAAATAGAACAAGCAAACTGAATTTTCTTGTGATACTCGCAGCATTTAAAAATTACATTTAAATGTAACACTGTCATTATTTCTACACACAGTGTACAATGCAGGTACTCTGGGAAATCAGATTGGAGCTACTTTCTACCAAGAAAAACAGTTCATGTGAAAACTGTTGACGCAATGTTTTGTCGATTATGCCTCAAACAAAGTGCTTATCAGATGGTGGAACCGTGCGTGAAGCCCAATTTCCAATGGCTCGGTCGTACCGCCGCTGCTTCGGAGGATTTCTGTAACCTCTTCGAAACAGGCGATCTGAGAACCCCACCTGCTGTACACTGCCGGGTTTTCACATTTCACTGTTTCACTCTTTCAAGTTCGCTGACTGATCTCCGTATTTGTATTCTTGCGTTGAGACTACAAAGATATGCAAAAGACAGAGAGATCAGGAACGCAGTCAGGAAGAGGTCAACGCATGACCTTTGGTCATTTACAATAGGTACAGACGCGGTTGCTTTAAGATGCAGTCAAATGACTAGTTTTAAAACCTAGCTTGAAGAAGCCTTTAGTAACAGGGACAGTGTTTCATTGCAACACAAATAAAATCTGTTCAGCAATATCACAGACGGATATCTCATAATTTGGGCAACAGAAACATCTGCATGACTAGATATCGCTAAGTGAGAAGATGTTTTTTTTGTAATTTCAACCCAAGAATGTTTTATAAATAGCTCCTCCCCGAGCAGTTATTAAAGAACAATTATAGAAATTTCTTTCCTAATCTCACCACTTGTCATCATTGATCAAGGGTGTTTGTCGGCACAGGTGGCTGCAGGATATCTACTGATGGCACCAGTCCAACGTAATTATAAACTAAATTTAAAATACTGCTAATGAGAATAAATGAATCCATCTAAGGCTGGTTGATTTGACAATGGTCTGACAAGTGACATGTTTCATCTTTAATAAACACATGAATGCCAACTAATTGATGTCCCGGAGGTCATAAAAAATTATTATATGACATACATTAAAGGTTTAAGGGCTGCCAGGTCCTCACAAGCATATGTAAAAAAAAAAAAAAGAGAGAGAAAAAAAAGTGTGTCGTGTTTGTGTAAGCACTATTTTAATGTGAAAGTCCTCTTTTCACCCTGAGCATCAGTCTCACCTGCAGCCCCGTAACAAGTCAATCATCCGCTGCTGTTATGGGACTGTAATGCCACTCTGTAGGAGCACATGACATGTTCATTAGGTATAAATCAATTCATTTACAACGCTATTGGATTGTCCTTGCCTCGACATTCATTTCCCAACACGTTGGCGTTTGATGCATTGCCAGCGCCAATTAACTTTGATAACTCAGCCCCAGTTTAATATACTGCTGCTGAATTGGCTTGACAAGAGCGCGGCGATAAGCTATTTCTGAGCTTTTTGAGTGGCGATAGCTGGATTAGCGCACAGAGGGAGGGAGGGCCGGAGAAAAGTTTCCTGCATAACCCCGGGGCCAAAAGTCATTAAAATGTTTTGTTTGTTTTTGTTGGCACACACACACACACAGAGGCATATGCACTGATTACAGCTACGTCCTTATTGGCTTTAATGATTTGCATAACTCATTTCTGTTTTACATTATTCTGAAATTTGATAGCACATCTTTTCAAAGGGACACATTTATCTCTCAGCGCAGCTTGAATGTGTGAACCGTATTCTCTGTGGCTTTTTGAAAAACGTACAAGTTGTAAATACTGTTCTGACAAAATAGTTTCTGATAAACAACCAGGCCAATAAAGGAAGTGAATTGCTGCTTCCTGCTGATGTGTTGGTTTTCCTTTTTATCCCGGCAGGCTGCCAGGAGCTTGGCTGCTCGCTCGAGTCCCTCTCATCAGCTGATTTATCCCCCGATCCATCACACAACGCCAGTTCCAGCGAATGGGAGCTGATATGGGAGCTATGGGCGGGACCAAGGTCTTGTTCCTGGTGTTTCTGGTCGGATGGGAGAAGACGCTGGGTCTCAACTGGAACCCGATTCCACGCAAGACGGTTCGATACCAGGGTGAGTGAGCGGTGTATTACAAGCTGATAGAGGAGTTAGGCCTCAGGGGCCATGGAAACATTTACATGAAAGACAGGCTTATATACATAAAGAATACATTTAGGTAAAAAAACTACATTTTCCAAGTTATAATCCTATATGTCCTTGTATTTACTGTTCATTTATCTCTTCTTATAAAACTTTGTCCCAAAAATGTTTTAATCATTTTTCTTTTCTTATCATATAAAACCTCACTTGGCCGTTTTTTGCTCACTGGTTTCCTCACACACACACACACACACACACACACACACACACACACACACACACACACACACACACACAGACACACACATTTCTCCTAGAATATTGTTCTGCTACTTACAAGCTAAATGTCAAGTGTGGTTTTCTCTGACAGGCAAATTATTTTGTTTACATATTTGTCACATATTTTACAGATTAAACAATTAACGCAGTGACACCCAGTTAGAAGTTGTATTTTGTCATTTGAGGGTGAAGGGAACCTTGTGGATCTAGCAGCTTGGTTAATTAGTGACTACACTGTTCTGGATGGGGAACCGTTGTAGGAGCCGTACTAACACCGGCCAACCGGGAATACGCTCCTACGCATGTAGGCCTCTGAGCTTCGTTCTCTCCGTACCGATGGACCATCGCTGGGCTTCCTAACGGCCTGTTACGAGGTTGTAGGCTTGTTTGCTCACGGGACTGTAAGTTCACACGGTTTATTCATGTGTACCACGGACTTCTGTCTCCTTTCAGTCTGATGAATTGTCTCAAACTATTCGTCCTTTTTGGAGCAGTTTACAGTCAGACAGAGGGGATGTAGATGAAAGGACTCGGTAAAAAGCTTCCATCTCCGGCTCGCTCAAAGTTCACTGCGATCAAGACGGATATCTTTTGGTGAACATCCACATTTGCACGTCAAAGCTCACCAAAGTTGAACCTCCACAAAACATTAACACATATTTACTTTCTTTGGCTCGACTAAATCCAGTGGAGCCAGACCTTAAGACGGATTTACTGACAGCTGTTGGAGGAATCCTCTCAGCTGGAGCTGCAACGATTTATCTGGCCAGACATCCGATACAAAACCAGTAATTGCGAAAAATGTATTCCATTACAACTACCAGGGAGGATTTTCCATTTAATCAGAGGTGGATGCTTTCAGATTTTGTAAAGAGGACGACATTGACCCAAAGTAAAACAATACTGAGTCTAATCCTAGAGCTCAACTGCATTTGCACTCTTTATCTCGGCCCTCCTCTGCAGCCAGGCCCGACTATCTTCTCTGAACAATACCAATTGTTGCAAACTGAGAATCCCTTTTTTTTTTAATCCCTCAAAGGGCGAAGTACTGCATTCTATCACTTGGGGATTATGGAAATGTTATAAAGAGAGAGAAAAAATATAGGGGGAAAAAAAGATACATTTTCTCACCTCTGTGTACCACCTATTCCACCTTTCATCCCATATCTATCTCTCCATTTCCTTCTCTTCCTCCTTTTTCTGCTGGCCTTTTATCCCTCCCCTCCCCCCCTTTTTTTGCTTTTGTATGCTGCGGCTCATCGTATGAACTCGTAATGCTCTTATGCCGTTTTCACAAAGAGCTCAGATTTCAGCCGCTCTTGAGGAGAATGGCGCTGGGTAGCGGTGGGGTGTGGAGATATTTCAAATGCAGCTTTCTCATGCTGCTATCACCCCCCACCCCCCCAACCCCCATCCTTTTTCCATACAGACATCCTCCTTCCTGTTATCCCAGCGCGCCGGCATCATCATCAAGCGGAAGCGGAAATGCCTCCGAAAAAATCGGCGAAAGAGTTCGCTACTGATGAGGAATACGTTACTGTTAATGTCCTAACAGGAATGTTAGAACAGCAGAACGTTTTCTTTAAAGACATGATGGATCTCCAGGAAAAGAACTTCAAAACATTTTTACAACTATTCATGGAGACAACAAACAAGCGAGTCGACGACCTCGTAAAAGACTTCACGGAATATAAACAGAGCCTGGACTACACACAAACGCAGGTAGATAATCAGAAAAAGACCAGCGACGAGATTACAACAATGTGCAGAGATGCACGCAGAGACATAAACACGGTATGCGAATCTGCACTATCACTGAATGGTAAAGTTGACTATCTCGAGGGACAGTCCAAAAGGAACAACATCATTATTGACGGCATTCCGGAGTCTCAACGTGAAAGCTGGGAGGAAACAGAGAACAAGGTCCGCCGGACTCTAGCTGAAAAGTTGGAAATGGACGAGGAACGGATCGAGGTGGAGCGAGCCCACAGGACTGGTGATCCGACAACAGCAGGAGACCGACACAGACAAATCGTCGTCAAGTTTTTAAGATTGAAGGACAAGGCGGCTGTTATGGCAAGAGCAAACATGCTAAGAGGCACGAGCATCTACCTTAACGAGGACTACTCTGAGGCCGTAAGGCTGAAACGAAAGGAACTCATTCCAATCATGAAAGCTGAACGGTCAAAGGGAAACATTGCCTACATCCGCTATAATAGACTCATTGTCCACCCTCCCTCCCAAAGGACTGTAGGAGGGGAAAGATCAGCCAAGAATGCGGGTTCGTAATTTCGGGAGGACACACACACACTCTGGACTGAATATTAATCATCCTTCACCATATTGATGTCAACACTTCCCAAGAAAGGGCTAAAAATAGCTCATGTGAACATATGTAGCTTAAGAAATAAAGTTCAAGATATAGATAACTTGTTAACGACTAACAAAATTCATATTCTAGCCATCTCTGAAACTCATCTAGATAATACATTTGATGATGCTACAGTGGAGATACAAGGATACAGCATTTATAGAAAGGACAGGGACATCTTTGGGGGAGGAGTTGCAATGTACATTCAGAGCCACGTCCCTGTTAAGCTAAGAAGGGATCTAATGTCATGTGATGTGGAAATGCTATGGTTACAGGTTCACCTACCTCACCTAAAACCTATATTGCTGGGATGCTGTTACAGGCCACCAAGCTCTAGCAGTCAGTATCTTGATAATCTTTGTGAAATGTTTGATAGAGCATGCGATGAAAACAGAGAAATCTATGTCCTGGGAGACCTAAACATACATTTTCTTGCATCAAGCTGTCCTCTGAAAAAGAAAATTCTTAGTAGTACCAGTGCCTGCAATCATCAACTGCAACTGTATCATCCACATGCATTGATCACATTTACACCAATGCTGCTGAACTCTGCTCGAAA
This sequence comes from Cottus gobio, assembly GCA_023566465.1. Classification (NCBI taxonomy): domain Eukaryota; kingdom Metazoa; phylum Chordata; class Actinopteri; order Perciformes; family Cottidae; genus Cottus; species Cottus gobio. The sequence goes on along the minus strand of CM042218.1, from coordinate 9,191,838 downwards.
GCCGTATCTGTTTCTATTGGTTTTAGCAATCATAATTTAGTGGGCATATCTAGGAAGACTAAAGTTCCAAAGGCTGGGCCAAAAATTGTATATAAAAGATCGTACAGGGGTTTCTGTCGTGATTCATATGTGGATGATGTTAGTAAGATTTGTTGGTCTCATGTCAGTAAACAGAGAGACCCAGACACTGCGCTTAATGTTTTCACTAAACTGTTGGTTCCAGTTATGGATAAACATGCACCTGTAAGGAGGCTGACTGTTAGAGCTGTTAGGGCTCCCTGGGTTGATGATGAATTAAAAGAATGCATGGCTCAGAGGGGTGATGCAAAAGGAGTGGCAAAAAGGTCAGGCTGCACATCTGATTGGCAAGTATATTGTAAACTGAGGAACTATGTCACTAAATTGAACAAAAAGAAGAAAAAATTGTATTATGAATCCAGGATTAATGACATAAAACATGATGGAAAGAAGCTCTGGAGCACCCTAAATGACATCATGGGCAGAAAGAGCAACCCGACTCCATCTTTCATTGAAGTGGAAGGGTCTTTTATAACTAAACCTGTAGATATTGCCAATTATTTTAACGATTATTTTTCTGTCAAAGTCTGTAAACTCAGGCAGGAAATGCCAACACCATACTGTGAGCCATTGTATTCATGTATACAAGACAAAATAATGAATTACAAGAATTGCTCCTTTGAATTCTGTAATGTGACTATGGAAGAAGTGGAAAAACTATTATTGTCTATTAATAATGAGAAACCACCTGGTATTGATAACCTGGATGGGAAGCTATTGAGGATGGTAGCGGGCCATATTGCCACTCCCATATGCTACATCTTTAATCTTAGTCTTGACAGTACTATGTTTCCCCAAATCTGGAAAGAGGCTAAGGTAATCCCACTACCTAACAATACTCGTACTGCCTTTACTGGCGCAAACAGTCGACCTATCAGCTTGTTACCTGTTATAAGCAAACTCTTGGAAAAAATTGTATTTAATCAGATACAATGCTACTTCTCAGCGAACAATTTGACAAGCAACTACCAGCATGCTTACAGGGAAGGACACTCAACATCCACAGCGCTCACTCAAATGACAGATGATTGGTTAAAATCTATTGATCAACAGAATATTGTAGGAGCAGTTCTATTAGACTTTGGTGCTGCCTTTGATGTCATTGATCATAGCTTGCTATTGAGGAAACTCAAGTGTTATGGCTTTACTCCATCTGCCATAGCATGGATCAAAAGTTACCTAACTAATAGGACACAGAAGGTTTTCTTTAACGGAAGCCTCTCAAATGCAAAACATATACAGTGTGGGATTCCGCAGGGTTCTTCACTAGGTCCACTGCTCTTCTCGATTTTTACAAATGATCTCCCACTTGTTTGTAAAAAAGCCTGTGTGTCTATGTATGCAGATGATTCAACACTCTATATGTCTGCACCAACAGTTGAGGAAATCACCTCAACCCTCAACAAAGAGTTGCAGATGGTATTTAAATGGATCTCCGATAACAAACTTGTCCTGAACATATCTAAGACTAAGAGCATTGTATTTGGAACAAAACACTCATTAAGATCTAAACCCAAGCTAAATCTGGTACTGAACAATGTTGCTGTTGAGCAAGTACAGGAAACAAAGCTTCTGGGTGTAACCTTAGACTGTAAATTATCATGGTCAAGACATATAGATTTACTGGTGCAAAAGATGGGGAGAAACATATCTGTAGTCAAAAGATGCTCTTCTTTTTTAACACCTCAACTGACCAAACAGGTCCTGCAGACTCTGGTATTGTCACACCTAGATTATGGCCCGGTGGTCTGGTCAGGTACCACAAAAATGAATCTAGGGAAGCTTCAACGGGTACAGAACAGAGCAGCTAGGCTTGCCCTTAAGTGCACACCAAGAGCCAACATAAACAACATGCATGACCAACCCTCCTGGCTGAAAGTTGATGTTAGGTTAAAGGCATCACTTCTTTCTTACATAAAAAACATTAATACATTACAAACCCCCGACTGTTTGTTTAGGCAGCTCACACTCAGCTCTAATGTGCACACATACCCCACCAGACATGCCACCAGTGGTAACTACACAATTCCGACAATCAAAACAAACTCAAAACAACGCACAGTAATATGTAGAGCTATGGTTGAATGGAACTCCCTTCCAGATCATATTTTAAAAACGCAGAACAAAGCTAGCTTCAAAAAACAAGTGAAGCGACACTTCATGGCTGCCTGAACTGGATCCTAGTATGTATTACTAAATTTTACTTTTATGTACTCATTTATTCTTTTTCCTTCTTTTTATCTGTTGTTTTGTATGTTGATTTCTTCTTTGTTATATGTTTTGTGTGGACCCCAGGAAGAGTAGCTGATGTCTTCGGCATCAGCTAATGGGGATCCTAATAAAATTCAAAATTCAAATCCCCCCTCACAGTCGTCACTGGTGTTGTGTTGGGATGTGAGGACAGAGCACGAGGGGGGGAAACAATCAATAGGATGTCGATACATTGTGGGGAAAGACTCCAGCGTGACAGAGCAAAGCCAACGCTGGCCGAGTGGCCCGGCTGCACACTTTGGCCAGAACACACTTGTGGTGAGGACACGCCAGACGGGGCAGACGGGGACAGCTGCACACTCGTGGTCGTATATGGAAGGAGCAAAAAATATGCATTACCAAAAAGGATCTAATATTCTGTATTTTTCTGCGGGGAAAAAGGTGAATAAATCGGTCTGCAGAGACGAGATAACTTCCCTTTGCTTCCAGTGCTGCTTCACCTTTTTTTCTTTGCGTGTCATTAATGTCTTCGAAATCAAAGCCTTGTCATGAAACACTTCTATCATACTCGATTCGAGTATGACACTTGAGTGCAGAATGATTCTTGACGTAAATTGATTTGCATTGGAAACAAGTGGGATTATCTTACCCGTTGACAGATTTCTCCACTTGGTTAAAGAAAAATGAGATTTTCAGGCTCAATACTGGGTAAAATGACTTATATGGATGGGTTCTTGCCACGGTGCTGAGGAGGAGATAGGAGAGAGATGAAATGGAAAAACAAAGCTGCAGAAAGAGGGAGGGAAGGAAGGACTGGAGGGGAGAAATGAGAAGAGAGAGGGGATATCATGGAAGGAAAGCAAGAGAGTCAGACAGGTGGAGAGACATAGAGAAACACTGGGAGAGAGAGGCCACTCACTAACTGCCTTAAAAGGACAGAAAGTAGCTTTAGTGGTACGACAGAGAAAGTAAAACACACACACACACAGGCATCTCCCTGCACAGACACACAGCTTCAATATTAACGTGCGTGTGTGTGTGTGTGTGTGTGTGTGTGTGTGTGTGTGTGTGTGTGTGTGTGCGTGTGTGCGTGTGTGTGTGCATGTATGAGAGCTGCTGTTTGCATGCAGTATGAGTTTACAAGACAAGAAGACAAGCGATGAAAAACCAGAGTGAGAGAAAATGTGGGGGCACAGAGGGTGTGTGTGTTTATACCTATTTGTGTAGAGAGAGAGAGAGAGAGAGAGAGTGTGTATGTGTGTGTGTAGCTCTGTGTCTGTCAGTCTAATCCCCCTTTGTTTATATGTGTGTGTGAGTGTGTGTACTGCTTAGGCTGGCAGTCTGAGGGATTTGGAGCTCCAGGCCGTCGTACAGGAGGACTGTGTGTGTGTGTGTGTGTGTGTGTGTGTGTGTGTGTGTGTGTGTGTGTGTGTGTGTGTGTGTGTGTGTGTGTGTGTGTGTGTGTGTGTGTGTGTGTGTGTGTGTGTGTGTGTGTGCAGAGATGGTTGAAGAGATAATATCCCCCCCTCCCCCTTCCAACACCAGCTCCCCTGCCGGCAATTTCATGGGGCTTATACAAGGTTGCAGAAGAAGAAACACAATCATCTTCTCTCTTTCTCTCTCTCTCTATTCATCAACCTGTTCTTTTATTCTTTTAATAGTTACTATTTGACATTTCCGTTGTTGTTATTCTTCGCCACCCACTTGTCACATTCATTGAGGGGGGAAAGGATAGCAGTTGGCTCCTAATGAGACATTTTATGTACACACATTGTGTATGACCCTCGTAGAGCTGCTAATGAGCGCTATAAATTTGCTCTAATTACCGAAATAGTGCATGTATCTTGATTTCCTTTCAAATTTATGTTAATTGTGTACAAGTTCCTCTGTAATATTTTGTGCAAAAGGTCTTCTCATCCCTACTTTTTCCCTTAATGTTACTGGCTGATGTTATTCCAGTGGTAACAAATCCCAGGAAAAGAGTTGAGACTGAACCGCTCCCCTCGTAGCGATTCCTCCTCGCTGATAGTCGGAGAACACATTTCATGCAAACGCGACAGAAACAAAATAAAATTAATTGAAAAACCTCTTTGTTTATCTCTCCACTGTTCCAACAATTAGCAACCCTAATTTGAGTTTTGAAAGAAAGACTGAAGTAACCACTGGAAGGTTTTCACTGGAAGTTTTTTACATTGTCACACCAGAAAAAAACACAGCGGCATTCTCCTTACGAAAATTGGGAAAGGAGCCTATCACCTATCACCCTATCACCTATCCTAGTTAGAAGTTCTTCTCTCTGACTTGTGTTTTTTAAATGACCTGCTCTGGCCTTTTCCTTCCTGTTTCTTACGTAATTGGTCCCAGCTGATTGGAGCATCCGTTATGTTGGTTTAAGCGGTTTTCCCACCCTTTGCCTTTTTCCATTGAGCACAGAAGCTTCAGCTGATAGCGCTGTCTTCTCTTCTCCCACTCCTCTCTGTCTTTTCCTCTTCCTTTCGCTCTCCCTGGCTTTCTCCTGTCGGGTTCATACACTCTCGCCCGCAACCACACAAACACTCCTTAACCCAGCCCAAGGACAGAGGCCGGTTTGCTAAAACTATGACAAAATGCAGCAGCTGTGGTTAAACAAAGGACGGAGGAAAGAATGAGAGAGAAGAAGAGAAAGGGGGGAGGTGAAGAGAGAAGGAGAAATGGAGCCCTTCGAAACTCGATATGTTGTTTGAAAAGCTTTGATGCAGCACATGCATCTTTAAAGAAAAGCTCAAGCAAATGCTCTCGTCTTGGTTTGGAAAGAGAAAGATAGAATGAGAGATGGCGGGAGAGAAATAACAGAGCGGAGAGAGAGTGGAAAAGGGCCGGGCCTCTGACCTCCGAAAACCTCTCTCTCTCTCTTCTCTCTCCCTTGCTCTCTTAACCTTTCTTTTTCCCTTTCTTTCTTTCTTTCTTTCTCTGTCGTATCTCCCTAAACCCTCCAATTACAATAATGAGTGGTTGAGAGCGAGGCAGGGAGAGGCTGTGCGTGACTGGGAGGATAAATGGGGGAGAGGAACGGAGGGATGGAAGACGGAGATTCATCAGCGCTTTTTATCTGCTATGAGTGTCGCTCATCCCCTGACCCTGTGCTGATTGGTCAGTGAAGATTAACAGCCGGGACCAGATGTCAGGCGCTGCAGCGCTCTGTGTTGTCACACTGACTTGGTGAAACCTGATGTGTGAGCAGGGGGGCACGCGGATTTAAAATGAAAAAGGCTGCTCTTACCCGAAGCACCTTCTCGTAGTAGCAGTAGTGCCACTGTTGACATTATAATAAAAATCACTGCCGCTCATAATCCCTCTCCGTGAATCATAGTGATGACACCTGATATTTATTATATATAAATGTAAAACATTTGCTGCATTTCCAAGGTGAGGATTTTTTCAGATTTTCTCTGTTTTATTTTATAAATTGAATATGTCTAGGTTTTTGACTATTTTACTTTTTTGACAAAAAATGTGAAGAGTTTTGTGCTATTTTCTAGATGAAATTATTTGAGCCATTCATTTAGTTCTTGAATTGAAATTCTGGAGATTCAGGTCTCCAAAAAACAGCCTCGAGGGAAGGTTAGCCTGTTGATGCAGCGCGGGGATACAAACCATGTGCAAGGATAATTCATGTGAGGCTCAAGCAGGAATCTACTGTGCCGAGCGGCTTTCTGAACGAGCAAGACCACGTTGTGACTCACATCAATGCACATGTTTGCCTCTGATTGTTGAACAGGACATTTATATTTCTCCTACAAGGGGCAGTCCTGAGTAAATAAGTAGCGGTACTCAGCTGGACAGAAATCTACAGCTTGAGGTTGTAGCTCCGGTGGTGGAACATGATTTCCCGTTAAATCGTAAGCGTTTTGGGGTTGCTGGTTCAAACCCCAGCCTGGAGAGTCTCCAGCTTGAGGACGCCAGGGCCAGAAATTCCCTGTTCTTCTGAATCAGGAAAAGTCTCCCCCACTCACGACCTGACGATTACTTTCAACAACTCAGTCTTGGCCAGGAACCTCGGTGTGACCCTTGACAGTCAACTCTCCCTGACTGCCAACATTACCGCAACAACTCGTTCCTGCAGATTCATGCTGCACAACATCAGGAGAATACGTCCACTTCTCACCCAGAAGGCAGCACAGGTTCTCGTCCAGGCTCTGGTCATCTCGCGTCTAGACTATTGTAACTCCCTCCTGGCGGGTCTACCTGCTGGTGCCATCCGACCTTTGCAGCTCATCCAGAATGCAGCAGCTCGACTGGTCTTTAACCTCCCGAAATTCACCCACACTACTCCGCTCCTCCGCGACCTTCACTGGTTACCGGTGGCCGCCCGCATCCGCTTCAAAACACTGGTGCTGGCGTACCGTGCTACGAACAGATCTGGTCCAGTCTACATCCAGGACATGGTAAAACCTTACACCCCAGCTCGTGCGCTCCGCTCGGCTTCTGCCAATCGGCTTGTAGCTCCGTCACTGCGAGCTAAACACTCAACAAAGTCTCGACTGTTCTCTGTCCTGGCTCCTCGATGGTGGAATGAGCTCCCCATTGACATCAGGACAGCAGAAAGTCTCTACATCTTCCGTAGCAAACTAAAAACACATCTTTTCCAACTATACCTTGAATAAAGGATGTAGCACTATAGTAGCACTGAAATGGCTCTTACTGATAGCACTTTGTAGTTGAACCTTTGACGAAATTGTACCTTCTTGATTCTTGTTGTTCTGATTCTTGTCTGTAACCGTAGAATGCACTTATTGTAAGTCGCTTTGGATAAAAGTGTCAGCTAAATGTAATGTAATGTAATGTAATGAATCAACAAATACTTCTAATTGTTGGCATGTAAATTGTTCAGTGAGTCAAATTCGCAAACTATAGCGGTGCTATGCTGCACCCGCTGAGCTCCACTGGCACCCGCCTATTTCTCTTTATGTCTGTGTGTGTCATCACCACAAAAAGGCCTAAGTCTCCCCAGCTGGTGCCCGCTGCCGTACCAGTCATACATGATGCACCATGACGCCGGAGAGGAGAAACCTCACTTGTGGCATCAACCAGCTCTTGATGATTTGTTCAGCTTGTTGTGGGCTGCAATAGCGACCCCCCACTGGGCTCGGCTGTTTCAACCCCCCACACCCCCTCCCCTCCCCCCTACCGTCGCTTTCATCCTTTCATCTTCCGACTTCCAACCCCCCCTCCCCCCTCTGAAAACCATCCCCCTACTAGGCTCACTTGTTCCGTTCTTGTGTTAATCCACTTTTACCACTTCCTCTCCTCCCACTCTCCCATCCCTTCATCTTGCTCGACCAATTCAAGCACGTATCGGCGTGACCGTTTATGGAAACGCCGCACTGGTGATACAAATGCTTCATAATCGACAAACAACATAAGCCGTGCAGAGACGAGTAATTATTTGGCTTAAAAACACATCGATTGCTGTTATTCCTCGTGGCATTCTGATGCAGTCACAAGCGACTGAAGTGCAGGAGTTCCTCGTGTTCAATAATCCCATGAATCTCATTTATTCCTATTTTACAATGGCAGATCATCCACAACGACCTAAATTCAAACCGCAGTCGACAAAAAAAAGGTATTCTTGCCGATCTAGCATGTATATATTTCCCTTTCTTGTGTCTCTCTATATCCATGCTCTCATTCTGTCGTACACCTGACTCTCCTGTGAACTTGTCATCTGTTCGGCAGACAAAGCTCGTGCATCCACGTGGGAGTGTGTGTGCCTTTGTGTGCACAGGGTTGTGTTTTTTCTCCCTTCAAAGAGGGTACCTGCTCAGATGAGGATCTGACGGGGCGCTCTGTGTGTGTGCACACGTTCAGGGTTTATCTGCATGTTTGTGAGGGCGCTGCACAGCGTCTCTCCCTCCTCTGTCTGTCTGTCTGTCTCTGCCTCCCGCTCGCTGTTTGTCGCCGCTTCAAAGCTCTCCCTAAAATAGGCCTTTAATCATAGTTTGGTGAGTGCGTGGCTCGGCGGTTACGAGCTATAAGCAGAGGCTGGATGTATTTATAGGAGTCAGGGAGAGGGAGGCTGGAGCTCCGCTGGCTGGAAGGCTGACGGAGGCAGATTACAGAGGCGAGGCCCGGAGCGAGACCTTTTCAGCCGGCCCTCGTCCTCGTCCTCAACCCCACATCGGACTTGGTCTGGCTCGGTCTGGCTCGGTCTGGCTTGGCAGGATGGTGAATGACCCGGAGACCCGACTGTTGTTGCCCGCTTTCCTAAGAGTCGCATACTATCACAGCTTGATTAGCTTCAAGAGGCATTGGCTTTCTGTTTGCTACGTTGTGAATGATAATGTTTTGTCTGCTGTGGCGTTATTGTTGCATGATACTGCAGTTGTATGCTGGAACTGTGTGACAATGCTCCCTCGTGGTGCATTCAAGGACACTCGAGCAGAAGCTAAGCACGCTGTCATGACCCGAGTAGGGAGACGTAGAGGTGCAATGTCGATTGTCCTACTTCAACACCACAACTATGGGCACTATTGTACCTTTTACTGCACTAAATGGAGTAGATTTACCTCGAAGATTAAGCTCATACATATGGTGAGTTTATATAAGGCACTGTGAGAATAAGCTAAACAACAGTATATAAAGGTGTAAGCTTTTCCTGTACAAGCTAGAAATGTAACACGCTGCCCACACAGACATCATCTTTGCATCACTAATAATTATTAAATGATATAATACATAATGATATACAGCGTGAAGGGCATTTTTTTTCTCCATTATGAACACTATTTACTTTTGATACTTACAGTACATTTTGCTTTAAAAACTTTTGTACTTTTACTGAAGCAAACCTTTAAATAGGGGACATTTTTGCAAGTGGTCTAGTTTCTTTACTTCAAGGAAAATATCCTAAATATCCTAAATCGCTTTCTTGCCGAGAGCTCGATGAGAAGATTGACACCACTCCCTACGATGTCAGTAGGCTGACTATGAAGAGGGATTTTAACACTTAATCAAATGAGATATGATGTGTTTACGTGCTGGCCGCTGGACGTTGGTGCCTGAGGACCTCCACTTCCTGTCTTTTAGTTAAAGACCGCTTTAGCTGCTGGTGGAGGTCAAGCTTCACTGGTCTTTGGCAGAAGAGGTTCACTGTGATGGTTTATCTTTCTCAAGCATGTTTCATTCCTCTTTGAGTAGAAATGAAATGAAATACAATATCTGTCTGAAAGCAAGGAAATCAATCCAAAAACGTACCGTATGTTTTGTCAAATGATCAGAAGAAGTATTTCCTGGAGTTATACACAGCAAAATCATTAGTATGATACATCCGTGTATGTGCTCCTAACTTAGACCTTTCCTCTTTTGAAATCCCCAACATCTCTTTATGTAAATATGCATTGTTTTTTCAACAATATATATTCCACTCACGTAGAGAAATGCTCATACTTTTTTATCACGGTCTCAGCTGGCGAAGAGGTCCTGTAGAGCACTGATCTCTGATCAGTTCTGTTTGGAGTGGTACTGACCCCGGTCAGGCCCTCTGATTCGACTATCATCTGTATTCTCCCTTTCTATTCTCCCTTTCTGTTCTCCCTTTCTATTTACCCTTTTGTTTGTATTTCTCCTCATCTGGTGGACTCATTATGCTTCTCCTCGTTTGTGCCCTCCATTTCTTATTCATGGTCTTTTATTTATATTCTCTCTTTTCTTCTGCGCCCTACAAACTGTTGTCTCGAAGCATCAAAGGCCTTGTAATTTAACCCAAACCGCTCTTACAAACACACACACTCACACACACACACACACACACACACACACAAGGTCCTCAAAATGATGGAAAGACTCTCAAAACAGTCCTAGTTAAAAGCTTGAAACAGTTTTTAAATGTCTTACATCCCGACCTGATTCTTTCTAGAATAAGGTGAAGGACAGTGTTGCGTGCCGCTTTGCTGAATATTCAATGCAAGGCCAGCTGAATGATAAGCATCCTTTATGCTTTGAAATACATGGATTTTAATATTTTTTCATGTCATTATTGCCTCTTTTATTTTGGCATGTTTTTCCTTATGTTCCATTCTCCACAGGTGTGAAAACATCAAATAGGATTTCTCTCAAACCTACAGATGGTGTTTACATACATTCAAGCTCACACACTGTCCTTCAAAAACACATATGCATATACTTGTACATAAATAGGGATGAACCACAGGTGTGGACAGCCTTGTGTCTGTTATAGAGACACCCACACCCACTAAGGTTACACACACACAGCCTCAGGGCTGCCACATAGTGGCGGCAGATGGGAAGTGCGTCCCAAATCGCCTCTTAATGACTGAGCCGCTGATCACTTCAAACAAGCCAAACGGAGCAAAACTTTCCCTCCGTTGGTGGAGAGATGTTCAAGTCACTGAGCAGGTACCCTGGAGAACCATCCAGAGCTCTGCATGCGAGTGTGTGTGTGTTTGTGCAAAGGCAATGTGTCTTTTAGCTTACCCATAAACTTTGTGTGTTCAGACACGCACTGGTTTGTGTGTGTGTGTGTGTGTGTGTGTGTGTCAGTGAAAGTGTGTCAGCTCTGGAGTTTTCTTGCCCGGCTGTGTGGAACACAGCAGATGTGCTCAGTTCTCCCCCGAGGATGCCGGCTCTCTCTCTTCACTCTCTCTCATCAAGCGCCCTCATCCGTACATACCCTCCAATGTTTATACACCGCTGCTCTTCACATAATAAGCTGACTTCAGTACTTATCCCTCCTCCCTTCATTTGATTACTTATTCCCTCCTTTCCTCTATATCTCTCCTTCCATCCTCCTGTGCATCTCACCACATGCCACCTCTCTGGTTTCTTTCACCATATCTTGAACAGATTTATATGATGTTGGTAACACACACACACACACACACACACACACACACACACACAAGCAGGGTTTAAGTGGAAGGGTTTCATTTCTTTTAGTGTTTTTTCAGAACCATTCTGGAGAAATGTGAACATTTTGTATCTTTTTATATGAAAATAGTCCCATTTAAAGTAGACAATTGAGTATAATCAGCTTTTGAAAAAAGTGGGGTCTCTTTTCTCCAAGGAGGCAAAAAAAACACTTTTTGTTATTATGTGAGCGGTGTGCAGAATGTTAAAGGAGCTGTATTTGACATTCAGAGCATTAATATAGCAGCAAACAACTATTATATATGTAGAGATATGGTGGAGTGAATGTCTCCCTGAGCAGATAATGAAGTCGCTCTCTCTGTGTGTTGTTATCCGAGCTTCTCTTTGCTTTGTTGACATAGCTGGGCAGTCCGTGCATGCTTTTAGTGCACGTTAGTGCACGTGAGCGTGCTCCACTGGTCAGCTCCTGCTGATAACGCGGCCTGATTTTTGACTTTCGCCATAGTTTGCATTGTTAGCGCCGTTCGCTATCAGCCTTTGGCTCGTTGTTGACATGTCGAGAGCCCTTGAGAGGCAATCAAAATGCTCCCAATCTTGGGTCTTGCTCCTTGAAATTACACATTTTGATGGTCGAATTTTGCAGCCTGGCGGCCTGAAAAAAAAACAATTATTACTCCAAAATAAAAAAAATAGAAAGAAGATAAGATAGGGAAAAAATACATATTTTGGGAGGATTTTTTAAGACTTTTTGAAATTGTCATTTTTAAGTTTGTCGCTTCCTTTCACTGATGTGTTGACAGCATTGTTGGTTTACTATGAGCAGGTATGGAGAAAGATCAAACTGTATTTTTTAAGCAAATAAAACATCCAAAAAAGTTGAATGACTTTGGTTGAGGTTTTCAGTAACAGGCCTCACTTTTAATCTTCTCTCTCTCACACACACACACACACACACACACACACACCGCTCCGTCATCCAGTACATCTTGCAGCATGTATAAAAGTCTATTTAGTCCCAACTAGGCCACAGCATCACATGAGCGGTTAGTCACACCATAAATCACACCAGTTCCTGCCGTTCCCTCTCTGGATTTCAGCTGCTATTTTCAGTCGGGGGAAACGGCGAAAGAAGTGAAAATATTCAGGCTGTCAAAAACAAAAAAAGGAATATTCTCATCCGTCGCCTCGCGTTGTGCACACGTTCTATCAGCCCAGATGAAGTGAGAGAGAGGAGACAAGGTGACACTACAAGCAACAAGAGTGTGGATAATGAAAACTAAACACCATCCTTTCTCTCTTTCCTCCTGTCTTGCATCTGCTCTGCACCACTAGTTTATCTGCATGCTAGTCAGGGGATTTGAACACGGCGTGTGTGTGTGTGTGTGTAGTCGGCCGTCTGCGTGTGTGTGTGTTGGGGGGAACAGCAAAACAGTGGGTGCATCTTATTTCATATTTTGATGAAAAAAAAAAGTCTGCTCTGCTTTTTCAACAAACTCTGCAGATGGGGACCGCGGCGAGGCCGTTCTGAGATTTTTCTCATAACCTTTCTGAGATTGTTTGTGTCGGTCTGCGGAAATCAGAAACAATCCAAAAATGTGTGCGCTCCCTAAACAACTCAGGCAGCCCTGAGACAAATCACAGCCAGTCAGTTATTTGATGTCAGAGGATCAATAACTTGGTTTACAAGGAGGCTAATACTCCATTAATACTCTTGAGCGATCAGAGCAAAAGACCTCATTTAGGCTTTTATTAAAATGTGATTCGCATCAAGATGTGCGACACAGATAATGAACAATCTAATCAAACCTGCAGATTTACTCCCATCCTCGATGTTCTTGTGCTTCTGCATTCTGTCCACGTTGGAGCTCCTTTTCCCTTCGGCAATAAAGTCTGACTCTGAATCCCTGTGCTGTTGTGTAGGTGCTCGGTTATATGTAGCCGTGATGAAGCTGCTCTCGTCCGAATGCTGCAGTGCTGATGAGTGTAGGAGTCCTTTAACAACCTTTAGTCTAAAAACGGTGTCAAATTGAGGCAAAACACCATTTAGATAGTTTTACAAAAACAAGATCTGCCGATTTTCTCAATTCAAAAATTGCTATTCTTAAAGGAATGGTTATTGATTTATTATTTATTAAGTGTATGAAAACAAACCTCTTGGCGGCTGGCTTGATAGCAAACCGACTTTCAAAGCTCACATTAAAGCACCGCTTGATTGATGCTGTTGACGGTTAGCTTCTTTTATCGATAAAAAAAAAAAAAAAGATTTAGATTTTGCAGATTGTGCAGACTTCTATCAGTGTGAGATCATGGTTTCATCAATATGGCGCCTCTTTAAAAGCTCCAGATGCCGCTCCCACTCTGCTGTTGGATTCATAACTTTAACAGCACACGCCACTGCACTCTTCATCAAAACGGGGGTTGGAAGGGCAAGTGCCATATTGCTTCTTGTTTATTTGCACAGCTTCTCTAAATAGAAGAGCACCTTATCTCTCCTCTGACATGCAGATCTGGAACTTATCAGACTTGCCTTGAAGGCTGGCTTCTGCTTCAGGTCCTTAAAGTAAATACAGAGCTTGGGAAGCTTTCAGTGCAGTGTTCCATCCTGCAAAACTCATTTACAACAGATCCTGAAGCGAGATACTCTGGATAGTTTCAGCAAACTCAATTATGAGTTATAACCGTGAGAGCTTTTAGTAAGGAAAAGGCTTTTTTTTTATATATATCACCAGTTGAGTTGATGTTGTGTTGATTGCCAGGCAGGCAGTGACTCTTGTGAGGCTGAACGTGATCCATCAGACACCTTCTGTAAACTACCTTTAAGTACTGCAATGTTTGGTTGGTACTGTAGCTCAGGGGGGCGAGTGGTCTTCCTGAAACCACAAGGTAGCCGGTTCGATCCCCGGTCTCCCCATAGTTTGCATGTAGAAGTCTCCTTGAGCAAGACATTGAACCACCAGTTGCTCCCCGGGTGTTTCACTGCTCCTTAATTACTAAGGATGGGTTAAAATGCAGAGAATAATTTTCCCCACGGTGGGACTAATAAGGGATTATTATTTATATTTCTGCAATAGGCAGTCACGAAACATTAGATGTGTTGATGAGATCAAAACAAGGGCCAAGTTTAAAGATGGGTGTGGCTCGAGCAAGGGTCCCAGAAGTGTCCAAGGTCCCACTCCTGAATTAATTGGTATTTTTGTAAACATTGTTATGTAAATTACACATCCAAAAGACACATTAGTATTCCGGTTGAGTCATGTAGGTTACCTGGTGAAGAACCTGGTGAAGAACCTGGTGAAGAACCTGGTGAAGAACCTGCCTCTCATCACTCTCCTTTAGTTTGTTTCTTCCAACTCTTGAAGGAAATATCTGGACCTGTAATCATCTTTGTGACTTTGAGCCACATCGTGGACATTAAAAAAGTATTTTTTATTATAAATGTTGATTAGAGCAGCTGTGGGGGTTAAATTGAGGTAGAAACTATGTAGTGGATTGCAGAAATGGTGGAAATGGTGGAAGCTGAGATGGTGGACTCGCATGCTCTCGCATGTTGTGAACCAGAAAGCTGTGCATGCAAAGCAAAGCTGTGGCTGAAGAGCACCACGTACCGTACGAGCAGAACGGATGACATTGAGCGATGTGTGGTGGAGTAGGCGAGGCTCGGCGGTGTGAATAAGATGAGACACCAACCTATTCCAACAAGTGTGAAATGTTCTTCTCAGGTTTTATTCTGTCATCTGTCAACAGATCCAGAAAGAAATGTGAGCAGCTCTGCAGATGTGTGTTATCAGCAATGTAACCGTGGCCCTCTGTGTCCTTCTCCAGATGTTTTGGACAGCATGGCCAGGTTCAGCACGCAGGGCGTGTTCAACTACAGCATGCTGACTCTGTCCGACCACGAGCGGGTTCTGTACGTCGGTGCCCGCGAGGCGCTGTTCGCCCTGGACCCCAACGACATCAGCAAACAGCTGCGGCCACAGGTAACACGCACACCACAAATTAAAAGCTGTATTTTTTTTTCATTTGAGGGGATTACAATTTGACACAACTTCAATATGGGAAGGATAGGAAGGATTTCAAGACAAGCGATTGTATCCACACAATACAGCCTCTGAGTAACTGCCACTGCAGACGCCCACGCAGTCTGGAAGGCTTTTGTAGAAATGTGAGAAATTAAATGATAACGCATGAGATTTCATATCCCCACGCTTCATGACGGACAGTTCAGGAACAAAAAGCACCGTCTCCCCGCGCAGCCCGGTTACTGAGCGCTGCAGAGATAAACACGCATTTAAAATACTTCATTTAAATACGCCAAATTCAATTATGATATCATCTGTGATATAATTATTATTGAAAATGTTCATCTTCAGTATGCAGGGAAGGAGCAAAAAACATAGAGCCACAGTTCTTTGCTGTCTATTAACTTAGACTGACCCTATTTTAGCCTTTTTTGGCTAATCTTCAGACTCAAGGATATTTATTTTAGAACACACAAAAAAAATATTCTGGCGGACAATCAAAGAACTCAGTTATCGTACCATAATAAAGTTGGCTGAGTCATACTAGTTGGGTTCTTTATTGGTCTGGCCTGTACTGTACTTCTTTTATTGAATGTTCAGGCCTTGTTCAAGCTAGTAATGTTCAGGCTGACAAGCAGTTTAATGCCTTCTCAAAAAGAAATGTAAGTCTCCTCCTTAAAGGATTAAAATTACAATAAAATGCATTTATTGCTGCTGTTAGCTACGAGTCAACTTTTCAAAATCAGAAAACAGCCACATGTATCTTTTTTTTTCTTTTAATGAAAAACACACAAAACCAAAGATATAGCATTTAGCGCAGAAAATCATAAATATGGAGCCTTGAGACTAACAAAATACATGTAGCATGTTATCATAGCTTGAATATGTCAATATGTCAAATAATAGTATTGTCCGTTAAAGGATGTGAGAATAAATCTACTTATTTATGGAAGATGTTCTGAACTCAGTTCTGTATTTGTTCTGTTGTGGTCCTTAATGAGCGATATTAAGCATCCATTATTATGTGCAGTATTTAGACTTCATTAATTAATACCTGTTAACTGAACTTTGAAATCTTCCAACTAAATCAAACCATGAAGATCCCATAAACCTTAAAAAACAAGGTCTTATAATATAAATACTCATAGTTAATCAGCAAAGGGATTTTTGCATGATCAAGTTTTATATACGCTGGACAGAATTCAGATGTTTTTTGACAAGTTAATACTTTATTTGGAAGTTATTTATGTTATCTGTTGCTAAAAGCCTCCAACAGCAATAGTGTGAGCACACTGCCAAACATTAAGATCCTCATGTGCTATTGGCTCCAATATTTCACTTCTGTCAGCACGAACATATCCACGATGAATGTGTGGGAGTGAACACACACCCACACACACACACACACACACACACACACACACACACTTTCACAGGCGACTGTATCTCAGACTTTACGATGCACTTATTCAATCATGTTTTTATTGTCCTTGTTTTAATTTGCGTGTCTTGTTTTTCTGTGAAGCACTCGGGGGAAAAAGTGTTTGTTTAAGGCACTCTATAAATACCCTTGACTTGACCTAATACACACACACACACACACACACATACACACACCTACACACACAGAGATGCTACGGCCGCAGAGACTCAATCTGGTTTTGCTTTGCTCCCTCAATAATTGGTCCATATTGCAATCAGTACAATTGCAGCCGACCAATGGCGGTGCAGCAGGCGGCCTGCAGCGGCCTGGGAGTTGTTATCTGATTTAGAGCCTTAATGAGCAGTTATTAGTTGCACATGCACACACTGTCACACGCAACACAGGCTGCGGCTGTGTGAGTGAGGGTGATGAGTCTTACAGTAATGATAAGACCACCTGTTGTCAGCCCCCTGGTGTGCATTGTAGTGGGATGGAGCCAACACGGAAAAATGACAGCGAGAAGACGAGGGAATGGTCCGTCCCCTCTGCCTCCATCTGCCCATCACTCCCTCAGCCCTCCCCCCGCTTCCTTCCTTTAACTACCCGCCATTACATCCACGCCCGTCTTTTTTCCCTCAATATTTTCAAAGGTTGTGTTGGGTTTTTTTGCCCGGTTTGCCCGGAATTTTTCTTTTTGAGACAGGCAGCTCTCAGTCGCGTCTGAAGCACTTCCTCCTACATTATTTAGTTATGTTCTTTCCCGTGTTAGTTATATAAGTTATGCTCCTTCTGTTTTTCATTATTTCATTTATTAATTGTTTTCAGTCGTTCTCCCGTCGTGCCTCAGACACCACTGATACAATCTCCATCTGAGCTGCCCTGGAGCCCCTGTACTTTTTGTATTCATTAGCTAATGGCCCGAGCGTGGATTGCATTACTTGCGCTAACACTGTATGAGATAAAACATGGCAGATTAGCAGAGGGCTTTTTAAGATGCTGAAACCAAGCAGCCATGTAATAGCACGGTGGTCCTTCCCTAAGTAAAGGTTCATGCTTCATTTTCATCGTTTGACTCTTCCACTGACAGTGGAAGATACTTATGAACCGTTAATTAACCATACTTACTTTCTCCAATTATTTGTCGCACAAAGACTGTCTCTTAATGTGAAAAGAGCTTATTATTCGCGCCACGTGTTATTGTGAAGAGGAGGACATTTACTTTGGCAGTCTTGTTTTGCAGGTCGTCAGGCATTAGCACAGAGCTGCTGCTGGTTACTGCCTGGTGCTTCTTTTTTAAAATACCTGATCTGTGTGGAGAAAATGAAAAGTTGAGTTTCTTCATTAAATAATAAAGAAGACAGTGACTAGTGACTAATGAGAATCCCTTGGGAACAAATTATAAGTAACTGCTGGTGTTCCTGTGCGCGTCTCTCTTAAAATAACTCGAGTGCATTTGTTAAAACCACAGATCCTACAGGTGGTGTTTCAAAGCCACTGATCCTAACGATGAATTATATTATTATAATATATAAAAGTCAGTATTCTAGGGCTCGCTCGTGACGCTCAGTCTGTCTACCGGCACAGTATACGACAACAACTCCTTGTTTGATTGCTGTTGGTTTAAACCCACTCAAGTAAATCAGAGTTTAATATTGAATTTGCTGCAGCTCCCTGCCTGTAATGACCACTGTAATTATTTCTAATGGTGTGGAAACCTCTTAGTAAACACAGTCTGGACCTCTGTCCGTGGAGCAAAGTTCGGTCATGCGTCACAAAGTCATTAAAAAAGCAGCTACAAAATAGCAACAACAAAGAAAAAGTCGGCGGTCACGGAACAGAGCGCTTATGAACATGTGAAGTGTGAAAGAACGGCCACTTCTTTTTCATTTGCTCCCCCACTTATGTAGACGCTTCAGCAGAATTGTACTTTTTGGAGGACAAAAGCTTGTCACAGAAGTAATCCTTCCTTCAGGTGCATAATGATACTCACTGACGGCCTGTCAGTCTTTGATCCTTTAAACGATCCTTCCTTCCTGCGCTAACTCAGAGGCGCCGCTGCCAGGGTTTGAACCCGGGTCTCTCGGTGGTGCTCGTTTGCTGCACCAACAGGGCTACCTTAACTATTTTTAACTGACTTAACTGCCTCTTCAGTCCAAGGTGAACTAGAAAAACTTCATAAAACACTTTCAACCTGTTTGGTGGATTTTAAAGTAAGCGGCCGCTGTCATTGGAGCCCATTATGAGCAAAATGTATGTTTTTCAGTACCAAAATATAATCATCTTTTTGTGAGTCTGTTGCTGTAGGAACAGCAGAGAGTGGTCAAGGGTGCAGTAAATAGGTCCCGTTAAGCAAAAACAGATGTTTGTTGCCACGATGTCTCTCTAGAAAGACATGAGGTGATGTCATTCCCACATCTATTTATTTTGTATGGTCTATGACAACGAATGAACAGGATACACACACACACACACACGGGTACTTGCAGGATGTGTTACTCACCCAAAAGGCAGACGGCATCGCTCCTGAAGACAACGTGTCGCCCACATCCTATCCGTCTCTCTCTTTTCTCCAGATCGACTGGCCGGCTCCGCAGGACAAGAAGAGGGAGTGCGTCGCCAAAGGGAAGAACAACCAGGTAACGTGGATTTCAGCTGGCAGCGGCATTGGAGGGGTCACCCGCCTTGCTCGAGGGCACAGCGGCAGTCAGTTTTTTAAGACAGTGGTTTATGAGAACACTTCACTTTGCTCAATTACATTTTGTCAAGTGAGTGTGGGACTTTTAACTGGAAGCCTTTCCCGTCATCACATTAGCAGGCAGGGGATGTGCGTCTTCCAGATGGGGTCGGGATCAGCCACTTTAAGGGGGTTCTGCTCCAAAGAGAGTTTTAAATAAAAGAAACAACTGATGCTGAGGCTGCATATTCAACAGACTGCCATGAGAGCGGCATCCATCTCCTCGTCGAGCTCTCAGCGGGAAACTATCACTTTAATATCTGCATTCTTATAATAATGTTGCATTCTTCCATCAGATTTATTCAAAAACGTAACAAATATCAGAATCAGGACCATTTCTTGCCAGATTTGTTTCACATATGAGGAATTTGTCTTGGCGGGTGGTGCATACAGCATAGTGCAAGAAATAAAAAAACATATATAATTTACAATAAAATATAAAATAAAGTGCACAGACAAACAGATAACTACAATAAACAAGTGTACTTTAAGTGTAAATATATCTCAGAATGATGTTCCACTTATTCCAAATATGATGATATTAAATAGAGAAGTAACTCTTTGTAATTCAGCATTAACGCACACGCTTCCCTCTGCTTACACTGCATAATGTACATTTCATATTTTATAGAAACACACAGCGCTTTTGGAAAGGAAGCTAGAACTTCTCTCATCGCTCAACAATAACCTTTGATGTGGTTTTAAACACGAGGGGAAACACTGGAGCGCTGCAGTTAACTAAAACTGACTCCAAGGAAAAATAAAAGGAAAAATACGTTGAGAAACGAGTATGCATCAGGAGCGTTAAAATACTTTGTTATATTAATTATGAAAACGGTGGATTTACTGTGTAAATGTGTATTCAAAATTCACCTTTAGAAAATTGATAATTTCAATTTGTTGGATGTGTTTCATAAAGATAGTGTAGAACATTTATACTGTACTATAATACTATTTTTATTCTACACAGCTACTTTAGTCCATTGACTTAAATAGCTTTAAATCTCACATATGTATGTACACACACACACACACACACACAAATACATGACAGGATTTGACGTACAAAATGCAAGAATAACCATATGGTGTTTACACTGACCGTTGTTATACTTAAGTCTTGGTATGTCATCTTGTAGTTATGGGCCACGTCTGTCACACACATCTCATCCTAATTATACTCACTGATTGCAGGAGCTGTTAAAATTCATTTTCAAAAATCATATTGCTCCAATTACAGCCTTGAGATACAGATATTGTGTTGCTGCTGTGAAAGCAACATCAAGTGGATGCACTGAATTATTCATTCCTCTCGCATCATGAGTGAGCATCTGTTTCCAATTCCCTTCAAAGAGCTTTATTGTTCATCACAGCGCAGACATTGAAGGGCACTACCCATAAAGCACTGCATATATTTCACTGATAATTACTCACATATCCTTTGAATGGAAACATGTTGTTTTTTTCTTCCGTTTTAAAGGTTACTTAGATATTGTGGTAACATCTTATATTAAGGGATGTCCTGAATGGGACACTAGTATAACATTGTTGATTGACTTCATACACATAATACATTCATGTCAACTGTTGCTCCAAAAGATCCTTTCAATCGCTGCCTGGCCAACTGATTTCCCATGTTTTTAATAAAAGGATATAATCAGCAAACATGATCTAGTCTCAAGGTCATCGAGGTATTTCAAGCAAATGAGGATTTAAAAGAAGTCACAGAAGCATTAGACTAAAGCTGAATCTCAGAGGTGTGTGTGAGCATACCGAGAGGCTTCATGGTGGAATACGTTCACCTTAACAGAGGACACAAGCTTCCCCTGCCCAGCCAGCAGCATCCTAACAACCCCTCCTCTCGCCCTCACAGACCGAGTGCTTCAACTACGTCCGTTTCCTGCAGAGCTACAACCACACGCACCTCTACACCTGCGGCACCTACGCCTTCCAGCCCAAATGCACCTACGTGGTAACTATGAGTTTGTGTGTGTGGGCGTGTGTTTGTGTGTGTGTGTGTGTGTGTGTTCCCCTCGACACAGTTATTGTCAGCCAATGTTGACAGGTGTCAACTTGAGATGTCAGCCGTCTGACCTCGGGCGAAGACCACTGTGAGATAAAATGTAAAAGTAAAATGCAATGGAAAACAGTATCCCATGCTGGGTTAGATGAATGTGTGTGTGTGTGTGTGTGTGTGTGTGTGTGTGTGTGTGTGTGTGTGTGTGTGTGTGTGCATATATCTGACACTGATGCGATAGGACAACAGGACCAGGGGTGGAGCTTTGGAAAGGACAGACAGAGCTTGCAGCTGTGTCATGTGGGTCATACAACACACTGACCACCAAACACCTGTGTTCCTGTGTGTGCTTGCAGAACGCCGACTATTTTACCCTCAACACTGCAGCCGAGGAGGACGGGAAGGGCAAATGCCCATATGACCCTGCCAAGGGGCATACTGGTCTGATAGTGGGTGAGTGTCAGTGGGAATGCATGTCAATGAACGCATGTTTCCGTATTCAGGCAGAAATATGCGCATGCATGGTGACGGCGGAGGTGGCGTTTTGCCCCATCCATCCAGACGAGCAGGCGAGCTTTAAATATCAATTGTGAACTGTCACCAGCATCAGAATGTCTGGTGGTGGCGTGTTTTCAACAGCTCCCGTCAACAAGTGACAGTTATCACTGTCACTTGTTGGACTGAAACACTGGTTAAACATGTTGACGACCACTTTAAAACTCAATAAAGTCATAACTCTTCATTTGTGTCATGGTATTTGTCGTCGCTCTGTTAGCGCACAAGCAAATACATGCAAATATCACATGCAAATGTCACATGCAAATATCCAGACACTTAATGTTAGGCCACTTGCTAATGCATTCTACACTACTTCTCACTAATAGCAGGATATGGAAAGTCGATTTGTTCAGGTTGCTTGTTCACTTTCCTATGACATCACTGTTTACTAGATGTAAAAGGATCGAAAAGAAAACGCCACTTTAAGTGTTTCTGAAGGAGCGTAAGGATCATGTTAAAACAGAGACGCATGAGTAGGCCTTCGTTGGAAATGGACTCGCGTCAATCAACGCCACACCGCTCCGCTTCTTCCATCCCAGCAGTCTGTGCAGTGAACCGCTCCGCCCTGTTTTTACAGCTCTAACAGAGCCATCACATGCCCATCAAATCTCCACAACCCACTCCTGCAGCATCTGTTTTGTAGTGAAGTGATTGCGCTGAGAGTCCAGGAGTCCAATTTAGCTTTGCGTGCCGCATCCACGTCGGTGTGAGCGGCTTCTCTGAACATAAACCCGTTCTCTGTTCTGCTTTGTGCCTCCCCCCTGAACCAATGTCCCTCTCTCAGGCCCGAACAAATGTGGCCGAAAAACCAGAGCTTGCATTTTGTTGTTACAGATAAGGAGCTGTACTCGGCAACGCTCAACAACTTTCTGGGTACAGAGCCAGTCATTTTGAGGAACCTGGGCCAACAGCGCCACAGCATGAAGAGCGAATACCTGCCCGCCTGGCTCAATGGTGAGTGAAGGAAAGGACGTTGGAAAGACACCCAGAAAGAAGCGTTAATCTGCCAACTGAAATGGATGGAAAGATTATTAAATTGGTTGTTTGCTACATTTGCTACTCACAATTCTTAGTAGTTTTTTAATCAATGGGTCTTCATTTTCACACAGAAGTGAACAACAGCTGTTTTTCATTTCTAGCTGACAACCAACGACTTTGTTGGCTAAAATGACGTCTGTTGTTTGCACCTTTTATCAGCTTTTTAAAAGAAATGTAAATGATGGTTAATCTGCACTTATTGGCTACAAACATGATGAAATGCTAAAAAGCTGCATGTCCCAGATCAGTATCTTCACCAGTTAATAGTGCATGTAAAAGATAAAAGGGTTGCGTTGCTTTCCTCTTGCATATTAGCTCTTAGCCGTAGTTTTATCGGAAATGAATTCATGTAAAGAATTGATTGGAAGAAGACACTATGTTCCAAACCATGGTAGAAACTACGCCATCACAGTACTAGAATTATACACACAATTGTACACTTGTATTCTACAATTATGTTCAGCAGCAAATTTATGGAAAAATATCTATTCCATAATTACTATTGAATTAAACTTAAGACACTGAGAAACTGACACATTAAATATGTATTCAAATAAAAAATAATCGCATTAGAGATAACGCAGGCTTCTTTTTAACAAAGTTTCATTAAAAGCTAGAAACATGCAAAAGAACAAGAGGTGGGGAAAAAAAGTAATGAGTTGCAGGAAATGAAGCGCGGGACTCGGCTACGGCGAAGGATCGTTATCTTTTGGGGGATTGGAGGTGGAGAAAGGAGTGAGCTACTTGAGGAGAAATGAAGGGGAGAGAAGAGGATGAAGTCACAGCAGGGAAAATGGCTGATGAAAGAACAGACATTGGGATTGGCGATGAAAAGATAGAGGGATAGGTGAGGGGAATGGAAAAGTGATGGGAGGGAGGAGGAGCATACAGATGAGGCCGAGGTTCGGATCAATGTGTCTGTTTGTTATTCATGCTGACACTGAGCTTTTATTAAAAACTACACCAATGAACGTAGCCCCACCTTAATTTAAGCAGCTTCTAACCAGCCTGAGAGCATTTAATTGGGTTTCAGTGGAGAGCTGTCGTGTCCCGAGATGGCCTAAAATGCTGCTTCAGAGAGAGCCATCCATCTGGAGGAAGCGTTGCATCCTTGAAATTAGAAAAAAAAAACATCAGCGTAAAACGGATACATTTCGTTCAATTTCTGCGTCCGCCTTTTTTAAAAGCATATCAATCGAAATCTAATGAGGGCTGGATATAGAGAGAGAATCTGAGAAAGACGGGGATGGATGGGAGGAAGTGAGAAACACAAAATGGGCCGCTAATAGAGAGACAGGGAGCGAGAAATGACTGGAGGAGAGACGAGGCGAAGGAGAGAGTGTTGATAGAACATTGACAGAGAGGTGAGAAGAGGAGGCGGGGAATAAGACGGAGGTGTCGAGCCTGTGTGTCTGTGTGTGTGATTCAGTTGAAATGCACCTACAGGCTTAGACAATTTGTGTGTGTCTTTACCTCCGTGTGTGTGTGTGTGTGTGTGTGTGTGTGTGTGTGTGTGTGTGTGTGTGTGTGTGTGCGTGCAGAGCCGGACTTTGTGGGTTCAGCCCTGGTGAGGGAGAGCAGCGGCAGTAAAGAAGGGGACGACGACAAGATCTACTTCTTCTTCAGTGAGCGAGCGTTGGAGCTGGACTGTGACACGGAGCTCACTGTGGCCCGGGTGGCCCGAGTCTGCAAGGTAAGGCACCAGCTGATCGGCACAACGGGTCAAAACGGGTCAAAACGGGTCAAAACAGATTCAATTAGGACTCGTATTACATTTCATTAAGCTGATGCTTTTATCCAAAGCGATTTACAATAAGTGCATTCAACCATGAGTACAAACTCAGAACAACAAGAATCCAGAAAGTACAATTTTCTTCAATAAAGTTAAACTACAAGATGCTATCAGTAAGAGCCAGTTTAAGTGCTACTTAAGTGCTACTTTCCTTATTCAAGGTATAGTTGAAAAAGACTCGTCACACTGCTGTATCTGTGGAACTGTATTGATGACAATTCAAACCAATCTGCAAGTGACTACTTAGGAGCGCACAGGGACGTTTGTAAGCCCACAACTCGTTTTGTCTACAAAGCAGTTGCATGCATGCTTGGCTTGAAATCAGCTGTTTGCTGTTTTCTCCAGCTGTTTCGGCAGCTGTTTCTGAGAACTTAATAATACGAGACAGCACTCGCTAACGGTTCTGGACTTACAGACCTCAACAGGAGATGCCCATATAAGGAGGTAACAGCTCCAGTGTACGTTAAGTAAATATATATAAAGCCGTAAATCGGATAAATCACACTTGGAATTGCGCGACGCTAAGTGAACATTTTTATTTCAGTTCAGGTCCAATAGCACTTGCTCTGCTTTTAGATGGATTTTAATGCAAGTGATACAAGCTGGCTAAACTGAGAGCACACATCTTTCTACACAGCTAACACACACGTTCTCACAAGGGCTCTAAATAGATAAGCATTCACATATTGTCATCTCTGAACTTCCATACTCTTCCATAATCTAATTTAATGCGGTGTTAATGAGTATGCATTTGATACTCTTGATTCTGTCTTCTAATTCCACCGAATCAAGTAACTAAAATAGCTGTATTGTACTAATTAGATGTATGCATCCATCTAATCATCACCTCCATCTACCTCGAGCAAAGCGGTGTGGTGAAACGTTCTGTGCACGTTGTGCATCAGAAATGAACTGACAGATGTAATAAGAAACATTTTCTTCATGCTTTTATGTAATTACCAGAATAAAGCACTAAGAAAAGGCTGCACAAAGAAAATAGCTTTCCTGCGCTTTAATTCGTCCCACCCTGAATTTCAGCTAAACAACCATTTACCAACAATGTGTCACGTGAAGACGATTACATTGACATGGAGCTATTTGGTAATGAATGCTTTCATTTGCTTAATGAATGGTCTCATTAGGATAACTGATTAGGTCTGATATAGCGCAGTGATTATGGCCAGACATCAGAGGTGCTTCTCGCTGTGAGGAAAGTCCCTCGCTGTGACTTAAGACTGCGGCTCCTTTTATTTCCGTGTGGCTTTCGGGACCTTTGAGTCAAACGCAGCGAAGGTTTACTGTCACGTCACAGTTACACATGCAGGCGCATCATCCCGGTAACCTTTAAACTGAGCGAAATAGATTGTTAACCGTCTGAGGAGATGTGTCTAATTAAGTGTACAATATATGCACTGTTTTATGCTAAGTGCCCTTTCATGTCGGCGCTGTGATGAACAATAAAGCTCTTTGAATGGAATTAGAAACAGATGCTCACACATGATGTGTACTAGAGCAATGCACAATTCAGCCGCTCTTGCTGCACAGTGTCTGTATCTTTCGGCTGTATTATGAGCATTTGCTCATAATCTTTTTTTTTATTATTCCTTTTTACAGCTTCTGCAATCTCTGAGGGTGATAGGAATGAGCCGTATGTGGCAGGCAGGCCTCTTT
This sequence comes from Cottus gobio, assembly GCA_023566465.1. Classification (NCBI taxonomy): domain Eukaryota; kingdom Metazoa; phylum Chordata; class Actinopteri; order Perciformes; family Cottidae; genus Cottus; species Cottus gobio. The sequence continues at coordinate 9,165,432 of CM042218.1, read as the reverse complement.
TGAGCCCACAGTGTACTATATAAAGGGACAGCTCATCAATGCGCAATAGTTATTGTATAATTGAATATTATTATTATTATTATTATTATTGTTATCCTGCATTTTAATGATTCCCGGGCACATCCCTGGGGCTGAATGCTCCTTTAGAGGTGTTTCCAGCAACAGTTCATTCAGCTCATTCTCATGGAACAGGTTTGTTATTATGGGATAGGTACAGTGGAGGGTGGATGTCACGGTACAATGCGTTTTCGGTGCAGCAGGAAAAGCACAACTAATAATCATAAATACATGTTTTAATCAGAATTTATACAAACATTGGCTAATTGGCCCTAAATTGTATTGTAACAGTTAAGGCACTCAAATACTAGAACATTGTCAAACAAGAAAAATAAATTACACAAATGTTGATAATGCTGATTTAAAAATGCTGATTTATTATTATGGTGGTGTATTATTGTTGTTGTTATTCTTTTTAGTAGTATCATTACTATTGATATTATTTATATATATAATATTATATTATAAGGGAGCCCACACCAAGACAAGACTGTGACTTGTTGATTATTCCAGTACTAGGCTGCAGCTTGTGCTCTTTAATAATAATTAACTGAATAAAATGCACACGTAAATGCACATTATCGGGGGTCTCTACTAATTAAAATCATCCAAAAGAATGTGCATAAATTCGCCCCATAATCAGCCAGTGATGAGACCTAACCTGTCCTCTCTCAGGGGGATCTGGGCGGTACCAGAACCCTGCAGAAGAAGTGGACCACCTTCCAGAAAGCCCGGCTGGAGTGCTCCCTCCCCGAGCGCCACGTGTCCTTCAACAACCTGAGGGCCGTCTTCACCCTGCCGGGCCAGGACTGGAAGGGCACCACCTTCTACGGCATCTTCCACGCGCAGTGGTGAGTCAGAGCGGCCGCTGTCGGAGGCGCTTGATGGAGACTTTACCTCAATTTAAGTGGCATCCCTGGATAAATGGGAGCTAATTACTGGACGTGCCATCTGCTGTCTGGGCGAGACTCGCCATCACTTTGCCAACATATCAGTTACTCTGCTTTTTATTAAAATCCCAGGTCAGCCAGTCAGTCTGACATGGTGCTTCTAATTATGTACTTCATGCGATTAGATATTTACTGTGTAATTAGACTTCCAATATAATAGGCCTTCAACTGACAGTAATGTGAGATATTTTGAGAGGATACAACTCAAGAGGGCTTGAAAATTCTTTCGTGATTTAACGTTGCATAGACTTAATGTGGTTTCAGATGATAGTGAGCACATTTGCGAGACAGAATCAGACTGGTTTAATTAGGTCATTTTCTACAAATATTCCATCCTTAATTTCAACAGACAAAAGATTGAGTCATTGGTTGATACTGATTATTTACACCCCTTCTCGTACCTTCCACTTTGAGTAGTTTGACTCCCTTTGTTTGGTCTTGGGAGCAGAAATGCATCACACCCCTGGTTATCCTAATGAATCACATCTGTGTGAGACTGAGCATGGAAAACACTCTGTTAATGTCCACTGTCATTTACAGCTTGATGTCAAATCAACCGGCTTGTTTTTTCTGAGGAGAAAACTTCAACACAAAGTGTTAATTAATCAACAATCTGGTGATTGGTGTTGACAGGAGTAACTTAGCTTTGATAGATCTGTGGTTTCATTAGTGGAGTAAAGGACCGCTAGTGAGATACTCATCAACAGGAGGTTCTCTTTGGGAGGAAAGTTGGAGACTTTCTCCGTCTCCGGGTAATACCCTTTGATGTCAGTCTTTTGTGTTCCTCAATAAGATATCATATCGCAAAGAGAACCAGCTTTGAACTTCCAGCTTTGTTTCTTCATTCAGAGTTCCTACTGCAGCTGAAAAGACGCCTAATCCTTTTTCTCTGTGGCTGGCTGAGGATTCCTTAAAGTCCCCTGGCATTAAGATAATTGGACATTATGTAAATGATGACTCAAGAGTTCAAGTCATAATCTGAGTGAATAGGCCAGCTTTTTAACTTACTAAGACATCAGAGCCGTCCTTTGGTTTTGATGTTCATCTTTTAAAAGCCGTGGCACAGCTGCACATTAGCAGTACTGTTTTAGATGGAATAGCAGGATCTACAGCGTTAGTGGCCATTTCATAACTATATGCCTTTTTTTCATCAATATGTCAGGAAAGAAAAGTGTCATCCCAGCTGATGAGGATGGAAATGAAATATATTTGTGACATGGGGAGTGCAAGTTTTACTTAATGGGCCTGAGTCATGCGTCAATACCCAATTTCAGTCCCACTTTGGGTCTAAAATTGAGTTGGGAAAAAAAATAAGCTCCTACACCCCTTGCCTTACTAATAAATTAAATGCATTACCTGAGTTGCTGTACCAACTGATTGATTTCAGTGACCTGTCAAGTAAATATATTACATGTACATCAATTTGTACATCACTTTGCTTTTTATTGCCGCAGAAAAGTGGAGCTGTGTCAACACATCTTATCATTTCAGCTCACTCAATAAGTGACAGCATATCTATATATATATATATGTATACACAATATATAATATTGCTGCTGGGTGTTATATATTCACGATGCTATGTTTTTCCATATTCCAATCTGTGTGGTACAGCTCAAATCCCTGCGTGTTTGTCTGACTCTACTTCTGCTGCATCCAAAAGCTGTTTGCCACTGAAAAGACACGTTTTCCACAAGTGTGCGACAGGTAATCCGTCTCTCAGTTTGTACCGCCACACACCGCTAATTCCCCGCCTTGTCTCCATGTTTCAGGGGTGACGTGGACGTGTCGGCGGTCTGCCAGTACCAGATCAGTGATGTGAAGAAGGTGTTTGAAGGGTCCTACAAAGAGTACCGGGAGGCGTCTCAGAGGTGGGGGCGCTACACCGGTGCTGTGCCTGTTCCTCGACCTGGATCGGTAAGAAACTGGGAGCCCGATGCGAGCACTTATGATATGTGATGTTTGGTGAAGCCATCCAGCTTCAAGCCTCCAACTTTAGGAGGCGAGAGTATTATTCTAAAATGTAGAGGGGGGGGGTGTTGCACCAGTTTTTTTGTTGTTAACTACTGCACCACAGAAAGAGGCATAAGTGGGCAGAGGAGGGATAATGAAAGAGGGAGGGAGGGAAGTATAAATGGGTGGCGTGGGGTACTGTAGCGATGAAAGTGGAAAAGAGCAAAAGCTGGCACGACATGAAAAGCTAAGAAGGTAATGATCCAGGACGAAAGGAAAGGATGAAGAGGAAGGGATGTGATGGAAGGCGGATTTGAAAGGGAGAGTGAAATAAAGATGGTGAAGAGGAGAGAACAGGAAAGAGGGAGGGAGTCATCTCAAAGCCAGCGAGCCATGCCAACCTGTGCCAGCTGCAGCTAGGAAGTTCTCTCACCTCTTTCTCCCTCTTCCCTTCGTCCTTTCCTCCATTCCTTTCCTCCCTCCGTTTCCCTCCCCCATCTCTCTGTCCTCTGTCTGTGCCGCAGTGTATAACCAACTCAGACAGGGAGGCCGGCTACAACAGCTCTCTGCAGCTGCCTGACGCCACGCTCAACTTTGCCAAGAAGCACCCGCTGACGGAGGACAAAGCTCTGGCTCGCCCCCTGCTGCTCACCAAGGGAGTGAACTTCACGAGGCTGGCGGTGGATCGGGTTAGCGCCCTGGACCAGCGGGCGTACAACATGCTGTTCATCGGCACAGGTACATACTCCATGAGGGTAGGAGAGGCCAGTGTTTTTCAACCTTTTTTGAGCCGCGGCACACCAACAATCCAAAAGGTTACAAAATGTCACATTGTAGCATGACACAGCATATATGGTAGGTAATTACTGCGCTACCTACTGGCATGGAAGAGTATTTAATTACTATGCTAGCCAATTTATTGCAGGCTCTGACGCTCAACAATGGAAAATGATTTGCTAAAAACTAAATCATATTTTTTTGGACCGATTAAGTGAAATTGGACATTTTTCCACGGCACACCTGACGATCTCGGCACAGTGGTTGAAAATCACTGGGATAGGCTATGTGATAGTCATGATAGGCTATGTCTGAAAAACAACTTGACTAGACTTGTCACGAATGTTTGCTCAAACCCAAAGAAATCAGTGCTTTCATTCAAGGTAACGGTGCGTTTCATTTGTTCACCTGTCTGCGGCGTCATGTCCCCAGGTGATGCGTCAGAGAGTGAGGGAGGAAGTTGGAGAATCACTGTATTGTTTAATATTGTTTGCAATGCTTACGCGTGATAAAGCATTTTCATTTATTGTTGTTTGCTGGACGTTCTGTCGCCGAGTCGAATGGTTAGTTAGCAAGTCAGCGGAACATTAGCAAGTTTTATTTCAGTTTGAGTTGTTTCACGAGGAAAACTACACCTCACATGACCGCACAATACTTCACAACTACAGCAAAATCTGTCTTTCTTTTTTCCTGATTGAGAGCGGCAAAAATCAAAGATATTTTAACCTGGTTATAATGTTAGTACTTAAAATGAGCACAGTTCAATTTCCTTCAGAGAGTTAAGCCTGTTCTAAACATACAGATCCAGTTTTTGAGACAAAATAACAATACCCTCTTTAAATACAATGCAGGCCGAGAGCACACTGGCCAGCTAAACACACACACACATATATATATATATATGTATATATTCTAGTTAAACTTCAAACTAGCATTTTTTTGCATAGTTGTTGTATTGGATTGCATTATGCAGTATATGGTGTTCCTGTTACTTTGGCCACCTCCTGTAATATGGTGTACTCGATGTGGCAGTGAAAATGCATTGCAGGTGCACAGTCTTTGCTTATATTCCCCTATCTGTGTGTGTGTGTGTGTGTGTGTGTGTGTGTGTGTGTGTGTGTGTGTGTGTGTGTGTGTGTGTGTGTGTGTGTGTGTGTGTGTGTGTGTGTGTGTGTGTGTGTGTGTGTGTGTGTGTGTGTGTGTGTGTGCTGGGGGAAGTTGCACACAGTATTTGTTGAAGAGATGAAAGCTTACAGGCCATGGCAGCAGACAGGGACAGGTACTGGCATGAGGTCTGGTGGCACAAAACAACGAGCCATCTGGCCAGACTTCACCTGGGTTTCAATTAAGGACTTGATTTGCATGCTGAGATCCATATTAATGCATCAAAGGAAACATCAAAGGGCCCATTAGTAAGTCTGTGTGAGTTATCTGAATTAAGCTCAGGTTCCTTCTGATATCATGGCCGCCACGAAGTTGCGTGCTGCAGCTGATGGTGCGGTATTTTCTCGTACGAAACCCGAGGTTTATGAAACCTCTAACGGGAAAGTGATAGTGGAAGATGAGTTTTTAAACTTTATTTCTATTAAAATCAAGACACTATCACAGGATGAAATTGTTTTGTTAGCCTCAAGCAACTTCTCCTCTGACTGGATTGAGCATTCCAAGAGACTTCTCTTTGAATTGTGCCCGACAACGCAACGCAATGTCAAGCACAAAGGCGCTCAGAAGGATATTAATAACATTAAGGACTGCTTGAAAGTGCTCAATGAGCGCGGGGAAGACATTCCCAGGTTTGTCTCTCACTTCCTGGATGAACTTCCACCTGTTGGGTTTGGCAACATGGATGCCTCGGCGCTACTCGGCAGGATGGAACGGTTGAGTCGGGAAGTTTCCACTCTAAGGGGAGCTCTGGGAGCGCAGGTAAGCGTGAGTGAAGGTCTTGGGGCGGCTGCTGCGGCTCTGGATCGTCGGATGACGGATATTGAGGAGATCTGTGGATACTCTGGCCGGGCTGGTGCTTCGTCGGGATCCCAGGAGAGCGAAAAGCAGGGGTCGTGAAGGAAGGAAGGGAGGCGTAAGCCTCAGAAGCCCCCAAAAGTGGCCATGCAACCGAAACCCGGCGGCATGCAGAACCGTCTAAAGCGAGAGCGCAAAATGGGAATTGTTGGCACCGGCACAGTGAGTAACATCCCAGTAATTAAAACTAAACTGGTGAGTGTCTTTGCAACTAGATTTTGCCCGGATCTTGATGCGGTCACTCTGCGTGAGTATTTGAGTGAAAAACTGGGCAATTCTGTGACGTGTCGGAAGATTGACTCTACCCGCAACAGGTTTAGTTCGTTTCATGTTACTGCTGAATGTAATGAAGTTGATGAAATGTACGAGCCACAACTTTGGCCGGCGGGGATCTATGTACGTCGCTACTTTGAGGCTCGCAGTCCCAAAGCTAACAGTGACAGCGCGGCCCATAGATCAGGAGGAGAGGCTAGCTCTGTGTTTGTTCTTACACCTGTAGCTCCACAGGGGAGCAGCAGTCAGGCTGCGGCCTGAGGGTAATAAACATAGATGGATATCAATATCGTGTCATATAACGCACGAGGACTGCGCGTTGGGCACAGTGAAGCAGACAAATCGCGCCGCCTAGTAGTGGATACACTTCTGGAGACCTGTGATGTACTATGTATTCAAGAAACGTTTTTACCAAAGCAGGATTTAGAGGGTTTAAATTCCCTGCACAAAGACTTTTATGGAGCGGGTGAATCTACTACTGACCTGAGTACCAGGATCGTTCGTGGTAGAATACCTGGCGGTGTTGCCCTGCTATGGCATAAAAAATATGATCAGCTGGTTAAGGTGGTTAGACTGGATGTTGATTGGGCCATAGGAATTGAGTTTAATTGTGGTGATAAAAAATTCATTATCTTAAACATTTACACACCCTATGAGTGTTCTCAAAATGAAGAGGAATATCTTAATAGGTTGGCTTGTGTTATGTCTTTCATTCAAGATAATATTTCCACGTGTTTTTTTATGGTGGGTGACATGAATGCAGATGTTTCTGATGACAGCGCATTATTTGCCAAACATTTAATGCAGTTCTGTTCTGATAATGGTTTAATTCTGTCTAGCAAAGTGCTCTTGCCTGATAGTAGCTACACTTACATTAGTGAGGCATGGCACACAACCTCATGGCTGGATCATTGCATTTGCACAGCTGATGCACATGATTCTATAGAGGCCATAAAAATGAATTATGAATTTGCCACTACTGATCATGTGCCTTTTTCCTTATCTGTAAGGCAATATACCTGCTCTTGTGTCTGAAGATAATATGTGTGTGAAAAAAAAAATTGATTGGTCTAACCTGAATGAGGAGGACCGTAAAGAATATTATATCCAGTCTGACATACTGTTGAATAACATTGAATTACCTAAAGATTCTACAGTGTGTTATGATATTAATTGCAAGAACCCTCAACATGGTATTGAGCTGTGCACCCTGTATGAGAATATTGTGAAGTCCCTCCTTGTTTCGAGCAGGCCCTTGTATAAGACACATAGATTGTACAAAGTTAAGCCAGGTTGGAATGGCCATGTGGAAGAGATACATGCTGAGGCGAGAAGGGTCTTTAAAGCATGGGATGAGTCAGGCAGACATAGACACGGCCCCTTATTCGAGTACAAGAAACAGGTAAATGCAAAGTTTAAATATGCTTTGCGTTTCATTAAGAGGAAGGAAAATGCAATGAGATCGGACTCTCTAGCGAGGAAGCTGCAATATAATAGTCCTATTGACTTCTGGAAAGAAATCAAGAGAATGAATAATTGCAAAACATCGTTACCAACAAATATTGATGGTGTCAACGGCTCGGAAGAAATAACTCAACTGTGGCAGAAACATTACTATGAGTTGTTTAACTGTGTTAAAAGTAAGTCTTTTGCAATGGGTGACATTGATAGTAATGAAGATGCAACTGTTCTACCCCAAGAAATATATGATGCAATTATGATGCTAAAGGATAATAAGGCATGCGGCATGGATGAAATATCTGCGGAGCATTTAAAATTTGCAAGTAGAAAACTATGTCCCCTAATCGCTATTTGTTTTACTGGCTTGTTAGTTCATGGTATTCTACCTGATTCTATCTTATCTGTCATATTAGTGCCTATCATTAAGGAAAAAGCTGGTAAGATTAACAGCTTGGATAATTACAGGCCTATAGCTCTAGCCAGTATTTTATCCAAGGTTCTGGAGAGGATTATGCTGAACAGGCTGGAACATTTTATCTTGACCTGTGACAATCAGTTTGGCTTCAAACCTAAACATGGCACGGATATGTGTATTTATGCCCTAAAGGAGGTTTTGAACTTGTATAACAAGCATATATCCACAAAATCTGTATGTGCTTTATTGATGCCTCTAAAGCTTTTGATCGGGTAAATCATGAGAAGCTATTCTACAAATTGCACAGTAGAGGGGCACCCAAATATTTAGTGAGAATCTTAGCCTTTTGGTATGCCCATCAGTCAATGTATGTGAAATGGGGTAACTCTATGTCTGCCTCATTCAATGTAAGTAATGGAGTTAGGCAGGGAAGCATCTTATCTCCCTTTCTCTTTAATATTTATATGGATGATCTATCAAAGTTGTTAAATAACTGTGGTACAGGCTGTATGGTTGGGGACACCATTATCAACCATCTAATGTACGCAGATGACCTGGTTATTTTTTGTCCATATAGTGCTGGCCTGCAACAGCTATTAAGGGTATGTTCTCAATATGGCTCAGAGTTTGATATTGCGTTCAATTCTAAGAAGAGTAACATAATGATTGCTAGAAGCAGGGAGGACAATAAACTCTCATTTCCTGCTTTTTATCTGTCTGGTATTTCTCTTAAAGTGTGTGTTGAGGTCAAATACTTAGGACACTATATAACGGAAGACCTGTCTGATGATAGGGATATTCATAGACAGTATTGTATGTTGTATGCACAAGCTAATATGCTGAACCGCAAATTTAGCATGTGTTCACTGTCTGTAAAGACCACACTTTTTAAAGCTTTTTGTACTCCGTTGTACACTGCCCACTTGTGGCGGCGCTATAAAAAAAGCAGTATGCGGAAACTCAATGTGGCATATCATGACGGGTTGAGGCTGCTGCTCAAATTGCCACGATGTTGCAGTGCGAGTCAAATGTGTGTAAGTGCTAATGTTTTCACGTGCCCTGCTGTACTCAGGAACCTCATGTACAGATGTATGTGTAGATTGACAGTGTCTCATAACAGCATCATCGCAACATTAGTGAACCCTGCATTGAGTGCGGTTATGTTCACTTCAAGACTGTGGAACCATTGGCGCTCTAGTCTGTATGTTAATATTTGAACAATTTTGTGTATTGTGTAATTTTGACCCTTGTAGTCAATATTTTATTGTATGTGTTTTATCCTGTATTGTTCTTTGTTTTTTTGTTTTTTTTTGTTTTACTATGTGGTTGCTATGGACCATTTTTTATGTGTCCTGAATATGATGATGATGATGATCTACGTATGCACGACTTAATTAATATCTCCAGTCGTGGCCATCAGGCCCATATGCAGGTGTCCTGTTTTGGCACCGATCCGGAAACCGCCGGCCCTCCCGGAGCCTTAATCCTTAATAACGCAGATCCAACAGTGGATTCCAGGGAATGTGAATTTGAATGCAGCCCATCTCATGAATGGAGAGCGACTCGACTACTTACCATTCAGAGCACTGCAGCGACGGAGCGACTGTGGAAACTGACGGTGCGAAACAACGGCGGACTCGGGGCTTCTCTGCTGGCAAGCGGGGAGGCCAACCCGGACACACGCGAAGCAACGCACACGTGGGCGCGCCGCACACACATCACGCGCACGTGGGTAGCGCGCTCGCAAATTGATACACACAAGCGCACAGAGATGCGCACACACTCTCCGCTTCCTCAGCCAAGTGCAGTCATCCCCGCTTGTCGTGCTTCACGGCACAAACTCAACAGGGCCCTTGGCAGACGTGCGCTCATAGTGCCAATTGGGCTGTGGGCTTGATTAGCTATTAGCTGCGGCATAGCGACAGCTGATGTGAAAAGAGAGAAAGAGGGAGCACAGACTACAGGATTGAGGGATTAGCCGACACTAGTCCCTGACGCCGCGAGAGGCGAGAGTGATGATATGCAGCTTGCTGTGTCTGTACGTGTGTGTGTGTGTGTGTGTGTGTGTGTTCCCCTCAAACCTCCTGCCGGCTACCGAGTTAGCTTTTCATATTATCTGTGACAGTCTCTTAATTGAGAGGGCCACACAAAAAAGTGCATGTCAGCACGTAACACCATTCCATCCATGGATACGCACACACATCAAGGTCACCCCACCAGCTGCGCCAGAAACGCTTTTCATCACAGGGGATCTCAACTTGTTCACAATGCCGTACATGAAAGGAGGAGCACAGGATCTCCTCCTCCTCCGGCATCAGCTCCCCAAACACCAGATAATAAAGTCTGCAAATGTCTGTGATGATATTACCCAAAGTCTTAAAAGGCCAGGAACAGCATCTTGACTTTAGAATCCACCTTTAGATCGTTTTCCTGCTGAGCCGGACTCGGTTTCTTTTTCATTTTCCGTCTTTCTCTGTTGCAGAGTTGCACGACACTCCAGTGCAGATGTTGTTAAAGTTTCTCAAATGGAAGTTGATGAAAGTTGCAGACAACTTGATGACACAAGTGCATTTGCTCTCTTGTCAGTGAGCGCCAGCGTCCTCTTCCTCGCCTTTTATAGACTTTTTTTTACATCAAACTTTTTTCATCAACATTCACATCATTACACAAAGCTGCCCACTGCTCCTTAATACTAAGGATGGGTTAAATGCAGAGAATAAATTCCATGTGATTGTGTAAAAACACACATGGCCAATAAAGTTGATTCTTCTTCTTAAAAAAAAATTAGGTTAGGGCATCAAAGAAGTGTGTTTGCGGATTATAATATCTCCCCATTCATATTTTAATGAACTTCTATGCAATCACAGGTGCATGTTTGTGGATATCATTAATATTTAAGTAAAATACTGTGCAGTCACAGCAGGTGTTTGTTTGCAGATTCTTAATATTTAAATCCATTGGTATGCAGTCACAGCTGTACAGGCAAATTGATTAAATCAAAATTTTCGTTATTCAAATGAACTGGTGTGCAGTCGCAGCTGTGTGCATCTAAATATGTCTTAATATCATATCAATGATATTCAAATGGGCTACGGTCAAAGGTGGGTATCTCCTGGGCGGTCCATTTCGTTTCGGGACTCAGCCGAGTGTCGAGGCTATCTCTGTTTTTATTCATGCCGTGGAAAATGTGCCCTGATCAGATAAATCTGAATCCTCCTTCTTCTTCTTTCTCTCCTGTGTGCTGCAGCGGAGGGCTGGCTGCAAAGGGTGGTGATCCTGGGCTCCGAGGCCCACGTGATTGAGGAGATCCAGCTGTTCGAGACAGCGCAGCCGGTGGACAGCCTGACCATCTCCCACTCCAAGGTAAGGACAAAGGGACGGCATGTCTCTGTTATTTCACTCAATGTGTTATTCAAGGGGACTTTTACACTATTCATAGGGAGCAAACAACAGTTGTGTCATACCCGTGTGGCTCTGGAAGAGCTTTATCAAGTCTGAGAAAGTATCCCCTGATGATGTCACCTGGGTTCGCTTGAATTATGCAGGTTTTAATGGAAAGGCTGCGTCAGAAAACTGAAGGCACGTGGGTGTTTACCTCACAGGCAGAGGTCTAATACAAGATGCATGTAGTGTTTTTGGAGCTTGACCCAAACTCAAAATAAAGCGTCGGGATATCTCAACCTGTTTTGTCATCTGTCACCATCTCCCCAGGTTGGAAAATATGTATAACACTGCCACACTCAATGGTGTCATCATCATTTTCTTTCATCATTTCTCTACTATCGCTATCTGATAAGGTTAAAATGGCCCAGAAAAGCTATTAAAAAGATGGCAGTCACAGAGAGGGCAAGACGTGATACTCATTTGAACATCAGGGGGGCATTCACAGTGCTGCAGTTGGTTTTACACATGGGATTTGACCAATAAAATGCAAAACGAGAGCTTGAAAGCACGTCTGAATCCGGCTTACTTTCTCACCCCCGTACATCAAACCAAACCAAGTAAAGTAGGCTTGATTGGCGCAGTCTCTGTTTTGGAAAAATAGAGAAATTGTCCGATCCAGCCCTTCAATTCTGATGGCAGCATTATTGTGGGGAAAAGGGGTCTGCAGTATCCCTTCAAGATGCTTCACTTCCATTTAGTCCAGCGAATAAAACTCAAAATGCATTAAGTCTTGTGTTGGCGTTTCAGTTGATTCATCTCTGTCCGGATACATTTTTCCTTCAAAACATGTTAACGGATCAGATTCAACTCAATAAATTGAGAAGGATTTTAATAGAAGAAAGCAGCTCTTCTTCTTTTTTCTTTTTTCTATTGTTTGAGCTTTCATCTGCTCGTACTCAATAAAGCTTAGCCATGTGCACGGTGTCGTCATGGACTCCGCGATGCATTGGAGAGATGAGAACTCTCAAAGGTCTCTCAGGGGGGGACGGGTACTCGAGTTTGTTGGTTCTGTACTTCCCCTGATTACATCCCTCGAAAGTACAGTTCTGGGGGTCCATTAGCTTGCTCTGCTGTTGCATCACTTTTTCATTGCTATTCAATGATAACAGCCCGACTTTACCTTCTGCCGTCCTGTTAACACCCGTTTTTGCCAGACATTTACGATCATACATCCTCTGACAGGCAGCCAGCCTGTGGCCTGCTGCCACTCAGTAGATGTTTTTATTAACACTGCCCTTTTTCAGATCAAGTGTCGCCTCATGAATCCCAAACACTCTTCACAATAACAGTAATTACAATTCTTCACCTCATTGGGGATTTGAACCCCTGCCCCCGCTGTTTTCTCAATGTTCCTGTCCTGTCAACCGGGCGCGTGTGTTGACCCCGTGGTTCTACAGTGACGTGGCCGCCGATCGATGCAGTTTTGACGGGGCGTTCCCTGCCCTAAAGCCCACTGCTTATCTCATTAACGCTGGCTTAGCCGCGACCAGACCTTTTTATAACAGCTCTCACAAAAAGAGTGCAATCCAGATTGGATTGGAAGAGGGTCAGGCGGGTGAATGTTATTGTAATTGAGAGTGATTATCCCATTATCTACCATAACTTCTAACTGAGTCTCTCTCTCCCTCTCTCTCTCTGTCGCTCTGTTTATCTTTATCCTTGTTTTTCATCTCTCTGGTTTCTGTCTCTGGGTGATGGCTGGACCTGTTCTTTCTCCACCTCTTCTTCTTCCTCTCTCTCTCTGTTTGTCCGTAGAAGTACTTGTACATCGGCTCTCGCTCGGAGGTTCTCCAGCTGCCCTTGGCCAACTGCAGCCGCTATCAGTCTCAGCCAGACTGTCTGCTCGCCCGGGACCCCTACTGCGCCTGGGACAGCGAGGGTCGCGCCTGCGTCCGTATCGACCTCCACCGCGGGTGAGACGAGTAGCTATGTGCACCCATGCATTCATACCATGAACTAAACATACTTAATACGAAAGGCTTAGTATTGATATTTTTAAGTAGCCTTCCGGTTGCGAAAGCTGAAAAGCCCCTGAAACAGTACTTACATATGATGTGCTCCTTAACTGGATAGTGAAGCCATACTAAACAAAGACTATTAGATAGATATAAGCGGCTCTTAACAGAAGAGGGAAGCGTCTTTTACTGCAGCTTTTGCAGACTTTCCCCCTGAAGCTGTTGCGTAACATCCTCCTACTTCACATGCTGTGATGTCCCTTGTGGGAAACCTACATTATCCAGCTGTGATCAGAGCTGGATAACATTCACTGTGCTGCAATAAAAAGCTTGTCTACTGTATTTAAGAACGTGTGCAGCTATTCTGTAGCTAAGATATCATCCAAGTGTTTGTTTTGATGTGTTTTCTAAAGATTCTGGTTATTTTGAGTGCTATTATTATTACACAGTTGGTGTAATTATAATACTTCTGGTGTGACCATTATTAATCTTCCGCTCTTATTTCTGCTCTTTCCCCTCCAGGTCCACCTCCTCCCTGTCACAGGACCTGATGCTGGAAAGGTTCAGCCGGGGGAAAGCCAAGTTTGATAAGCCCGTCTCCATCCCCAGCCCTGGTGAGTAATGGGGTTAGGTGTCACACCTCAGTAGTGGCCCCTTGTGGGAATTGACTGTCAGTGCATTAGCAAGTAAAGAGAATGGACTTGGACTGAGTGAATACATTTGGATTTAGCTGAATAAATTGAATTAAGCAGAAGAGAGCTGGCTAGTGTGGAATATGAATTGGAATTATTGTGGCTGACACCCGGCCACCTCTTCTTTGTACTCTTTCCTCAAACTCTCCTCCTCTTCCTCTGCAGAGCACTCCCGCCTGAGGAACGTTACAGTGGTAGTGGGGTCGGACATGGTGCTGCCTTGCCAGCTGGTCTCCAACCTGGCTCAGCCCTTCTGGGTCCTCAACGAACGCGAGCTCCAGCTGAGCGACCCCGAGGCCGGGGGGCCGCGCTTCGACCGGACTCTCAAAGCCCTCGTCGTCCCCGAAGCGGGCCAGATGCAGGCGGGCCGCTACATCTGCTACTCCGAGGAGCAGGGGGTCAAGTTTCAGACGGAGCGCTACCAGGTGGCCGTCGTAGCCAGCGCTCCGGTCTTCATGGAGGCCCGCGCTCCAGACAGCAGCATGGGGCTCTTCTGGGTGCTGGTCATCACCCTCGGAGCGGCGTGCCTGCTGCTCCTTGTCGCGGCTCTTTACTTGCGCAGGAGGCTGAAGCTGGCCCTGGGAAAGGGGGCGGACATGAAGCCTCTCGAAAGCACCCTGGTCTACCCCATCACCCTGCCCAAGGAGCCACCCACCTTCGTGCCCAGCAAGATGCCCAGCGACGAGGACCGCTTCTGGGAGACAGGCGCCAACTACTACTACTCAGACGGCTCGCTGAAGATCGTTCCCGGTCACGCCCTGGGGCCCAGCAGCGTGAGCAGCACGGCGTCACCCAGCACCATTCCCGGCCAGCCCATCCACTCCCCCAGCCGTCTCAGCCTCACCAACATCCGAGGCTCAGGTAGCAATGGCTACATCCGCCTCAACCTGAGCACAGCAGGGGAGGAGAGGGCTAGCGGGGCTGGCGCTGGGGGCGGCGGGCTGGGAGGCCTGGGCATGAGCGGGAACGACTACTCCAGCCCCTTCAAGGAAGAGCTGAGGCGCACCCTGCAGCAGAGGAGCGTGCTGCCCGACGCCAACCCAGAGGAGTCGTCCGTCTAGGCCCGGCCTCCTCCGTCTCCATTCCCTGAGTTGGAAAAACAAAACAACCAACCTACCTCCCTCCTTTCGAGGATGCCTGCTCTCTCTCTCGATCTCTTTCAGTGACACGCTGTCAATTCCCCATGCGCGCTCTCTCTCTCTCTCTCTCTCGCTCTGCCAATGCCTGTTTGGCTCACTGTTGACATTTATAGCACACAGCATGTTAAATATAAACACTCATACACTGTGTTCGCCAACATGCACTCCTATAATTATTATGTTCTGGGCAACAGGCAGTCATGGTTGTGGCTTTTTCTGCTTCCACTGTGCAAACGCCACTTGTGTAAATTTTGTATTTAAAAAGGCAGAAGGCAGAGGAGAACACCTCAAGCATTGAAATCAAACAAACGGCGTTACGTGTTTTCTTTTCTGTCGAGTGGACCAAGAGGGTTTTAGCCCCGGTGCTGAAACTAGCTGATGGATGGCAAGTGCAACTGACTGGAAATATTGAACTGATGCTCTGTCCTTCTGCTCCTTTGAGACTTTTTCAGCTTACTGCACTTAAAAACTGGAAGCGCGTCTATCCTTTTTGTATTTGTGAGCCACGAGTGCGAGAGCGGTATAAAAAGACTAATTAATCTCCAAGCAAGACGACAATCATGTCCCCGTAGCAGGAGCTCTGCGAGGGACGGAGACGAGACGAGAGAGAGCAAGAGACAAAGAGAGAGGAAATTAAATGGAAAATGAAGTGAATTGGAGTGAAAGATGCAAAGGGGGGTTTTTGAATGAAGGACAATCTCTCAAGACTTTCTCTGCTCAATTTAACCCCCCACACCCCCCTCCCATGTTGTATTTAGCCCCGGAGAAAGTCCTTGATCCCTTCCGCTTTCATGTGTCGTGATGGTTGGTTTGAATTAAGACATTTCTTGTTGTTCTTTTTCCAATTCTTACCGACTGCAGCAGTGTCGGTTATCAAGCGACTAATGGCTCCACTCTGTGAGTGACGAAGTGAGAGCGTACATTCCTCGCTCAGGCCGGCACGGTGACCTTCAAGCGCACCTTCAAGTCCAATACGCTACGAGCGCACTCCAAACGGCATTCATCAGAGTCAAAGTGTGTAACAGGTGTGCGTTTTGGTTGAGCCCTTTTGGACGTTTGTTCATCACTGTAGAGAGAAACGGCTATTTGCATTCAGCTCTTAGCAGCGGAACGATAACTGCACCCTTAATTCCAAATTGAAGCTGACATGAAGACATTAGGCAAGGAGAATGTAGTTGAACCGTCACTGTTGCGACCGCTGTGGATGTCTCAATAAGTGCTTTATATTGTATGTGTATGGTGAGGGTGGTACCTTGCACTGCCAGGAAGGAAGCAACCCCTCCTACACACACCGACACACTCGCAGTCCTCTGAATGACAACCATCCTGGATGACAGTGTGTCTGTGACGAACCCTTAAAACCCATGAACCCCCCCCCCTCTCCTCCCGCTTACCGATGCCCAGAGACTGACCCGGGGCTACTGTGGACTTATACAGAGGAAGAGCACTGTAAAACACACACACACACACACACACACACACAGTGCTGATGGACGAATGGACAGACAGACTGATTGCTGCCATGCCGACAAACTGCTGGCTCCAGGCGGGAGACGGCCGTGAACCAGTGAAGAGGTATTGTTCCACTTAATGAAATTCATGCAAACGATTTCCAATTTAGCTTTTTGTCTGCTCAGTGTAGTGTTTCGGATGATTTAGTCAATGTATCTGTCTGTCCCTTTGCCTAACTTAGCTTTGAATGGAATAGGCAACATTATGATTCCTTGTTGAGAATTAGATTAGAAGGTCGATACCACTCTTCCATCTCTGTTCGTGAGACCATGAGACATTTAGCTAAACTGGCAAAAGAAAACTGAAAGCAGGGGAAAACCTGGCTCTTTCCTAAGGTTTAAAAAAGGCTCATTAAATAACACATCGTGTTTGTTTAATCTGTACTAACCCGAAGTGTAGAAACAAAGTTGCTAACCTCACAAAGCCAGTCCTCCTGGACAATTAATTGTATGGCATGTAACCCCCAAACTGCTATTTGTTGTTTTACACTGAACAAAGGAGTTATAAGGTGTTCATTACTTAGCTTTAGAGATGGAGCCAGGCTAGATGTTTCTCCTTGTTGTCAGTCTTTGTGCTAAGCTAAGCTAACGGGCTCCAGGTTTACCTGACAGGCTTGTGGGTGATATTAATCTTCTCATCTTTATTTAAATGATGGGACAATAGCGATTATCTTGCAGAGACTAGCATCAGTTAGAAGACTGGTCGTATTATAATCATACAAAGTGGTATTATCAAAGCGTATTGTCCAGAGAATAAAAAAGATCAAACACCAAACCACAAAGTCACAAGCTATGCAAATTTAACCTTTATGCCCACTGTATTTAATTAATGTGGGATTTGGGAAAGTTGCATTCAAATAAAATGAATTTGTTAAGTCCTTCACATGCACTAAAGGCCTAACCTGTAACCTGCATAGTCATGTGTTTGCTCCTGAATCAACCAGAGGAGATATTACCATCTAAGAATAGACATGTGTATTGTTTAAGTTAGATAGACGTTAGACTACAACATTGTGTCCAACACAAACACTGTCTTTGTCCCACATTTGGTTTGTTTGGACCCCTATAACCGTTTAAAATCTGAATGTATTTGTTAAGCTGCAGTATCCCATTGCTGATGTT